>JAJOZX010002782.1:272500-596460 GCA_023014485.1 Bathynomus jamesi
GAAACGTATCACCAAAGTCCAAGAAAATCTGTGCGGCAAGCGAGTCGTGAGGTAGGAATTTCAGAATCGTCTGTCCAACGCATTTTGAAGCGCTGTCAATGGAAAAGTTACATTCCAAGATTAGTCCATGCTATTAATGAAGATGATCCAGACCGAAGAGTGGAGTATTGCGAGTGGTACTTGGCACGATGTGGATGTGGATTGGACGAAGGGGTTTCGTAGAATACCCTCCGCGTTCACCAGACCTCACACCACTAGACTTTTTTTATGGGGATACTTAAAAGACAAAGTCTACGCTATAAAACCTGCAACAGTCGCTGAATTGAGAGCAGCCATTGAACGAGAATGCACACAAATACCAAACGAAATGTTTCGTGATGTTTGCGATTCCATTGCTTCGCGTTATCAGCAGTGCCTGGACCAGAACGGACGTCAGTTTGAAAACAGGCGTTGACAAAACAATTAAATAATGTCTGTAGATTCTATTACATTTTGAAAATGAAATGTATTTTAATAAACACTGCCTTTATAAGTATTTAAAGTGTGTATACATTTTTTTGGGACGCCCTGTATATATATATATATATATATATATATATAATTATGCGGGTTGCTTCTACAGAGCTTCAATTTAATATTTAGTAGAAATCCAATGACAAGGAGAAATGTAAATGCCATGAAAAGTCTTCTTTATTGCGCAACGTTTCGAGCAATACGCTCATCTTCAGGCTGTTTAATAACAATGTGAAATTAAAATCAATATTGAATGAAAAACAAAACAGAAAATTTCTATAACCTATTCGTAAAGACAAATTTTAAAAGACTGAGAAAAGAGGGTTAAATTCTAAGTTTTACAGATTTACATATAAAAATTAAGAAGTTATTTTTAAATACATGTAGTAAATGTGAAATTAATACACTGGAAAAATTACCAATAGTACACTGGAACAATGGAGCTATCTACCTTACACAGCAGTATCCGAGGCCGACTAATTTGAGCAGAGGCAGAGGCAGAGGATATAATTTGACCTCTAATTTTACCTTACTTAATGATGAATTTAATAATCTAAGATCATACTTTACTAATAATAGTTTTCCTGTTCAATATGTAGACAAACTAATTAGATCCTTCTTAAATAATGTTTATAGCCCTCAACTTCCATGTATTACTGTGCCGAAGGATATAAAATATTTCTTGGTACCTGAAATGGGTCCCTTGAATAAGGAATTTAAGCTTAAATTTACAAAATTGTTAAGGAAATTTTTTTATCATACTGATTTCCGCATCATATTTATTAATAAAACGTCTTTAGGTAGCTTTTTCTCAGCGAAGGATCGAACCCCTGACTCGTTGCGTAGCGGTGTTGTATATTTATTTACCTGCCCCAGGTGTCTCCTTGGGAATTACATCGGCAGCACTGTTCGCTCTCTCAGGGCTAGATTTTATTCGCATATGGGAATAAGTGGCCGAACAGGTAAAATTTTAAAAACTAAGGAAGCCTCCAGTATTCGTGAACATAGCATTAAATGCAAAATTGATGTCACTTTAGACAATTTTAAAATTCTTGGTTGTAATACTTGTCCCAACTCACTAAGAATTTTAGAATCCCTTTTCATTAAAGCATTGTCCCTAGTCTGAATGTTGACTCATCGTCCGTCCCTCTCAATTTGCTATGATCCCTCCTCCTTCCCCAATTCCTTATAATCCCTCCTTCCCCTATCTCCCTCGCCACCCTTCGTGTTTCCCGTTCCTTGCCTCTGCCTCTGCCTCTGCTCAAATTAGTCGGCCTCGGATACTGCTGTGTAAGGTAGATAGCTCCATTGTTCCAGTGTACTATTGGTAATTTTTCCAGTGTATTAATTTCACATTTACTACATGTATTTAAAAATAACTTCTTAATTTTTATATGTAAATCTGTAAAACTTAGAATTTAACCCTCTTTTCTCAGTCTTTTAAAATTTGTCTTTACGAATAGGTTATAGAAATTTTCTGTTTTATTTTTCATTCAATATTGATTTTAATTTCACATTGTTATTAAACAGCCTGAAGATGAGCGTATTGCTCGAAACGTTGCGCAATAAAGAAGACTTTTCATGGCATTTACATTTCTCCTTGTCATTGGATTTCTACTAAATATTATATATATATATATATATATATATATATTCAGCTGATAATTGTAAGGTTAGTGAAAAATTGTCACTTATTTTAGAGCCAACTTATTTGGGTTCTTGTGACATCATTTTTATAGGTGCTGAAAGCATCCTTTCTATTCTTTAGTTGAAAGTGGCACTGATAGGGCGTAGTAGTCTTATAGAAAATTCTCTTGCAATTCAGTTTGGTACTCCATATACAGGATTGTTGCACCGTGTAATGGTGCAGGTTGTGTTGTTCTTGCAAGGTTTAGAAAGAAAACCATAAATAGTGCCCCCTTTTATTTATTTATGCTAACTGAAGCCTAAAGTAAGCCCGCGTCGAGTCGACAACCCTGAGTTAGGACCGAATAGGACCTCCAAGTCCATACAGTCTGTTTTAGTCTAGCTTAACTTAGGCTATAAGTTAAGGTAGCCCTTCAGAGCTTCGCCGTTCAAGGCTTAGCTGGGATTCCGAACCCAATTAAAGGGAAAAAATAACATACATTAAATACTATTATATACTTCAGAGTACAGCGATATACGTACTTCATTAAAAGAGAATTGTAAATTGTATACTGCAAGTAACACCTGTAATGTGATTTCTGTATTTTACATTGTAGGTTAATGAAGTATTTGGAGAGTTATTTTCTAACAGTTTTCTAAGTAATCCTATATCTTTGAATCTATTCAAATAGCTACCGAGAGATATGTGATGATGATCGCCTTTTACTTTAGTTTCTTCACTTGCCCTATCTGTAGTGTGTTTTTTCATGATTTATTTTCAGACCACTCTGATTCTGTTGTATGTTAGGCAAATTGTTTCCATTATTCTTTATCATTTATCTCGGTCGGTTTGCGTTCATTAAGAAAAGAAATATCTCGGCGCGTACAAGAGACTCGCGCGTCAACTATCCATAAATCTCGTAGTATCTGTCTTTATGAAAACAAACCAAATAGGGGATATCATACAGATAGAGATGGGCAATAACGTATTTGAAGCTGCGTAAATACGTATTTAAATACAAATTTGTATTAAAAATGATTGTATTTGAAATACATTTATTTTTCTCCGGTAGTGGTGGTGACTCTTCGTGCCTGCAGATATTAAGTGTAAATCATCCTAAATTAACCATGACACTATTAAAAACTAGTTCGCAAATTTTCCCGAGATATTATTTATAGTGGTCCAAAATAAATCGGAATTCTTATAGTGTGTGTGCTAATAAAAGGCTATTTCAAAAAGACAATACTCTTCACTCTATTTCTAGAAACTAGTGAATAGGCTAGGGGCCGCTAGGCTAACGACATTCCATTCACAAGATATTCTGTGGACCAGTTTTTTAGAAGGTTAGACTTAGTTAGGTTAATAAATGCAAAAAACTTCACTTTTTTCTACCTGAAGGTTAAAATATAATAAAAACCCACTCTAATAGACAGAGTTTATTTCCACAACAGTTTTGATTGCCCACTGGCATCCTCTTCGGGTGAATACAGAAAAACGAATGAACCAAAAGCAAGAGGGAAAACAGTCCAGGGACCATTAAGAAATTCGTACCTAGGTTAGATCCCGTTCTCCCGACACTGGAAGAGTATTTTTATTAAAGGGACCCGCTTATAAGTACATTCGCACAAATTTAAAACTATCTTCTTGTTCTATACATACAGATTCTATTATTTTGACATAATTACTGCATTTATTATTGCATTTACATTTTTTTAACATTTATTATTATTACCTTTACACTAATTATTACATTTATTTTATTACCTTTATTATTACATTTATTGCATTTATATTTATTTCCACATTTATTACTTCCATTATTACATTTACATTTGCGTTTATTATTCCATTTACATTTTACCAAAAAAAAAAAAAAAATGAATGAACCAAAAGCGAGTAAGGAAACAATCCAGAGATCTTTAAGAAATTCACACTTAGGTTAGAATCCGTTCACCCGACTCCGTAAGGGATTTTTTGACCAAGAATCTCATTAAAGGTCCAACTTATAAGTACCTTCGCACAAATTAAAATTATCTTGTTCTATACATAGAGGTTCTATTATTTTTCTTTTGACATAATTATTACATCTATGAAGTACCTTACTTGATTCCCAATCTATAGCATGATTATTTTGGCTGGCGTGATAAAAAATGGCATTATTAGTATTACAACTTCTGAAGGCATATTTGTGTTCTTTAATACGGGTTTCAATATTTCTTCCAGTTTCTCCTACGTATACGTAGGAGAAACTGGGTGAAACGTTGATGAAATTTTTCATCGACGAAACGTGTATAGGTCCGAAAAAGCTCTTATCCGAGTTTCAAAGTTTGCGGATGACACGAAGCTGGGTGGTAGGGCGATTAATGACGAAGATAGAGGTAAAATTCAGGAAGATCTGAATAAAATCGTTGATTGGTCAGTCACATGGCAAATGAGATTTAACGTGGATAAGTGCAAAATTTTGCATATAGGTTCGCGTAACGGTAATTTTGCGTATAGTATGTCAGGGAAAGATTTAACAAGCGTAGAGCAGGAAAAAGATTTAGGAGTTATAGTCACTAGTGATTTAAAAGTAGCGAAACAAAGTACAGCAGCGGTCAATAAGGCGAACAAAGTGTTAGGTTTTATAGCTCGAAATTTTGAGTACAAATCGCGCGATATTATAGTTCCACTTTATAAATCATTAGTTAGACCCCATTTGGAGTACGCGGTCCAATTTTGGAATCCGCATATGCGCAAAGATATAGACAAAATCGAAAGAGTTCAAAGACGAGCAACTAAGATGATTCCGTCGCTTAGGTCAAAGTCGTACGAGGATAGGCTTAAGGAGTTAAAATTGACAACACTCGAGACTAGGAGGTTAAGGGGTGATCTAATCCAGGTTTTCAAAATTATGAATGGGTTCGATAACGTAGATAGAGATAGCTTTTTCGAAATTTCTCAATATAATAGGACTAGAAATAACGGGTGTAAGTTGACAAGTAGAAAGTTCGAGACAGCAGTTGCCAAAAACTTTTTTACGCATAGAATAGTAAATAGCTGGAATAGTTTGCCGGTAGAAGTAATTAGTAGCACGTCTATAAACATGTTTAAAATCGATTAGACGCATATGTTGATAGATTGGGTATAGTTTAAGGTAGTAAAATTAAGGCTTTGTGGGGATAGATCCCACAGCTCAACACAAGTGTTGTGGGATATAGGGAGGCAGCGTCTTGGGTTAGGGGATACTCTCTGTCCTTACACACCCCATTTAAAGAGATTCCTCTGCTGAGCGGTGCCCCCCATAGTACTGTGGGGTATTGAAAAACTCATGATCTTCACTTGCCCCACAAACACCTTTAAATGGGAGACCCAAGATGGGTGCACACACATTTCTACATTACTACAGTCTTTACAGCCACACCTACACTTTTCCTCCTAAGTGTATATATTGTAATATATATGGTTGTAAATTTTGACTTGGTCCACAATCGATATGGACCGTGACTTATTTTTCGTGACAAGGTACTAGTATTGATGGATACCGTAATGAAATTGACTGGATTCTCTGGATCTGATATATTTGCATGTCGGTTATAAATAGATATAGAGTGTAACATATTTGTGGATAGTAGTCTATTATGACGTGATCCTCTGGATCCAGAGATTCTATCTTTAGTTTTAAATCGATAATTAATTAGTTCTGCTAAATTGGTCGTTGCCAATGTACAGAGTGTACAGGAAGTTGTTACATAAATTTCTTATGTTCTTGTGGTTCGGAACCCACGTAAAATTGTAGGTCCCCTCCGCCACCACGGAGGACATGCACAATTACGAACACAGTTAGGTAGACCAGCCATGAGTGGATCCTAGGGTCTTTGTTGGTCTGAAACATTATAACATTATAACATTAAATGTCTCACTTTTTGAAAGGTGAGTGAGTGGTTGAATTCGTATTAAACACGAGAAACATAAATGCGTAAAATTGTACGACATCATTCATTCAAGTTTAGGGGGGTCACGAAAAAATACATTTTCACCTGAGTTATAGATATTTTTACTTCTAAAATAAAATCTTTCTGTTATCATTTGCTTAATAATACAACAAAAGCTAAAAAAGGTGGTAACAGAAAGAAAGTTAATTATAAAAACTGAATTACAAGGATTAAATGACGTAGTTTAGCAAATCTGCATGAGATAGTACGAACATTTTAAATTTCTTCCATTAAGCCTTGAGTAGACCACTAACGCAAAGCTAAGCATCTCTCTGCGATACTTTGCTAATCCATACTTGTAAGCTTTTTTAAACGATTTTACGTATTTTTGTATAATTTGTTTATAAATTAAAAAATTAGCCCTTTAAGTAACATTAATGGATAGTTGAAAAAATAAATAACCTGTAATTACTGAACCGAACTGTTTTTTTTTATTTTTGTGATTAATTTTACTTTTAATTTTCTTCTATTCCACTGTTGTATATACACAGTATATCCTTAAGGAATAGTACCGGAATAAGGTCTGAAAATGCTTGTCACTTTTACAGTTTCTGGCTACGGAGGCGGAGCTTGTACATCTTTCCCTAACGTGTATTTTGATCATGCTGAGTCAGAGCTTATGAACTGTCCAGTCAAGGACCGTGTTTCATGTCTTCCACAGGCTGACCAATGGGAGGAAGGAAAAAATTTTACGCTTTACATCCAGTACTATTTTGTTGGGATATATATGCAGTGATTTCATTCCGCCCCAGTTTTTTCATTTGTAAACAGATCCAATAATTTCTGTCTTAGCAAGTGTTGCCAGGTCTGTTTATTACGTAAAAAAGTCATTTTACACGCTGCTGTGACGAGAATAATACATTGTAGATCTTATCAACAGAAAGTGAAAATAATAAAGTGCTGTAATTTCAGTTTAAAAATGCTCAACTTATTCTAATTTTTTTGGTGTTTGATTATTCAAGGCTTTATATTAGTGTGACTTTAATTATAATCAAACAATGACAAGTATTTTATTTTGCAATTAACTAAAAAAGGGCCTAAAAATAGGGCTGGTCTTTCTACTTGTCTTCTACCTTCCATTTTACTTCACAAAAGGTAGATAATGAGAATGATCCCACTAACAAAACTTTGTGTATTACTAATAATTCATTGTTTTATTTGATCCATGATAAGTATAGGTATAGAATTCATTGGAGTTCCATTGGTTTTAGTTTATACTTATAACTAGGGTTGTGGCTTTGTGTTCCCAAGATCGCCAATATATATGTAAAAGTGAATAATGAATAATTCTTATACCTATTCATTTTTGTAAAAATGAATAATGAATAATTCTTATACTCATTTTTGGATATAAATTCCAAACTCGCGTGACACACTAACTGTATATAAAACGCAAGTTTTGGAAAAAACTTTTATTTTCTTTCTATTTTATTTTTGCTGAATAATTGATTAATTATTTATTTTTAAAATTATTTAGTCATTTTTTAGATTTAGCTTAATCATGTAGTCGTGTTAAATTCTGCAATATTCATTTTCTTTATACATTCTCTCTTAGTTGTAAAAGATGATGTCATGTCTTGCTTAACACTTAGTTTTAAATTTTAAGAATTTAATTTTGGTTCATTTGCATGTTTAATTTTAAACCATAATAAAATGCATATTTCAATTTCCATTTTTAGTTAACTCGGCAAATCATGATAGCACCAGATCTGTCAATATGCTGCTTAAAAGAAAAATATGACTTCATCTTCAAATATCTTGCTTAGACGCTGTTACAGCCAAATAAATTACCTTATCTTCAAATATTTTGCAAAAAATTTCAGCCTATTGAGAATAAAAAACAAAACAGGTCAACATTAAATAATAATGATGTCACCAAAATTTGTGTATATAAACTCATATAATTTTTCAGATTGTCATTCTGATTGTTCAGATTATTCTACCAAGAGGCTGAAGCATTACCTGTTACATTTTAGAAGCAGTAAACTAGAGTAAAAAATATCTTTGTTTTCTCCTTCGAGCCGTGCTTTCTTCAGAGAACTTAGTCTTAAAATAGAAAAAAATAATTTCCCGATACGCTACATGAAGAATCGGGAAACCATTAGAGAATTCGATAAGTTTTACAGAATTCTCCAATCCACTACAAGAAGAAATCGGAGTGTAGTATAAGAGAAACTACTGCGATTCAAGACATGGTACCAGTTACCGTTACCCCAGAGTGAGAAATCCGTTTCTGCCACCTAACCAGAACCCCCATCAACCTCGAACCACCCAAGGCCATAGACGGAGGGGTTAACATATAAATATTTCACTTATCGCATTACGCAATACAGTTTACCACATTAGAAAATTAAGATACTTGTCTGAATTGGAAAATCGATTTTTTTACATTGATCAAAAAATCAATTTTCAACCATTTTCTTTTCTTCTTCCGACCTCAAGTTGAATGTCTCTCTCTGTTGTGGGCATTCAAAATACTTGTGAGCGTTCCATTTATGAATCAGAGAGAAAAAGGGCTGATTCCGACCAGTGCGAACGGCTTCGCTCAGACTCTGCGGAAGTGGACGTCCGACAGTCTCCGGAAGGAAACTGCTAAGAAAGAGAGCCAAAAGTTGTATCCCGAAAAAGATGTAATACGGAAGAAACACTTTTGAGGTCCCCTGTATGAAGTAAAGTGAATCACGTTTCTGTACATATATTAATAACATGCTTCGAGATAAAATAATGTTTAAAGTATGACTGAACCGAATGTTTGAAATACCATTATCTGAAGTGTACATTTTTGTATATATAGATCTACAATGTACTTCATTACTTACTAAAGCAATCACATGGGGAATGAAAATTATAGAAACAGATGAAGTAACTGCGGCAATTCCGTAAGCGGTTGCTCTTAAGGACGTTGGGAAGAGTTCCCCAATTTGCATGAATACCACGATCAGATAAGCCTCATCAAACATTTTCAGAGCGGCACACACAGTGGTTAACGCCCACTGATCTTAAATGTGAAGCATATTTCAATGCATAAAACTAAAATAAGAAGAAAAATATAAATTATGGGTTGGCATTTTTTAAGAAATCAATCAAAGTGTAAGACAACAACAGTTTACCTTCAAGTACAAACGTAGCCAAAATGCAAAAAACGGCAGTTAATCCACTAAACATAGCTATACTTAATCTGCGGCCTAAATACTGCGAAGAGAGACCACTCATAATATTTCCAGGAATTGCAACTACGGCAAGAATCACGAAGTTTACAGCTTTGCTTCCTTTCATATTATGAATATTCAATAGCATCCCGGCGAAAGTGGCAGAAGTAATGCTCCTGCAAGTATATAAAGCAAGTTAATGAAACTGTATCCACCTAAGTACGGTCTACATACGCGGATCCAGAGTGGGGGGGGGCTCATGGGGCTTAATTGAAGCAACGGGGCTTAATTTGGAGGCCCCATATATCATGGTTAAACGAAATTAGATAAAAGTTTGAATGCTTATGTCCACGTTGCTTCAATTAAACTCTGTTACTTCAATTAAACTCTGTTACTTCAATTAAGCCTTATGCTCCCCCGTCTGGACCCGCATACGAGTATGGAAAACGTA
Source organism: Bathynomus jamesi (assembly GCA_023014485.1). NCBI lineage: Eukaryota > Metazoa > Arthropoda > Malacostraca > Isopoda > Cirolanidae > Bathynomus > Bathynomus jamesi. Next base: position 282,215 of record JAJOZX010002782.1, read on the forward strand.
CTATAAGAGAAATGTGTGTGGATTGCATTTAAATTTGCGCTTAGAATTTATGTACTGTGTAATTATTTATGAATATAAAGATCATCCGTGAAAATTAATTTAGTCTTTTTCTTTTTTAATCTAGAAAATATTGTGAATCCTGAAACCAAATTTAAATTTAAACACACAATAAAATGCAGCTGAGTGCAAGATGTTTGGCGAGGACAAAAGACTTCAGAATGTCCTTCAAAGATCCTTTTCTAGTTTCCTCCTCTTGCGCCTGCAGCAACAGTCTTCTCGACTCTTCCGTGTAAGTTCTTCCGTTGATCCGAGCTATTCTTTTCAAGATCTCTTCGCATTCGTCGACCCTTGAATGAGAGAGTAGCCACCGTGAGGATTCGGGTAGAGCTCTGGAAATTTAAAAAGAGAACTATATTTCTCACTTACTGCAGAGCAGCATTTGACGTATTACTTTGGGTTTTAGGATGATCTTAACTGAGATGATTAAACTGTTTCAAAGTTTCTTGATTATGACGTTACGAACATTACTGCAATCTAGGCTTATTCTTTATTGATATATTTTATGTAAATTTTACAATAAAAGAAAATGAGACGAAATTTATTACAAATGCAACTTAGCTTTTACTAAATGTAATTACTCCTAACCTGCAATAAAGGAAGAAAACAATGGAAGGAAGATGGCAAACTGCAATGAAGTTTTTCCCTTGATCAAATACATAAGTGAAAACGGACAGTAGACATTCTCCGAACAGACACCCAATTGATGCGCAAACTACAGTTATAGTTCGAAAACGTTCTCCACACGTTTCAGAAACTAAAAAAAAAAAAAAAAAATGGAAGTATTTTCCGAAATATAAACTACTCTAAGTTTTCGAACTTCATTTAAGAAGAACCTCATGGATTATCTTGCCAATTTGTTCAGCAAGAATTTCAGTTGTTCAAATGCAATGAACGACTGGAAACATGTAGAATAAATATATGCATTCTTAATGAATATTTTGTGTACGTAATATAGAGGCTTGCAGAACCGTTTCAAATCCATGACTACCCAGGTTGAAACTGCTCTGAGGTGAAGGCCTATAATAAATTATTTTCATACGAATTCACGTTCATAAATTTGTCGCCTGATCTGGTTTGTTATTGAAAGGTTAATATTATTTTGTAATTGTTGCTCAAACATTTATCAAAGTCTAAATCTAAGTTATGGCAATAACCGAAGTGGAATGGAAACTTATAACTTTCTTTACAATCTAGAAATGAAAACAACATCTTAGAAATTACCTATGATGTACGGAACCTGAACGAAGGAACCGAATACGAGAGAAAGGAAGAAACTGAGCACGCTATAAACAGCCAAATTTGGAGCGAAGATAAAAGGAACACTGCATACAATGTTCACTGATAACGCTATGTAAAACGCCCTCTTACGTCCGAATCTGTTAAACAGTCATAAAAAGACTGGTGTTAGATTACAAAGATCATGTTTTAAAACCAAAAAGATGCTACACATCAGTGTTTAAGGCATTCTTGCTTCTTTAGTATGTTTTGTGCATCGTTTGTACTAGCAACCCGCTTATTGATTCCCAATATTTGACCTGTCTGCGATAACGGAGAAAAGGAACGTCCCAATAGCACGTCCTGCGGAGGTTAAACAGAAGAGCCTTGTGACAATGTGTTTGTCCTCACACACCCATCCAAACTGCGTCACTGGAGTTTCTTCCCAAGCGGAGTTATCAAAGTCCCATCCGTGTTGGCATTCTGTTCCAAGATAAAAAACAGACTTATACTTTGAACTTTGAACTTGGAATTGGGACATATATATTCCCTTTTGAAACTTGCAATCATTACAGTTTACTCTTTTTGTTTTCGTTTTGTGTTGATCCAAGACTTCCGTATGTACGTGTTCATAAACCTGCTAAAACAAAACTCGTATGGCGAAGTGTATATATAAACATGTAGGTGGTACGCTATTTACCACTATTTTATTTACTGCATGCAAATGGGGTTCAAATTTCCCATTTCAAGAAAGGACAAAGATTTACAGCTTTATTTATATATTATTTTGCATGATGTCATTCATTAGTTTCAGAGCTGAAAATTTCATCACATTCAGAGAGTTATGAAAATGTGATTTTTTTTCTTGGGGGGGGGGGGGGGGGGTGATAATGTTTAGTTTATATACGTTTCTAAAAATGATAATAATTTATTTTAAATAGTTGTATCCTTTCTCCGAGTATCAACGTTTGCTGAGGACTTAATATTTTATAATATTTTCTTTACAGAATCATAAAATCATTTTGATAATAATCCGACATGTCCCGCTTTTGAAGACTTGACGTCTGAACACTTGCTATATCATCTGTAGCATTAGTATGTTACATATGTTTGTTAGAGTGAAAGCATAGCGTTTAATTATTCCAAATATAATCTGTTAGCAAATGATAATTTTACGAAAATTTTTTTTTAGTTAAACGAACTAGAAATTAACTTCTTTTAATTTATATTCTACAAAAGAAAATTACTTCGTACGTACTCACAGAGTAGCTTTTAATTTATTGCAGGGCATGAAAAACATTATTTCCTAACCTACTACCGACTGATTGAAATCGAGGGTGCTCCCGATGTGTGTTGTAACGCTATCGTCATTATTGGAGAGGTCATTGGTGATGTTGAACATGGAACAAGAACTCTGCGTCACACCACCTGAACTATTTTCTTCCCTGTTGAGAGATTTACTGATTTAAAATTCAAGTACTCGAGAGAGAGAGAGTTACAAGGCCAAGAAGTACCTCAAAAGGCCTTGCGGCCCATACCGAAGAGGTACCAATGGCAACGGGTGCCAAGGAAAAATTCCTACACCCTCAAATATGTGCAAGATTCAGTCTAACTGTTCACAACTTCTGAAGGTAGCCTGTTCCACGTGTCACAGATCTTATCGGTAAAGTAATTCCCATACACACTGGTGCTAAACCGTTTCAAATCCAACTTCAACCATTGTTGAGAGTTGAGTTATCATTTAAACTAAACATGCTTCTAAAATCGACATCGTCGAACCCGTGTAAGAGCTTGAAAATCTCGATGAATTGACCGCGCAGCCTCCGAGTTTCCAGCGAAAACAAATTCAGGGCACGTAAGCGTCGATTGTAGCCCATATGCCTAACGGAAGGGATTAATTTTGTGGCCCTCACCTGGACTCGCTCCAGCTTGTCAATATCTTCCCTGAGGGTGGGCGACCAGAACTGCACAGCATACTCCAGGTGCGGCCGAACCAGGCAATTGTACAGAGAGAGCACAATGTCCTTGTTCCGAAATCGAAATTGCCTCCTCATATAACCAAACAGCTTCGGAGCTTTCTTTTCCACCACTACGCACTCTTTGGTAAACTTAAGGTCGCTGCTAATTAGCACACCCAAGTCCTTTTCCAAATCAGCGGCCTCGATATTACTCCCCAACATGGAGTAGTCCGACTTGGGATTGGCGTAGCCAATTTTTCATGACCTTTCATTTGCCCAAGTTAAACGGCATTTGCCATTTTTCAGACCACTCTACTATCCTACGTAGGTCCGCACGCAGTTGCTCGATTGCTTCGGGCGTTCCAATATTGGCCCCAAGCTTGGTGTCATCAGCGAATTTGGCGATCCTACTGACGATGCCAGCGTCGATATCATTTATGTAAATGATAAACAACAGTGGCCCCAAAAGGGAACCCTGAGGAACCCCACTAGTGACCGAGGCCCAACCAGAGCTAGCCCCTTTAATTTCAACCCTCTGCCGCCTATTCTTCAGCCATTTTCCAATCCATCTACCTACTTCCACACCGATACCCAGCGCGTGGACTTTGGCCATTAGCCGGCGGTGAGGTACCTTATCAAAGGCTTTCTCAAAGTCGAGATAAAGTATATCAATCGCCCTACTCCTATCGTACTCACTCCACATGACGTGAAAAAATTCGAGCAAGTTGGTGAGACAAGACCTATGCCGCCTAAACCCATGTTGGGAGTCCCCAAGCAACTTGTAGGAATCCAAATGGTCAACGATCTTATCCGCTATTATCCTCTCTAATAATTTACCTACAACCGAAATGAGACGAATGGGACGATAGTTCCCTGGACGTTCGTGATCCCCTTTCTTAAAGATAGGGGTCACTTTCTCCTAGTTTCGAGATATCAGAAGGAGTGTTATCAACTTTCTGACTTACTTTAGAATTTTCGTTTGTAATGCTAGTTGCACAGGAAGAACTAGGAGTAGAAACTGAAATATTTTTAGTTGTTTTCGCTACTTTAATTACAAATTTGTCCATTATTAATTAATTATCCATAATTTGTAAATTATTCTTGCAATAAATTAGAATGTCTTTATCCAAACACTAAATCATAAAAAAGCAATTCAGAAATTGCTAATATCAATCACGGAAATTCTACACTCACTACCTCACCACTCGAAGACTGGATGGTCACTAACCAACGTGCAACACAGCTCATTATGTGACAGTAAAACCCACACTAATAGACGGAATTTATTTCCACAACAGTTTCGATGCCCACTGACATCCTCTTCGTGTGGATACAGAAAAACGAATGAACAAAAGTGAGTAAGGAAACAATCCAGGAGTGGTAAAAAACATTCTAGAAGGCCAGAGACCATTAAGAAATTCACACCAAGGTTAGATCCCGTTCACGGTTCACCCGACACCGGAAGGGATTTTTTGAACAAGAATCTTATTAAAGAGTCCAGCTTATAAGTACCTTCGTACAAATTAAAATTATCTTCTTGGTCTATACATACAGATTCTATTATGTTTCTTTTGACATAATTATTACATTTATAAAGTAACTTATTTGATTCCCGATCTATGTCATGATTATTCTGGCTGGCGTGATAAAAAATTGCATTATTAGTGTTACAACATCTGAAGGCATATTTAAGTTTTTTAATACGAGTTTCAATATTTCTTCCAGTTTCTCCTACATATACTAACTAGTGTGGGTTTTATTGTCACAGTTCGACCTCCACATAAAAAAGTGAAGTTTTGCATTTATAGCTCATTATATACACTAGTTACTCTAGTGGACGGACGCCTTCTAGAAAATTCAGCACGTTTATAGCGCATACGCGTGGACCTATCATACCGCCACGAACTTTCTAGAACATTTTTCACAAATATTTTTATTTGGGAGGACAGAGGAAGGGGAGGCCCAAAAATTTCCAGGGGAGGCTGAGCCACCCCTGGTGGCCCGAAGCTACGGTCCTGCATGCAAGTAATTTAACGCAGTTAATAAATCGGATGAAAACAGGTCAAAATATATCCGGAACAATGAAAGTAAAGCTAAAACTATCTTTAAAAATTTTAAATCAAGAATCCCTTTCGGCTTATGAATCATAGATTAGAAAGGGCAAAGACGTTATTTTCCGATTTGAAGTTTACTCAGCAGTGAATAAATTCAACTTATCTGCTTGGACACCTAGTTCTTACTGTCACCACGAATACTGTTATCAGCTTGCAAATACGACACCTAATGATATAAACAACGTTTCAGACGTTAAATTTTCTTTCATTATTCTTGTTAGTAAATTTGAGAAACAAATTATTTGAACAACAGATCACTGTTTACGTTAGTGGAAATTTAAGCCCTTCAAATTGGAAAGGTCACTGCCAAGAAGTTGTTTTATCCTTCTAACCTTTATGCGAGGGGTTGCCATAAAATACTTATATGATTTTTATGGAAGGATATATACTAATAAAATCTGTATAACTTTTGACTGGAAAAATTCTGAATTAAAAAAATTTATCCACTCATTGTCAATGAGGAAAATTCTCGGATAAAATCTATTTTGTGGTGACAGGATTAAGATTACGACATCTGGTCGACTTGACATTCTATCAACAAGTATATTGTAAGTTAGATTAGGTTACGTTAGCGTAGGTTAGGTTAAGTTATGTTGTTAGGTTTTTAGAATGTTGATGTTGCAGTCTTGTCGATCCGATGGGTATAAGTCCTGCAGGATAGCAAGACAATGATAGTCATGTGGCCTCTGAAGATGGGTCTGTCATTAAGGCTCTGAATCACTTCAGCATCATCGGAAGATAAAGGGCAAGTGTTTTTCACTTCACATGTAAGGATTAACTGAAGGAGATAATCTATTTCATTTTACAGACAATTTATCAATATCTCAAACATACTCAAACATCATTCCACGAAAGAATTTTCAACATTAGCATAAATCCAACTTGGAGATTTTTAGTTAATGATTTTGTTTGCCATTAAAAGATCATATTTGTAATTACCATGTTGAAGGCCACTAGTTTTCCACTTTAATGACCTGAGCAATCTTTACACTACTTTCACAAACACCTGAATTCTGCTCACGCACCGTTCTTGATGGTACCACGCAGCTCCGATGTTTTGTCGACATTTTAAAATTTGTGATAAGTTTTTGGTAACTATGGAGACTCTCTAATTCAATTACTTTTATTGTGTGTGAAATGTAAAAACACCACCACCTACTTTTCTTTGCGTTGACGATCAAGCTGAAGTAATTTCGGACTATGATGACAAACCCATGATCATGATTTTTTAATCTACATACTGTACCTCATATTTTTAAACGTTTCTTATCTTAAATAAGCCATTTAAGAGTGAGGTTTTATCAGAGGTCTCCTTTAGTTTATTTTTGATTTTCAGCTTGGTATTTAAATATATAAAAGTGATTTTAAACATGATTAGGTAAAAAAAATTATACGTTGACCCTTCCATAGAGCTGTTATGAAAATTTTTTCTTACAGTTCCTTCAGCGTTAAAATTTCATCAACAGAGTTGTTAGCTTTGTGAGCTAATAATACATTAAACAGGTTACTCTCCACCAACAATATACGAAAAATGAACGCAAATCTTCTGAATGCCTTACAAGTCATGATCGAAATTTTAATTTTGAAAAGTTCTTACAATCTGAATTTTATTTCATACGAAGTTTTTGCGTTTGAATTCCATTAGTACGGATACTATGTCAGACCCTCATCTAGATTAGTTAACTGTTAAATTACTTTCATAATGCAACTTTAGATTATTAAACTGCTAAGCTATTTGTTTGGTGATTTTTTTGACGTCATAGTAGCAGGTGGCCTGAAGTGTTTTAAGTTACTTTCTGAAAATACAGTAAGTATGTTTTGCAAGCTTGTAAAAAAGGAAGTGGTAATTTCCATAAATCTTTTAATTTTAATACTCTTTTAATGCTAAGTCTTTCATTCTTTTAAAATTATTTAGGGAGTTTTATGACGTTACTTTTGTAGGGGGTGGTATAGGGAGGCGGTATTTCAGTGGAAAGCTATTTATAAAGGTAAAAATAAAACCGTTATACCATGGAATAGTCATGTTTCTCCATTCTTCGATCGTAACGTTGCTGGGTCTTCCTGGCACATGACACGAATGATTCGGTGTGGAGAGGAGAAGAATCGTGTTGGAAGACACCAACGTACTACAGATGGCCACGGGAAGCATTAAACCAAAGATAAGGAGCTTCTGGAAGCGTCCTTCAGACCCTACGTTCTCAAGCACCTTCTCGAAGGACGAGACTGAACCACCATCATTTTTCTTTTCTTGTTGGACATCATGAAAAATGTTGGCATTTTCGGTTTGTTTCAGTTCCATTTCTATGGGGTCACTTGCAACAATGTACAGTGTTCTTTTTTACTTGCTTACAATATTATATCGTAATTGTTCTACTAAAGCTATATGATTATCTCTAGAAAAAATTATCATATTATAAATGGGACAGTTGAAACTTATATCTGCAAGTGAGAGACTTTACTATATGGAGAAGCCTTATTTTTAAAATTTATTTAAAACACTTTGCCTTTGTATAATATCATAAGAAAATTTTACGATATTTTTGTATATTAATGCAAAAATTGTTTTTGATTTATATTTTATTTACCATGCTTCAGTTTTTGTTCGAAAGAACGGATAGCACTCTAATAGAATACAACGTTACACTCATAGCCGTATTTCTTACCTTATGAGAAGATTAATAGCTCGTCTATTATCTGTTATATATTTTGAGACTACATTGGTCGAATGGGTGGAGGTAAGTCGGTGTTGCAAGTGAAGTCGGTGTTGAGTTACTACCGATGGGTGTGGCTCCTAAAGTCTATACTTAAACGATTGTTGTAGCCACTATCGGTGGTAAGTAGGTGTTGTAATAATGCGTTACTGGCGATGGGTGGGGGGTTATGCATGAAGGGTCGGTGTAAGACTTTCCAAGGGGGGTCGTGAGGTAACTTAACGTAACATGTATGAAGGTGTTTACATGTAAGTATATGAACGTATGTGTGTTTGCATGTAAGTATATGTGTGTTTTATTTCAGCCTTTACAATGTGTATGTGTGTTCATCATAAAGACGATCAAGCCAACACCCCCATGGCTGTATTCAAAAGCTTGTCAGGAGGAGTGGGGGAAAGCTAGTATTTTACGCCAAGAAGTTGTAGTGAGAGGAAGTGACGCTCCAGTTACCCGATATATATATATATATATATATATATATATATATATATATATATATATATATATATATATGAAAATTATTTCACGAAAGTAACTCGTGAGCACCATTCTGTTTCCTTTACTTCGTGGTTTTATTCATCATATATATATATATATATATATATATATATATATATATATATATACAGGGTGTCCGGGCTTAAGTGGCAATAAAATACATTTATAATGTTTTATTTTATTGCCATTTAAGCCCGGACACCGTGTATATACAGGGTGCTTCATAACATATGGGACTCACTTTCAGGATGGATTGAGGACCTGAAAACAATGAAAAAAGCTTATATAAATATATGCCTGAAATCGCTTTGTTTCCGAGTTACAGCCCGTTATGTGTGCCAGCAAGTATCCGCCTTACCTCTAAAGGAAGTGCTCAAAATGACCGCCTTGCACTTGAATACACGCCTGAACACGCTTCGTCACAGACTACCTGACACGTTCAAACATTCCAGGTATTGCTCGGATTTTCTGGCATCCCTGTTCTACACGTTGGCGAAGCATTTCAATGTTGTCAATGAGTGTCACGTAAACGATGGATTTGAGATGACCCCACAGGTGAAAATCGAGTGGATTCAGATCCGGGGAGAGAACAGGCCACGCAATGGGTCCTCCACGGCCTATCCATTTATTAGGGAAATGGTCATCCAAATAGTCTGTGGCTACTCGACTAATATGAGGCGGAGTGCCGTCATGCATAAACCACATACGACGTCGGACACCAAGAGGAACTTCATCTAGTAAATCGCTTAAATCATTCCTTAAAAAATTGGAATAGGATTCTCCTGTTAATCTTCCAGGCAAAAGCAAAATTACCGATTAAGTTGTCGGCAATAAGTCCTGCTCATACATTGATACTAAATTGTTGTTGGTCCCTTGACTGGATGATGGCATGCGGGTTCTCTTCGGCCCAGTGATGAGTGTTGTGAAAATTGATCCCGCCATTTCTTGTGAAGGCAGCCTCATCAGAAAACAACACGGAGGGTAGAAAAAGAGAATCACGAACACACTGTTGAAGGAACCAAGTACAAAAAGCCTCTCGTGGTGGGAAATCAGCTTCAGTAAGGCCTTGTACTCTCTGAATGAATGTGATATGGGTAAAACTGTTGTCCCCATAATATTCTTCACACAGTTGTGTATCTTACACCCTCTGCTGCTGTTATCCTTCGGGTGCTGACACCAGGATGTTCCTCCACGCGATTCAGGACCCGCTCCTCCAACTCAACAGTTCTGGCGCTGATTGGTCTACCACCATCTGAAACTCGCTTGTTGAACGATCCTGTATTACCAAGACGCTGGTCTATTCTCTGAAAGATCTTATCTGGCAGACGGCGATTCAGAAACCTTTCCGCATATAGACGTCTTGCTGCGGCCGCATTACAATCGGCAAGTCCATACATGAGATGCATGGCTGCCATTTCTCTGCTTGAATAAGCCTCCATTCTCACTTCAAATCCACACTATCACTGAATAGCACAAAAACTTTTAAGGTTTTTTCTTCACTGGACTGCACTTATTCACGGTAAGAAGTTACGAATACAAAGAGTGAAACAGCGCGATAAACCTCTGACTGACTGAGGCTCTACACTCAACGATATTGAAACATGTCATTGAGTGTACGAAACATTACAATCGGCAAGGCCATACATGAAATAAGTCTCGTACACACTCACAAACATTGTCGGCAAGCAGTGTTTGTAAACAGTTTGCGGAAAGAATTGGTGGAACACAAAACGAGATGTAACTCGGAAACAAAGCAATTTCGGTCATATGTTTATATAGACTTTTTTCTTTGTTTTCAAGTACTGAATTCATCCTGAAAGTGCATCCCACATGTTATGAAACACCCTGTATATGTCTCTAAACTTAGGCGACTGGCTGTTTTAAAACCAGTCAGTCGCTCACGTCATACGACTGTCTGTGCGACTGGCTGTGTCCACAGGGTATAGCTGGATTCTAAGCCAACTGGCTGTGAGCCAAAGCCGTCCAGGATGGCTAGGGAAGGATTCATTATGCTCCAAGAAATGCCAGCGTTCGGATCTCTTCCTCTCTCCTCCTCTCCTCTCAATAAAGACTTGTGCTTTATTACCCTTTAAATACATACACACAAACATACATACATACATGTTAGGTTAGGCTCTCTCTTTCTCTCTCTCTCTCCCTCTCTCTTCCTTTGAGGGGGGGTATTCTTCCTTTCTTCATTTCTTCCTTCTTCTTCTACTATCCCTGTTCCTACCCTTTGGGTACTATTCCCGAACCCTCTTTGGGTCTTGGCTTTGGGGAACTAACCCCCACCTCCATTTGGGGTATTGGCTTTGGGAAATTATCCCTCTTGGTGACCTTGGGGGGACCACCCACATACCCCTTATCTCCCACTCGGCATTTTTTAATATGAACTTTAGCGGCTACTTGGCATTTTTGCGAGAATACTACTCTACTGTTAGCTTTTTTCCCTCAAACAAGTCTGACATTCAATTTCACTTTATAATTGCACTTGTTAAAACTTCTTCACATTAGCGTACGATATCGCTCGGATTTTATTATAAAGCTCAATAATTACTTGACATATGACCGAAAGTTGAGAAGTGAAATTGTAATTAAAAGATTGCACTCTTCATTTCGGGGTTCACGAGTACTGCAGAATTATTACATTACAAATGCACCTTTGGTAAAATGTTGACTCGGTTGTTCTTTGTCACAGGTGTTCCTTCCTCATGAAACCTTTAAACCATACTTGTTGCATACACGATAATGTTATTCTTATTTGACACCAGAGTTATAAAAAAACGGGTAAAGCAACTAAGCAAATTGTCTGAAGTTCACATTTCATTTGTTTAGACGTGTAAGCGACACTTTTCTGTTATGTTTACACCATCTTGAAATTTCATTATTCTCACACACACACACACACACACACACACACACACACACGTGTGCATCTCTGCAAAAGCAACGTACTTTTTAAGTCCATATAAAAAAAAAATTAATTAAACCTAATTTAACCTAACTTAGCCTTACTGCCATCGAACCGAGAAGGGCGTGATAAGGGTTTCGGACGCAATTGAAGGCTTGGAGGGTGGTTTCTGTTAAGTCACTAAATTGTGAGGTACTCGCTAACTTTGCCTAGCCTAGCCTAGCCTAGCCTAGCCTAACCTAACCTAACCTAACCTGATCAGGACCAACATCAGAACTCTCAATAAAAATGTTTACTGATTTTTTTTTTAATATATTTTTTTTTAAATTCTCTCTCAAAAAAATTACCTCACGACATCTATGAATTATCACGCACTCGACTTCACACACACACACACACACACACACACGCTTCTTTATCTACCTTTCGAAATCGCAACCTTTTCATATTTTCAATTGTGGATAGAGAAGCTTAGTTATCGAAATCTATTTAACTAAAGCTAACCTAACTTAACCTAACCTAAGCTAGCGTTCATTAATCCCTTTTTTCATATTTAGTGATTTTCAAAAGGAATAACCGCTACTAAATGCTTGTTTGCGTCACAATGAGCTCGGCGCTTACCCTAAGGATTGTCGCGGTTTCGTGAGATAGCCAAGAACATATATACACGTACACTATATATATATATATATATATATATATATATATATATATATATATATATATATATCGTTGAGAACGGAGTGTCCATAGGGAACCGACATTTAAGGAAAAAAGAATGATCAACGCTCACGTCAACATTATGAAGGTTTAATATACGAACGTTTCGAAAGTTAAACTTCCATCATCAGTGGGTTGTTTAATTTATATGCACATTTATACCCATTTAACTTAGGGTTTTCTTAAACACAACCACTGCGCATAATGAGAGACCTGAAAATTAAGGAGTTATATATATATATAGGTGGAGCCCCCGTCTTCCTGAAACCAAAAGTTCATTCCGGCTTCCAGAGGTATTTCATCCAAAGAAAACCTCTTCAGGCATTGTTAACTACGTGTCACCGTTTACATGTCTTTCAACAATGTATGGCCCCAAAAGTACGTCACCATGAATCGCAACACACCATAATCCTTGGATCGATCTGAGCACGTGTATCTTCAGCCCAATGTGCATTATCATCGCTCTAACATCGGGAACTATGGCGATGACAGTGCCAGTTTAGGTGCAAACATGCTTCGTCACTAAATAAAATATCGGACAGTAGCGTAGGTTGTTCTTCCACACACAAAGAATTCCACCCTGCGATTGGTGCCATCCCCATGAAGTTCTTGAACAATATAAAGTTTGGATGGGTGAAATCTGTATCTCGTTTGAAGATTGCTTCATGGGCAATATTTCGTAATGATCGCTGAGGGCTACTTTGATATTTAGTAAGAACATTTACAAAACCATCTTCGCCAATAGAGGAACGAGGACGTCCATGACGAGGTCTGACCAAAACACTACTGGTATCATTTAATCACTTCAGTACCTTTCCAACCATTATATAATTTGGCTTCGGTTTGTGAGGATAAAGTTTGTGCAATTCATCCCATGCTTCTCGTAGATTTCTACCACCTACATGTAATGAAACTAAATTAACTTTCTCTTGTTGGATGTAATCAGCCATATTGTTCATCAGTTATAAATGAAAACAAAAGGAGGAAACATTAATTTCCTATGGTGACCGACTTTTCTTATATATATATATATATATATATATATATGCTATCCTCCTTTCGGGATTTCGGTGAAACCTTTGCCACTGCGCAAGACATATCAAAAGCTTTTGATAGAGTCTGGCACAAATCATTAATTTCCAAATTGTCTTCCTTCGGTTTCTATCCTTCTGCCTGTGCTCTTCTCTCTGATTTCCTTTCTGGCCGATCTAGAGTATAGCTGCAGTTGTAGATGGTCATTGTTCTTCTAAAGTTATTGACAGTGAGGTTCCTCAGAGATCTGTCCTGTCACCCACTCTTTTCCTTTTATTTATCAATGATCTATTAAGTCGTATTCTTGTCCTATCCACTCGTATGCCAATGATTCCACTCTTCACTTCTCCACCCGCTTCACAAAACGTTCCTCTTCACAGTCTTTCCATGATTCGCATAGGACGGCTATGGTGCACCTGATCTCTGGTCTTTCCACTATCTCTGATTTGGGTAGAGAAAACCTTGTGGCTTTCAAGGTCTCAAAAACTCAGTTTCTTCATCTGTCTACTTGTCACAATCTTCCAGACAACTATCCCCTTACCTTCAACAATACACAACTCAATCCTTTTTCTCTTAACATTCTTGGCGTTTCCTTTTCGCGTGATCTTTCCTGGGAAGATCATATATATTCTCTTTCCAAAAAAGCCTCTAAGACAGTGATGCACAAACCCTGGCCCGCGGGCCAAATGTGTCCCCCACGGGTCTTTTCAGTGGCCCCACGGGTCTTTTCAATTCAATGAAAAAGTTAGAATATAAAAGTGACCCAATTTATGACTTAGATGGAAAGTAAGTAGGCTAATACATTTAGTTATTTTCTTCGCTTGGCCCTCACATCAAAAAAGTTTGTGCACCACTGCTCTAAGAGGTTAGGTGTACTGTCCCGGCTCCGCAGAATCTTCTCCCCACTCTGTTGCTGTCTCTATACAGGAGTCTCGTCCGCCCCTGTATGAAATACGCTTCTCATGTATCGGGTGGCTGAACCCACACAGCTCTACTTGACCGGATGGAATCAAAGGTTTTTTGTCTTATCAATTCCCCGCCGTTTACTTACTGTTTTCAATCCCTCTCGCTCTCTTCGCCGCAATGTTGCCTCACTCTCCGCTATTATAACGGACACTGCTCTTCTGAAATCATTAAACTACATGCTTCATCCTTTAAGGAGAGCACGCAGTACCAAACTTTCGACACATTCTCATTCCTTTTCTGCCCAATCGGTTAATCGATATTTTCAGTCTTTCACTACTCAACCGGTGAACTCTGGAACAATCTTCCTCAATCCTTCTTTTCCCCTATGACCTCCAAACCCTCAAACGCAGAGTGACGAGGCATTTCGAAAACCCTGCACCTTGATTTTGGCTCTCTTCCTCTATGTTGCGGAGCATTTTTGCGGGCATTCAACCTTGGCTCCTACTCCCTGCATAAAAACAATATATATGTATATCATACCATTCCTTGACAGGTTACAAGGCTTCTCAGCTAGTGCCAAATTCCCAGACTTGGACCTCTAGGGAAAATCGGGCCGAATTACTTGCTTGCCGGCTACCTAAGACATTCTGTCACAGCAGTGAAGTTTACTTACCCTAGCTGAAGTTGATATACCCATTTATCTACCAACCAAAGGAAGGGTGAAGAGTTGGGTGTGCTGCGCCGCCTCCCATTGCCAGAAATTGAACCCAGGCCGACTGATTCGTAGTAAGCAATGTTAACCACTCCACCATTGCCTTGCTATGTATGTATGTATGTATGTACACGGTGCCCACAATGTCTTGTCACTCCCAGTAAAATACTAACTTATTTTCGTTTTTCTTACAGACCCATTTGAAATGTGTGATAGCAGGAAATATACGATTGAATAGCGCATATTGGCTAGTTCAAAAAGGACTGTTGAGATGGGAAAAGAAACTGTTTACAACAGGGACTGTAAAAGATAAACCAAGAACTGGCAGGACATCTAAGTGATAGATAAGTTTGAAAGAAATAAAAATCAGTTAGTATTTTACTGGGCTGACAAGACTTTGTGGACACCCCGTATGTATGTACGTGTATATGTTAGCACTTCGATAATTGGATTTACAAATCTGGAAATAAATAAAGCACCACTTATATTCAAGTTATAAAATGTTTGGCTGTTCGACTTTGCAGTCAAGTTTTATAAGCTAAAAACTAAAATTTAAAATTATAGAAGAACTTTATAAGATGTGAAATTGTTAATTGAAAGAACAACAACTATATTTGTACACATGTTTTTAAACGCAAGCCTTCTGACCTATTTCTCTGTAATATTCAATCATCATATAGTCATAAAATGATGTCCATCTTTAAGATCCGGCTCGTGAATAATTAGACCTATACATTGTCATATATTTGAGTTTATTTTTATAGATTCTCCTTTGTCTATACAAAAAGTATTTGGTCAAAATTTACCTGCATGTTGTTGTAAATCTTGATCAAATGTTGATCACTACTTTTGAGAAAATATTGGCCTACTTTGATGTTAAACTGCATTGACATTGAAAAGGTACCATTCTAATTACTGAAAAGTTTGAAGGCTTTTGTAGTTTGCAGTAAGTGTGGATTTTTTTGAAATTGAAGATCCTTTGTTCTTTGCAATCTAAGTATATTCATTGCATATATTGAAACTTAAATTTTTTTTCAGCATATTACAATGCTTAAATCGCAAAGGTACCATTTTACCATTCTAATTACTACATATTTGGAAACTTTGCAGTGTAAGGTGACCGTGCAAAATTGAAGATAAACATTTCTGCAATTTAAGCAATTTGTTTGAAACAATTGAAAATTCAGAGTTTTTTGCATTTTTCTTCCGTGTAAGTTTAGGAATGAAGCTGTTAAATACATATTCATGAACGCTTCAATGCAATACTATAATTGTAATGAATGTATTTGGTTGGTGAACCTGTCTTGACAGCCTTTTACTTATGACTTATTTTGTGGCCATTGTGGTTCTGATGTTGTTTTAAGTTAGGCAAATTTATTTACATTGTAATTATATAATTTATTTCAGTCAGTTTAGGTTGATAAAGAAACTGAATATTGTTAAGTAAACAAAACAATGACAATAAGATATTGATACATTAGAAGCACAAGCTTTCGGCCTATTCTGATGATGATAAATATCTTACAATAGACCGAACGTTTGTGCTTTTAATTAATCAATTTCTTATTGTGGCTTTATTCCCTTAAAATCACTATTGTCTGTAGCCTACAGTACGTAAGAGGACGCATTTCTAAAAAATTTTAATTCAGTGTAAATACTATTTTAAAGCAAATTTACTGCAGTCCATACGCAATTTTATAACGAAATGATAAACGAAACTATTTTAACTTACGTTTATTTGATCAAATCTAATTTTTCTTCGTTTTTCATAATTTTTTCGTTTAAAACCGGAGGTTTGGCCATCCTACATAAGGCTAGCACATTCATTTATAAATTTAATATTAATAACTGTCGTCAATGGGAACAAAGAAAAAAAAAGGAGATCCAGAAATGAACTTAAAGAACATGAGAACTGACTTGTTTACCTCAGGCAGTTAAATTTCTAATACTTTTGAAAGGAAGTAATGTAATTTTAGTTTTCATTATTTGGGGATAATTTTTTTTTCAGTTTTTTCTGTGTGTGTTGGTCTACCACAATACTTTTTATATTCATACTTTCTATATTCTGTATATATTTCTATATACAAAATATACATAGAATACTTTCTATATTTACGTTCACAATATATTTTTGAATACATTAACATCAAACTTCTTTTTTTTTTTAATTTTAGTTCCAATTTGGAACACCTGAAACCACTTGTATAAAAATACCAAAAAATATTATTAAAACATGTTTGTAAGACTTAAAAAATCTTAAAAAATGCCACTTCAGTATAAAAATAATTGGTTTACAAACCTAATCAATTCAGTATGTTTATTTAGTGTAAGGGAACTTTTAAAAGACTCGCTCATAATCATTGGCTTATTTACCGGTTTTATTCCCATTAATAATTTGTTTGCCGTTCTGTTATTGAAGATATAAATGTGTTGTGGTATTTTGTTAAAATACAAATGCTTACGATAGCGTGTAATGGTTTACTGCGTTAACAAATGATGAAAAAGCTTAATTACTCCCAAATATTCATCGTAGTTTGATAGCTGTTTTAGTTACTATCGTATCGAATTGTGGTGATGTTTTGTCATAATTGCCAAATATGTATCAATCATTCACTTCTTGAATTACATTCTAATTTATTGTCACGTAAAGAAATTTAGATGTTTGTTTGAATTAATTAGAAAATCGAATTTTTTACATCATTTATCAAAACATCAATTTTCTAAACCATTTTCTCTTCTTCTTCCGACCTCAAGTTGAATGTTTCTCTCTGCTGTGGGCGTTCAAAATACTTGTGAGCGTTCCATTTATGAATCAGAGAGAAAAAGGGCTGATTCCGGCCAATGCGAACAGCTTCGCTGAGACTCTGCGGAAGTGGACGTCCGACAGTCTCCGGAAGGAAGCTGCTTAGAAAGAGAGCCAAAAGTTGTATTCCGAAAAAGATGTAATACGGGAGGATCACGTTCGAGCTTCCCTGTAGGAAGTAAAGTGAATCACATTTTTGCACATTTATTAGTGACATGTTTCGAGATAAAATAATGTTTAAAGTATGACTGAACCGAATGTTTCTTGAAATACTATTATCTGAACCGTTCATTTGTGTATATATAGTTCTACAATATAATTCATTACTTACTAAAGCAATCACATGAGGAATGAAAATTATAGAAACAGCTGAAGTAACTACAGCAATTCCGTAAGCGGTTGCTCTTAAGGACGTTGGGAAGAGTTCCCCAATTTGCATATATACCACGACAAGAAAAGCTTCATCAAACATTTTCAGAGCGGAACACATAGTGGTTAACGCCCACTGATCTTAAATGTGAAGCATATTTCAATGCATAAAACTAAAATACGAAGAAAAATAAAAATTATGGGTTGGCATTTTTTAAGAAATCAAAGTATAAGACAACAACAGTTTACCTTCAAGTACAAACGTAGCCAAAATGCAAAAAACGGCAGTTAATCCACTAAACATAGCTATACTTAATCTGCGGCCAAAATACTGCGAAGAAAGACCACCCATAATATTTCCAGGAATTGCAACTACGGCAAGAATCACGAAGTTTACAGCTTTGCTTCCTTTCATATTATGAATATTCAATAGCATCCCGGCGAAAGTGGCAAAAGTAATGCTCCTGCAAGTATATAAAGTAAGTTAACGAAACTATATCCACATACGTATGGTCTTCAATTAAGCCCCCATGCCTCCCCCTCTGGATCCGCCTATGAGTATGGAGAACGTTCTATAAGAGAAATGTGCATGGATTGCACTTAAAATTGCGCTTAGAATTTATGTACTGTGTAGTTATTTATGAATATAAAGATCATCCGTGAAACTTAATTTACTCTCTTTTTTAATCTAGAAAATATTGTGAATCCTGAAACCAAATTTAAATTTAAACACACAATAAAATGCAACTGAGTGCAAGATGTTTGGCGAGGACAAAAGACGTCACAATGTCCTTCAAAGATCCTTTTCTAGTTTCCTCCTCTTGCGCCTGTAGCAACAATCTTCTCGACTCTTCCGTGTAAGTTCTTCCGTTGATCCGAGCGATTCTTTTTAAGATCTCTTCGCATTCGTCGACTTTTGAATGAGAGAGTAGCCACCGTGGGGATTCCGGTAGAACTCTGGAAATTTAAAGAGAGAACTATATTCCTCACGTACTGCAGAGTAACATTTCATGTGTTACTTTGGGTTTTAGGATGATCTTAACTGAGATGACTTTAAACTGTTTCAAATTTTCTTGGTTATAGGGTTACGAACATTACTGCAATCTAGGCCTATCCTTTATTGATATATTTTATGTAAATTTTACAATAAAGAAAATGAGACGAAATTTATTACAAATGCAACTTAGCTTTTACTAAATGTAATTACTCCTAACCTGCAATAAAGGAAGAAAACAATGGAAGGAAGATGGCAAACTGCAATGAAGATTTTCCATTGATCAAATACATAAGTGAAAACGGACAGTAGACATTCTCCGAACAGACACCCAATTGATGCACAAACTACAGTTATTGTTCGAAAACGTTCTCCACACGTTTCAGAAACTAAAAAAAAAAAGAAAAAATGTATTTTCCCAAATATAAACCACTCTAAATTTTCAAACTTCATTTAAAAAGAACCTCATGGATTATCTTGCCAATTTGTTCAGCAAGAATTTCAGTTGTTCAAATGCAAAGAACGACTGGAAACATGCAGAATAAATACATCCAGTCTTAATTAATATTTTGAGTACGTAATATAGAGACTTGCAGAACCGTTTCAAATCCATGACTACCCAAGTGGAAACCGCTCCGCAGCGCTATTTTGGACTTCTCTTTGCTGTATACCTGATACAAATGCACACTGAAAATGTTATAGTTTGGGTCGAACTCATGGGACTCGTTGAAAAATCGCAAGCAATTCTGGGCGGTCCTGATCTTTATTCGTAACGACTCTGGTTCAATAAAATACAGGGTGTCCGGAAAAGGTGGTACACCTTTTATGAGGTTATACTACACTACTCATGGAAAATACTGAAATGAACTAATACTAAAATGGAGAGTAACATTTACAGTTTTTATTAGTATATGTGCGATGGGTTTCTGCGCACCGCCTGACGCGCAAAAGCGTACCTGGTGGTTATTACCCTAGGCGCGTCAGTGCGTTCAGAGTTGTTGGTATGAGTCGCTGTGTCAAAGGAATGGAAAACCCACAAGTGAAAGCACAGTGTGTGCTATGGTTTGCTGAATTCAAATAAGTTATCAAAGTACAGAGAGCATTCCAGCGAACGTATGGTAGAGATCCACTTAGTGGTAATGCTATCAAGAAATGGCACAAGAAATTTAAAGATGCAGGAAGTGTTTTACCTGACAAAACAACAGGTCGGCCTCACACTTCAGAAGACAATGTTGAACGCATTAGGCAATCGTTTTTATACAGCTGAAAGAAGTCTGTAAGACTCTGCCGTCAACATTTGAATCTACTCAAATCAACTGTATATGATGTGTTACACAAACGTTTAAAATTTCATGCTTACAAACTGCAACTTCTTCAAAAGGTTCATCCAAATGATAAAAAGAAACGTTTTGAGTTTGCTACTCATGTTCTGGATCAGATAGAAGCAAAATTTGTTTTTCAGACGAAGCCACATTCCACACAAATGGTGTTGTTAATAAGCATAATTGCAGAGTTTGGGGATCTGAAAATCCACACGAAGTCATCGAACACGTTCGTGATTCTCCAAAAGTTAATGTTTGGTGTGGCCTACTGCATAACGAAGTCATAGGACATTTATTTTTTGATGAGCGTATCGTCACGCAGACGAATTACCTTCACATGCTTCAGGAATTTGTCTTCCCACAGCTGGAAGAATATAGCATTGTCTTTCAACAAGATGGTGCACCAACTCATTTCAGTAATGTTCGCGCTGTACTGAATGAGAAGTTTCCGGATCGCTGGATTGGGAGGGGAGTTCCGATCCCATGGCCTCCTAGATCACCAGATTTGACACCCCTTGACTTTTTCTTTTGGGGTTACATAAAAAATGATGTATATGGATATACCGGAATGGTGGACAGTGTGGACAACCTGAAACAATGAATTATTGCAGCCATAGAAACAGTAACTCAAGAGATGCTGAGTCGTGTTTGGACTAAAATTTAAATTATCGGCTTGACATATGTCGTGCCACAAAAGGAACCCATATAGAAATTTATTAATAAAACTGTAAGTGTTACTCTCCATTTTAGTATTTAGTTCATTCCAGTATTTTGCATGGGTAGTGTAGTATAGCCTCATTAAATGTATATCACCTTTTCCGGACACCCTGTATATTTCTGATATCCACAACAATCTGCGAGTGACCACGTTTTATTTATTTATAAACTGATATATCCTGCTGTTCATAATTATATTTATTTTGGTATACTTTTTTAAGAACCAACATAGCCTTTTTTTTTTTTTTGAAGCAGAGCATAGGCCCAAGGCTATAATGTAAAAAGTTAAAGCTTCTATACTAGTAATAGAATGCATGTCCTATGTAGCATGTCTAATGCCTAATCTACATTTGGCTATTGTATATAATTCACAAAAAAGCAGACACTTTATGCACACCAAGCAGAAAGCCTCCGTGTAGTATGACTCAATGAGCAGTTGATAAAGAAACTCGTCGAGATTATATGCATTTATACTTTTCATAAACCAACAGTTCCTAAAATTCTACAATTAATATCAGAAGATTCTTCTATGATCTTAAAATAAACCTAAGGATAGGATAAGTTACCACACAGCCTCAATTAACCCAATTGCTTTCATCTCTCAGGTGAAGACCATTGAGCTGCTAGTAAATAATTTTTTTCTTTCGGAATGTTTAGGAACAGCAGTTTTACTTTTAGTATAATTATGGCTCCTCATCAGTAAACACTTGCAATGAATATCTTTTAGCCTTTAAATGTGCTTCATGAAGAGCTTGAATTGGATTGTGGCATCCATACGAGATTTTTGGTGACACGAATGTCCAGAGTTTGATAAAGTTCAGTCAATATTTCTTTTAAGTTTGATAAGGACTGGGAGGAAGTCTCTCTTTACAAATACTTTCACTTAATAATTTATTACTGTGGATGCACTGGCAATTTATAAACACTGCAGTGTAAACCAAATTAACCGCCGACTATTCACTTATTTTGATATTAATATATGTAGGGAAAGAACGAGACATCCATTCACCACGAGGTACACACACATACACACACACACACACAGCCATATATATATATATTATATATATATATATATATATATATATTTAAGAGAAATCCAATGACAAGGAGAAATGTAAATGCCATGAAAAGTCTTCTTTAATGCGCAACGTTTCGAGCAATACGCTCATCTTCAGGCTGTTTAATAACAATGTGAAATTAAAATCAATATTGAATGAAAAACAAAACAGAAAATTTCTATAACCTATTCGTAAAGACAAATTTTAAAAGACTGAGAAAAGAGGGTTAAATTCTAAGTTATACAGATTTACATATAAAAATTAAGAAGTTATTTTTAAATACATGTAGTAAAAGTGAAATTAATACACTGGAAAAATTACCAATAGTACACTGGAAACACTGGAACTATCTACCTTACACTGCAGTATCCGAGGCCATTCTCTCGTGTTTCCCGTTCTTTGTTTGCTCAAATTAGTCGGCCTCGGATACTGCAGTGTAAGGTAGATAGTTCCAGTGTTTCCAGTGTACTATTGGTAATTTTTCCAGTGTATTAATTTCACTTTTACTACATGTATTTAAAAATAACTTCTTAATTTTTATATGTAAATCTGTATAACTTAGAATTTAACCCTCTTTTCTCAGTCTTTTAAAATTTGTCTTTACGAATAGGTTATAGAAATTTTCTGTTTTGTTTTTCATTCAATATTGATTTTAATTTCACATTGTTATTAAACAGCCTGAAGATGAGCGTATTGCTCGAAACGTTGCGCATTAAAGAAGACTTTTCATGGCATTTACATTTCTCCTTGTCATTGGATTTCTCTTAAATATTAAATTGAAGCTCTGTAGAAGCAACCCGCATGACTATATATATATATATATATATATATTTATTAAAGGGAGCATTTACAACCATCCATTTTGCATACCATATTACTAGACGCGCGAGTCTGGAGAAAAAAATATTTTGTTGAAACTGTTTGGATGTAATAATTTTTAAAGCAATTTGGTTCTGAACTGAATTTTCTCTCTGAAAATATAATGATTTTAAACAGAAAATAAACATTAAAATAAGATTAAGAGTGCGTATCAGATTTCGACTCGGTTTATAGATTAGGCCTGGACCTATTAATTAAAAACAGTGAAGGCCTATAATAAATTATTTTCATACGAATTCACGTTCATAAATTTGTCGCCTGATCTGGTTTGTTATTGAAAGGTTAATATTATTTTGTAATTGTTGCTCAAACATTTATCAAAGTCTAAATCCAAGTTATGGCAATAACCGAAGTGGAATGCAAACTTATAACTTTCTTTACAATCTAGAAATGAAAACAACATATTAGAAATTACCTATGATGTAAGGAACCTGAAAGAAGGAACCGAATACGAGAGAAAGGAAGAAACTGAGCACGCTATAAACAGCCAAATTTGGAGCGAAGATAAAAGGAACACTGCATACAATGTTCATTGATAACGCTATGTAAAACGCCCTCTTACGTCCGAATCTGTTAAACAGTTATAAAAAGACTGGTGTTAGATCACAAACATCTTGTTTTTAAAAATAAAAAGATGTTACGTATCAGTGTTTAGGGCACTCTTGCATCTTTAACAATATATTTCATATTTTTTGCATAGTTGGTACTAGCAACCCGCTTATTAAGCCCCGACATTTGACCTGTCTGAGATAACAGAGAAGAGGAACGTCCCAATAGCACATCCAGCGTAGGTTAAACAGAAGAGCCTTGTCACAATGTATTTGTCCTCACACACCCATCCAAACTGCGTCACTGGAGTTTCTTCCCAAGCGGAATTGTCAAAGTCCCATCCATGTTGGCATTCTGTACCAAAATAAAAACCAGACTTATACTTCGAACTTGGGATTGGGACAAATGTATTCCCTTTTGGGACTTGTAATCATTACAGTTTACTCTTTTCCTTTTCCTCTTGTATTGATCCTATAGTTCCGTATGTACGTGTTCATATACCTGCTAAAACAAAACTCGTATGACGAGGTGTGTATATAAACATGTAGGGGGTACGCTATTTACCACTATTTTATTCACTGCATGCAAATGGGGTCCAAATTTCCCATTTCAAAAAAAGAGCAAAGATTTACAGCTATATTTATATATTATTTTGCATGCGGTTATTCATTATTTTCAGAGCTGAAAATTTCATCATATTCATAGAGTTATGACAATGGGACTTTTTTCTTTGCCGGGGGAGGGGGGGATAATGTTTAGTTTATATACAGGGTGTCCCGTAAGTCTGGACCCATAGGGATTTATAATATATTTTTTTATTATGTTATTATTTTTTATTATTATTATTTTTTTATTATTTTTTATTATGATTTTTATTTGTGGGGCCACTTGAAAGCCAAAGTGTACGAGGTCAAACTTCAGAACATTTTCCACCATAAAGCACGCATTGTGGAGGCGTGTCAAGAAATTTCTGCGACTGTGATTCAGAAAGTGCTGTCGCAGTGGAGATTGCGTCTTCAACTATGTGTGCGACACAACGGCGGACACTTTGAACAGATTATGTAATAAATTTTTGGACTATTTTGTAATTTTATTATTTTTCCCTATGGGTCCAGACTTACGGGACACCCTGTACATTTCTAAAAATGTTAATAATTTATTTTAAATAGTTGTATCCTTTCTCCGAGTATCAATGTTTGCTTAGAACTTAATATTTTATAATATTTTCTTTACAGAATCATAAAATCATTTTGATAATAATCCAACATGTCTCGCTTTTGAAGACTTGACGTCTGAATACTTGCTATATCATCTGCAGCATTAGTATGTTACATAGTTTTGTTAGAGTGAAAGCATAGCGTTTAATTATTCCAAATATAATCTGTTAGCAAATGATAATTTTACGAAAAAAATTTTTAATTAAACGAACTAGGAATTAACTTCTTTTAATTTATATTCTACAAAACAAAATTACTTCGTACGTACTAACAGAGTAGCTTTTAATTTATTGCAAAGCATGAAAAACATTATTTCCTAACCTACTACTGACTGATTGAAATCGAGGGTGCTACCGATGTGTGTTGTAACGCCATCCTCATTATTGGAGAGGTTATTGGTGATGTTGAACATGGAACAAGAACTCTGCGTCACACCACCTGAACTATTTTCTTCCCTGTTGAGAGATTAAATTATACCTAAAGTAATCTGAGAGATGTCAGTGAATTTAGACCGCCATTTACTGGGACCTAATAAGTATGGTTAAACCATTCTACTGGACTCCCTCTCTGTCTCTCTCCTGGAAACAATCTCTCTCTCTCTCTCTCTCTCTCTCTCTCTCTCTCTCTCTCTCTCTCTACACTTAATTCAATTTGTAATTAATATGTGAATGATTTGGGGAAGTAATTTATAAATGCATTTGCTTTTTCAAAAACAAAAGCCACAAAAGAAGAATTTCCGGACCTACTAAAGCATTCATAGCCAACTAATATCACGTCACAAATGTATACCAACCAATTAATTTACTGACAAATGGAATAAATTTGAACTACACCAAAGAAATCATGCAAGTAATTTAACCTAGTTAATAAAGCGGATGAAAACAGGTCAAAATATATTGGGAACAATGAAAGTGAAGTTTAAACTCTCTTTAAAATATTTTAAATGAAGAATCCTTTTCGGCTTATGAATCCTACGTGTAGATTAGGAAGGGCAAAGACGCTCTTTTCCGATTTGAAATTTACTAAACAATGAATAAATTCAGCTTATCTGCTTGGACACCTAGTTCTTACTATCACCACGAATGCTGTAATCACGCTTGTAAATACGACACCTAATGGTATAAACAACGTTTCGGACGTTAAATTATTCTTGTTAGTAAATATGAGAAACGAATTATTAGAACAACATATCATTGTTTACGTTATTGGAAATTTAAGCCCTTCAAATTGGAAAGGTCAATGCCAAGAAGTTTTATCCTTCTAATCTTTATGTGAGGGGTTGCCATAAAACACACATGATTTTTATGGGAGGATATATATAATAATTGATTTTATGGGAGGATATATGATGATAAAATCTGTATAACTTATGAGTGGAAAAAATCTGAATCAAAAAAATTCTCGAATAGAAATCTTTGTGCTGACAGGATTGAGATTATGACATCTGGTCGACTTGACATTCTATCGACAAGTATATTGTGAGTTAGATTAAGTTAGATTAGGTTAGCGTAGGTTCAGTTAAGTTAGGTTGTTAGGTTTTTAGAATGTCAATGTTGCAGTCTTGTCGATCCGATGGGTATAAGTCCTGCAGGATAGCAAGAAAATGATAGTCATGTGACCTCTGAAGGCGGGTCTGTCATTAAGGCTCTGAATCACTTCAGATTCATTGAAAGATAAGGTGCAATTGTTTTACACTTCACATGTAAGGATTAACTGAAGGAGAGAGACTATTTCGTTTCACAGAAAATTTATCAATATCTCAAACATACTCAAACATCATTCCACGAAAGATTTTTCGACATCAGCCTAAATCCAACTTGGAGATTTTTAGTTAATGATTTTGCGTGCCATTAAACGATAATGCTTGTAATTACCATGTTGAAGGCCACTAGATTTCCACTGTAATATCCTGAGCAATCTTTACACTATTTTCACAAACACCTGAATTCTGCTGATGCGCGATTCTTGATGGTGCCTCGTAGCCAGTGGCGTTGTGGCAGGGGAGGAAGCGGGGACACTTGTTTGCCTTAATTTTCATTAGTCGGAAATTTTGACCATAGTCGCCAGTTTTCAATTATTGCATTGCATTCCGTAGATTGGCATAAATCACGATATTTACAAAACATTTTGCCTTCAACCAACATTGTTTTGGTTATCGACTGTGTTCCTGATACTTCTTGAGTGAGAACAAATTTATTGCCATTTGTCAGATGTAGCGTTCATGTTTAATTAGTAATTTAGATCAGATAATATAGCATAGTGTTGTATGGTTTTTGTACTAGTGTGTAATTATTAAAGGCCAAGCAGGGTCATCAAAAGTGCCAGTCTGCCACACTGGGTTGATGAACTGACATAAATATGGCAAGTTGGCAACTCGACCTTTTCCCTGACTGAACTTCATGAACTCGTCGCGTACACGGTACAGTTGTCACTTGTCAGTTCATGACGTAAAGTGTAACAGTACTTTCTACATTTCCACTGATCTTCCAGCTCTCAATGTGTCACCGAGTCCGACAGTGGGTAGGTAGGCGACGTTCATGGTGACTGGTGAGTCTATAGGGTGCATACTGCATAGAGCACACTCACAGGCCTATTTTAATTTAAGAGTTAGAGTATGATGCAACATTTGGATTTTGTGTTTAACATTAAGCCTGCCTGATTTTGCAGTTTATACTATATTGAAAAATGATAACTGATAAGTTTATTAACATGTTAAAATTTGTTAATGTTAAAATTTGCCTGTTAAAAATTTTTTTTTTTCAGAACTTTCACAAAAGCACGTTCCAGCAGGACACAATTTGCTTCCACATTCATAGCTCCCAAGCCAAAACGTGTGAAATTGGTATGTTTGTTGTGCCAAAAAATCGTTCAACAGCGACTACAGAAAGCGTCACAACGAAATATTCCATGAAGAACATGTCAAAAGAAACAAACAAATTCCATACAAAACTTTTGGCGCTGTGAAAAACCCTTTTGAGGTAAGTCCCTTCTGAGTAATATACTGTATGTGTGCACTGCCAAGTGGCGTATTAAGGATTTTTGGGCCCTGGAGCATAATATTCTTGGTTCCCCACCTCAAATCTTTGAATCATATGAAAATCATATATAATATATACCAGTGATTCAATCCTGGATGGTACCGCCCCAGTGGGCATTTTTGACACTGAGGGGAGGTAAGCATTTTTTTAATTATTAATTTTGTTGGGTCACGGGAAAAGCAAATTTGCCCACTCTAGATGCTGGCCCATGAAATAAATAAATAAAATAAATAATAATCATAATAAACAAATAAAATAAAATAAATAAATAAATATTAGAACGGTCCCCTTTTTTTGGAACAAGGTGAACCAAAGCATGTTTCCATGAAGAGGGAAACATTTTAGAGGACAAGTAGCATCTAAAAAGGCGAGCTAATACAGGTGCAAGCACTCCTTCAGTACAGAAGGGGGTACACCATCTGGGCCATATGCTTTTTTTACATTTAAAGACTTGAGAAATTTTATGACTGTGTTATACATACATATATACATATATTATACATATTATTAAATCAAATAATGCAAGCTTCATATAGTTAAAAAGTTCCGCTATTTTAAACATATACACTATATGTGTGTATGCAATATCTGGAAAATTTCAGGGCCCCTTAAAACTCTAAAGCCCTGGGGCCTGGTTCCTCCTTAATACGCCAGTGTGTACTGTACAAATTAAAATGAGTGTACATGCATGTACCTAGTTTATATGGATTACGAATTACCATGCATGTATATTGTACAATTCCTTAGTGGTATGCATACTGATGATACTGTACTGTTGGATATCACATGATCCACATAATCCAACATTTGTACTTCTCTTTCAGGCAGCAGCTGTAGTTCCTACGAGAAAACCTGTTCCGACAACAAAAGAAGATGACACTCCAACCCAGTGAGCTGTTGCTGCAGCATCTACAGCGTTATCTGTAATATTATCACCATGTGATACCCAAATCCAGTCAACATCAACAAAAAGCATATCCCCACCAACACCAGATGATAACCAAACCCAGTCACATTCAGCATCTAAAGTTGTATCTCTCTCATCACCAAATGATACCCAAATTCTGTCAGCATCATCAACTGCACCTGCAGACGTATCTCTACTAACACCAGATGGTAACCAAACTGAGTCAGATCCTGCATCTAAAGTCCTATCGCTATCATCACAAAATGGTGCCCAAATCCAACAGGCATCGTCAACTACGATCGTATCTTTATCAGTTCCAGAAGATAACCAAAACCAGTCAGCATTAGGAGCTACACCTACAGTAGTTCTTTTGAAGGCATTAGGTGAAATTTCCGAGTATACATCTAATAAATGCATTTAGTTGCAAAGAAAGATTTCCTTCAGATCCAGATTTATACTGTGATGAAAAGTTCAATTTTTCTGAGACTGACAGAATGAGTTTTGCCAAGCAGGGACCTTGTCAGCCCAAAGCTCATAATATGAAAGACATGAAATATCCTGTCACGGTAAAAAAGACTCGCTCTTTCAAGAAGACTTGGTATCACACTGAAAATGGTCACAGAGACTGGCTGTCTTATTCACCCAGTAAAGGTGCAATTTTCTGCCACAAATGCATTCTTTTCTCTTCCTCAAAAGCACCAGCATTCAGAAGTTCTGGCATGCGAAACTGGAAGGATGCTCCATCAATCTTGAGAGAACATGAAAAAAGTAAATCCCACATCAGTGCAACCATTGCATTTACTCTGTATGTCACAGGATCCTAGATTGATTGTGATCTGAGGGAGGGAATGTTGTAACTTTCATGAGTGCTGAATCCCAAAATGAAATGCTTCACTGTATAGCAGAAGAGGTTCGCCAAATGATTCTTGATGAAGTAATATCAGCCAACCACTTCAATTTTTTTATTGACAGAACCACAGACATAACACATCAAGATTAACTTTCATTTGTGATTAGATATCTGTCTAATGACCTTATGATACGAGAGCGTCTCATCTTAATGGCTTGAATTACTGACTGTACTGGTATAGGACTATTCAATACACTCAAATCGTTGTTTGAAATGCATGGTCTCAGCTTCAGTAATGCTGTAGCACAGTCTTATGATACTATAGTGCAGCTAATTGTAGTGGCATTTAAAATGGCTTACAAGCGCACGTCAAAAATGAAAATCTTAATTGTCACTTCATATCGACTTTGGATCATGTACTGAACTTGATGATGGTGGACGTTTGTTCCGCATCATTAGCATGTAAAAACCTATTTGGATTCCTAGAATCTCTCTATGCATTCTTTGGGCATTCACAAAAAATAAATGATCAGTTTGAAGCTAAACAAAGGGATGCTGGAATAAAGGTGCAACATAGACCCCAGAGTGTTTCGACAAGATGGTGGTCACATCAAAAAGCACTTCACACTTTGTACTTTTCAGAAGATGGCAAAATGTTTGTCTGCTTCAAATCCCTTCTGAAAGATATCACTCATGCTACTTCATTTCCAAACTCTGTTTTTTCTGACGCAAGTGGTCTACGCTACAAGTTATTGTCATTTGAAACTCTTTTGTCTGCTTGTATGTTTTCTGAAATTTTCCACCACAGTGATCCCGTATGAAAATATTTGCAAAGAAAGAAAGTTGATCTGCTGCAGGCCATTCATCTGATTCAAAACTTAGAAAATGAGTTAAGAAAAATGAGAGACTCTTTTGATAGCATTATTGTTAAACGGCGAATGTATGGTGAAAATACAGAAGATGAATGTATTTTCAATGTAGTTGACAAATATAAAGCAGAGACATTCTGCACAACCATTACATTGCGATTTTCTCAACATAAAGATCTGCTCCTGGATTTTAAACTTCTCAGTCCCCATCGTTTTGATTAAATAAGTGACAAGCTCCCACAAAATGCATTTTGCAAAATATGTACAACTTCCCAGTCTAAGACATCAGAAATGAATACATGGTACTAAGTAAAACATATGTTGAATTGAAGAAGAAAGGCACAGCCCATTTCAAAGAATCAGAGACTGACCACTGCTGTCAGAAAGATTCGTGTCTTACAGTTTTACAAACTATATCAAGATTTGGACTTAACAAACATTTCCAGTGCTTTACCAGATTTACAAGATGTTTGTCACCATGCCTATTGGAACTGCAAAGTGTGAAAGGTGTTTTTCAAAGCTTAAAATAATCAAATCCAGACTGAGAAGCACAATGACACAGGAGAGACTAGAGGATCTCATCATTCTAACAGATGAAAGTGAATTACTAGAAAAAGTGAATAATGATGATGATGATGATGATGATGTTATAAAAAGATTCTGTAAAACAGATTTGAAAAAGAAAATGTTAATGCCATAAGTAGCTTTGATTTTTTTATTAATTTTGTACATTAACCCTTTACTGGTCAAATATTTTGTTGGGTTAAGTTATGAATGCATGTATTTTAAAGGTTAGAAATTTGTCCTTTTGGGCAGTAAAGGGTTAACTACTAGTGTAAATGATTTCTAAAAATAAAGTGATTTTTGACAACATTCTGGCTTAATGTATGTAATTCCTTATACTGTAATGTATAAAATGGAGTGAAACATTACACAATTGATGACTAAAAGAAGCAAGTGTTTACAGCTTCATACCTTACACAATACATAATCATACCCAATCGGAAAAGTCTTTGGACTTGCCCAATGCCCACCCTATTTTCCCATCCCACGGCTCCTGCACGTAGCTACGATGTTTTGTCGATATTTTAGAATCTTTGATAAGTTTTTGGTAACTACGTAGGCTCTCTAATTCAATTACTTTTTTATGTGTGAAATGTAAAAACAACACCACCTTACTTTTCTTTGCGATGACGATAAAGCTGAAGTAATTTGGGACAATGATGACAAACCCATGATCACGATTTTTGAACCTACATACTGTAACTCTTATTTCTAAACTTTTCTTATCTTAAGCCATTTAAGAGTAAGGTTTTATCAGAGGTCTACTTTCAGTTTATTTTAGATTTTCAGCTTTCTATTTAAATATATAAGTGATTTTAAGCATGATTAGATAGAAAATTTTATACGTTTACCCTTCTATACAACTGTTATGAAATTTTTTCTTACAGTTCCTTTAGCGTTAAAATTTCATTAGCAGAGTTGCTAGCTCTGTGATCTAATAATGCATTGAACCAACAATATACGAAAAATGAACGCAAGTCTACTGAATGCCTTATGAGTCATGATCGATCGGAATTTTAATCATAAAAAGTTCTAACCAATTTCAACTTTATTTCATACGAAGTTTTTACAATTGAATTCCATTAGTACCAGAATGCTTTGTCAGACCTCCTTCTAGATTAGGTAACTGTTAAATTACTTTCATAATGCAACTTTAGATTACACAGGTCTGCGATGGTTTTGTTGTCCGAAATATTTTATAACTTATATCGTAATTTTTGCACGCTGATTCCGAAAATATTAATTTTTCGCCATCACGTACAGATTGTTCACAAAATGTCATATTTCATACTACATATGCAAATAATTTTCATTAAAATTAACTCTATTAAATTTTGATTAAAAACTACTGCCTATAAATGCTTCCAGATCAGAAATGACGTCATAACGTCTTCTAGAACATTCGAGAAACGCACCGCTAGTATATAAGTGATTGACAAGCCACGAGATGAGTTAGTCTGTCTAGTGCGTGCGAGGTTTGCATGGTTTGTGTTGAACAACTTAGACTATGGATTAAAGGTAAAAAGGATTCTTTACCTTTTGGGATTTCAATGGTCTGGCGTGAGCCTAGAAATCACAGCAATGACTGCTATTTTTGTTCATGTAACGTGCAAGGCTACAATACTAAAAATAAAAAGAAAATTTCTTATCCAAACTTTCATTCTGCTATAAGACCTGTTACTCATGAACCTGGTATACCTATATCTACTAAACCAAATACTCTTGATATAACTTCATCTGATGACGATGGAAACGATGATATTGATTATTTTCAAACCGAAATATCTGGTGAACTTAATGATTTGGTAAGAAATTTGTGTCTCCCGAAGGATTCTTCAGAGATTTTGGGATCCAGATTTCGTGCAAAGAACTTGCTTTCTCCCAGGACATTTTACTGGTACAGAAATCGCGAAAAAGAATTTATCCAATATTTTTATCAAGAAAATTCACTGGTATATTGCAACAATGTTTCGAAACTAATACTTAAGCTAGGCGCTGCAGTCTATGACCCAAATGAGTGGAGACTTTTCATTGATTCCTCTAAAAGAAGTCTAAAAGGCGTCCTCCTTCACAACGGTAACTTGTATGCATCCGTTCCTGTGGCTCA
Source organism: Bathynomus jamesi (assembly GCA_023014485.1). Taxonomy (NCBI): domain Eukaryota; kingdom Metazoa; phylum Arthropoda; class Malacostraca; order Isopoda; family Cirolanidae; genus Bathynomus; species Bathynomus jamesi. The sequence continues at coordinate 315,298 of JAJOZX010002782.1, forward strand.
TTCGGTTCACTTGAAGGAAACGTACGAAAATCTTGAGCTTCTTCTAGCTAAGGTTAAATACAAAGAACGCGGTTGGCTACTTTGTGGAGACTTAAAAGTGATTTGTATGTTGTTAGGTCAACAACCAGGGGTGACAGGACAATTGCGTCCTGGTCAAGTGCGTCCCGGACAAATGCGTCCAGGTCATTGGCGTCCCTGGACAATTGCGTCCGGTTTTATTTCGTCCCGGACAATTGCGCACTTCCCCAACTACTATATGAAGTTTATTTATTAGAGAAGTGAAAAGAAAGTTCATTGTGACTTCACCTACGCAATTGTCCAGGGACGCCAATGACGAGGGACGAGTATGTTTGTTATTGTAATTTTGTATGGGATATAATGCCCGGTTAGTTTAATTGAATGCCCAGTTAGGTCAACTGTATGCCCTTGACGATTGGTTAGGTTAAGTTGTGATATTTTCGTTAAAACTAACGAAACTAAATTTATCTTAAGTGGACATAACCCATAAAATTTGACAATGATGTTGCTGATGATGGATAAAGTTTTAGAGAACAGTTTCGAACAGAACTTATAAACATATAACAAGTTTAATAGGTTATAATGAAAAGTATATTTGAAATTCCGATACTAACTTTCTATTCACTTCTCTAATAAATAAACTTCATATAGTAGTTGGAGAAGTGCGCAATTGTCCAGGACGCAATTGTCCAGGGACGCCAATGACCGGGACGCATTTGTCCGGGACGCATTTGTCCGGGACGCATTTGTCCGGGACGCACTTGACCAGGATGCAATTGTCCTAAATCCCAACGAAGTTATACGAAGTTCCCATGTTTTTTGTGTGAATGGGATAGGCGAGCAAGAACTCAGCACTGGATAAAAAAGGAATGGCCATGCAAAGTCAACTTGACACCTGGTTCTAAAAACATTCAACGTGAAAGTTTGGTTGACCCGAAGAAAGTCCTTTTACTTCCGCTTCACATAAAATTGGGCTTGATGAAGCAATTTGTTAAGGTCTTGGACGAAGATGGAGATTGTTTTAAGTATGTGTGTGGTAAATTCCCAACTCTTTCGGAAGCAAAATTGAAAGGAGTTTTCGTTGGTCCCCAGATTAGAAAACTGACTTTGGATTGAACCCTTTGAAAGATCAATGAACAATCTTGAAAAAGAAGCAAATTTTTGGGGAACGAGGACCCAAATTATCAAAACATTGTGAACAACATGCTAAATAAGTTCAAAGAGTTGGGTTAATACGAGTTTAAAATTACATTTCTTACATTCACACTTGGATTACTTCCCTGAGAATCTCGGAGCACTCAGCGAAGAACAAGGAGAATGATTTCACCAAAACATCAAAGAAATGGAGCAGAGATATCAGGGAAGATGGGACATCAGCATGATGGCTGATTACTGCTGGATGTTGAAACGGAATACTCCAGAATTATTACATAAAAGAAAAGAACAGCGCGTACATTCGAGACTAGACTAAAAGGCATAGATCTCGCAAGAAAACTCAGGACAAATAAAGATGAATATGTAATTGACGTTAATAGTCTTCTTTCTTTTTAAAGTTGTTTGCATTTGTAATTAGTATAACAAAGCGAATAGGTACCTACTGTAAATTGAAATAAATAATATTTTTATGTTGTTTTTTCCCTTCCAGTTTTCAAAAATCCTTACGTGATAGAAAAAAATGGACACCTTATTCGAAATCAGCGTAGGTGACTTATATAAAATCAGTTATTAGTAAGAAAACAACTTTTACAAAGTTCTCATTCGCAGGTCTGTGAACTATTAAACTACTTGGTTATTTGTTTGGTGGGTTTTTTTATGACGTCATATTGAGAGGTGGCCTGAAGTGTTTTACGAGTAAGTTTACTTTCTGAAAATAAGTATTTTTAGGAAGCTTGTAAAAAAGGAAGTGGTAATTAGCATAAAATCTTTTTTTCTTTTTAAATTATTTAGAGAGTTTTTTATGACGTTATTTTTGTAGGGAGTGGTATAGGGTGGGGAGTATTTCAGTACAAAGCTATTTATAAAGATAAAAATAAAACCGTTATACCATGGAATAGTCATGTTTCTCCATTCTTCGATCGTAACGTTGCTGGGTCTTCCTGTCACGTGACACGAATGATCCGGTGTGGAGAGGAGAAGAATTGTGTTGGAGGACAGTAACGCATCACAGATGGCCACGGGAAGCATTAAACCAAAGATAAGGAGCTTTTGGAAACGTCCTTCAGACCCTACGTTCTCAAGCACCTTCTCGAAGGACGAGACTGAATCACCATCATTTTTCTTTTCTTGTTGGACATCACGAAAAATGTTGGCATTTTCGGTTTGTTTCAGTTCCATTTCTATGGGGTCACTTGTAACAATGTATTGTGTTCCTTTTTACTTGCAGTTACAATATTATATTGTAATTGTTCCACTAAAGCTATTTGATTATCTCTAGAAATAATAATTATAAATGAGACAGTTGAAGCTTATATCTGCAAGTGAGAGACATTACTATAAGGAGAAGCCTTATATTTTAATTTATTTAAAACACTTTGCTTTTGTATAATATCATAAGAAAATGAAATTCACTAATTAACTGAGTTAATACTATATCTTAACAACCTAATGATATTGCAGATGATTATTTCAAAATAAACTAACGTGCCAGTGACACCTTCTAATGTGGGGCCAAAGCGTCATGTTATGCAGGGAGATTTGTTTATCAATTTTATAGAATTCAGATCAATTCGCATCAACGAAACAGTTTTGACCCTTCATTCTTTTTTTCGCAAAATCACTTTCTTCTTTGGTTTTTATGTAGGCTACTTTTACTCAGGCTGTTTATTTTGACATTATTGCTTTTAACACTTCAGCATTAGTAAATCAGTAACTGAAATACAGGGGATTTCAAAACTATAGGCCTATCGTGATAATGTTGGGTTGTTGAAGTGTGCGTAAGTGGTACGGAACATTTACAGAGGACGAGAAGACATGTCGGATGACATGAAAACACACAATATTTTGTTCATAGGCTTTTCTTCAAAAACTGTTATACTCGATGAAGAAAATTTTAGTCAAAGACTAGACCAAAGAGTTTTGGAATGCTTATAATTTGGGTTGGCCGTAGTAGAGACATGAAACAATCAATTTCATTTCGCCACCACTACAAACCCGTTCAACTACACAGCTCACAGTTTGAAATATACTGTATATTTTGCAAGAATAACAATTACAGAACTAAAACATCCATCCTCTTCTTTTTTTATGAGGAAGGATGGGTGAAAGGCGAGCGCCCTCAAAAATGACACCACCCGTAATTAAAGAAAGAGAGAGCCGAAATCAAGGTCTTCGAGCTTTTAAAAACCATACCACCTTTTTAATTTTGAAGAGATTGTGTAATGTATAAGATGTATGTACACTGTACAGTATGTGCAGTGAGGAATAGAGAGAGAAGCGTGTGTTTGAGAGCATGCTGAACTACTTACAAGGTAGATGAGACACGGAAAAAGATCAGCTAAAGAGGACAGTGACAGGTAGAAACGGGAGTTCCAAGACTCCCTGTCTCCTGCCTAACGTTTCCCACGGAGTACTTTCCTGGTCGATTGGTGTCTACATTCTCTTCCTTATTCACCAGTCTTGGCCCGATATACATGTAACTACTTTATTTCCGCCATAAAAATAAACTTTACAGGGAATAATACCACTGATATATACTCTCGTATTACACTTTATACAACATTGTTTGTTGTAGTACTAACGATTTATTGATTATTCTACTGGTAGCTGTTTTTTCCCTCAAACAAATCTGACATTCGATTTCACTTTATAACTGCACTTGTTAAAACTTCTTCACGTTAGCGCGCGATATCGCTCGGATTTTATTATAAAGCTCAATAATTACTTGACATGTGACCGAAAGTTAAGAAGTGAAATTGTAATTGAAAGATATGTGCCCTCTTCATTTCGGGGTTCACGAGTACTGCAGAATTATCACACCACAAATGCACTGCTGGTAAAATGTTGACTCGGTTGTTTTTTATGTCACAGGTGTTTCTTCCTCATAAATCCTTTAAACCGTACTTGTTGCATACACGATAATGTTATTTTTACTTGACGACAGAGTTATACAAGAGTGGATAAAGCAACTAAGCAAATTGTCTGAAGTTCGCGTTTCATTTGTTTACCCGTGTAAGCGACACCTTTCTGTTATGTTTACACCATCTTGAAAATTCATTATTCTTACCACACACACACACACACACACACACACACACACACACACGCTTGTTTATTATCTTTCGAAATCGCAACATTTTCATATTTTCAACTGTGGATAGCAAAACTTAGTTATCTAAATAATCTATTTAACTAAAGCTAACCAAAACTAACGTAACTTAACCTAACCTAGCGTTCATTACATCCCTTTTTTATATTTAATGATTTTCAATAAGAATAAAAGCTGAAACTATGGCGACACCACTATTAAATGCTTGCACGCATCACAATGATCTCGGTGCAATGATTTCGCGATAGCCAAGAACACACACACACACACTCTCACTCTCTCTCTCTCATATATATATATATATATATATATATATATATATATATGGAAGACTTTAACGCGCATGTGAACTCGGAATTCTTTCTAGAATTGGGTGACATGTGCGAGTCGGCCAAATTAAGTATAAGTGATGTAGATGTATTAGGGGTAACCAGTGGTAATTTTACATACGTTAGTGATATGAGTGGTACCACCAGGTGAATTGATCATTGTCTCGCTAGTAATAATCTAAAGGATCGAATTGTTAGAGTTCATATTCTGCATGATTTCCTTCTTTCTGATCATAGACCATTAGAACTATTGATTAATTTTATCAATTTATGCGCAACACGACATAAGAACTCAATAGGTAAGAATAATCGCGTCGATTGGTCTAATGTTAATATGCAACAGAGAATAGAATACAAAGACAGAACAGGTCACCTCTTTAATAATTTAGAAACTTTGCATCTTGCCTGTAGTAATCCTTGCTCAAATGATTCTCACTATAGGTATTATAGTAAGATAGTAACCCTGTAAAAGAGAAACAGGAAGACCCCTGATTAAATCTTACAATTATCATACTAAGATTAGTCCTGGATGGAATGAATTTATTGCCCCCCTGAAGAGGGAATCGAAAGACGCCTACGATTTGTGATGTATTCATGGTAGACCCAGATTAGGACGAGTATACATGAATATGTGTAGAAGTAGTGGTCAGTATAAGGCGGCCATAAGGCGATGTAAACAGGAAGAAGAGTCTATGCGAGCATCAAAAGCCTGTGAAGCTCACATAAATAACGATAACAACAAATTTTGGAATTTTTTTTAAGAATCAAACGGGTGTCAAAAGTGTCCTCCCTTCGACAATCGATGGGGTGTCGGGGGAGGATGAAATTGCAAAGCTATGGAAAAACCACTACTCTAACATTCTTAACAGTGTGAGTAGGGATAATCTTAAGATAGATTGCAGCGAAACGCCTGTGGGAAGGACAAGGGAAAATACTTTGATATCAGTTCCTGAAGTAAAGAGGTTAATTAAAGAGTTAAAGGCTGCTTCTGCGTCAGGGGTAGATGACCTATCGAATGAGCACTTAAAATATGCCAATGACGTGGTATGTCTGCATATATCATTGCTCTTATCAGCCATGCTTGCTCATAGTTATATCCCTGCAGAGTTCATGAGGGTATATATCTTGCCCCTGGTCAAAAATAAGTATGGAGACATTCTGCCCAGCAATAATTACAGGCCTATTGCTGTCGCTTCCTGCTTCTCGAAACTACTAGAAAAACTCTTGTTACTCCGATTAAATGGTTACTTATGGACATCTAATCAGTTTGGTTTTAAAAGGTCCGACTCAACTGACTTATGTATCTATGTACTTAAAGAAATAATATCTAAATAACTGGCAGTAGTTCAATTATTTATAGCTGTTTCCTAGATATAAATAAGGCATATGATAGAGTGAACCACAATATTTTATTTAAAAAATAGAAGACAGGAAGGTTCCCATGTACATATAAAATTTATTTTGGTATTCCAACCAATCTTTTACCGTTAGGTGGGGCAATGTACTATTCGAATGTTTTGGCTCCTCTTGCGGGGTGAGACAAGGCTCTTTGCTCTCCCCTATGCTGTTTAATGTGTATATTGACGGATTAATTGCTTCACTTAATGAGGCAACAGTGGGATGTTGTATAGATAACACAAGGATAAATTACTTGGTTTATGCCGATGATATGGTGTTAATAAGTCCCTCTGTTAAAGGTCTGGATTGGCTACTAAAAGTCTGCGAAGTGTATTCGCAGAAACATTATATTCTTATTAATGTTATAAAAACTAAGGTTATGCAATTTCATCCTAAAAGCTGTAATCAGCCAGCTGATATTAAGTTTAAAATGAAAGGTGAAGTAATTGAGGAAGTACAAGAGTTTAAGTATTTGGGTCAAACTATCACCAGCTCCTTGAGTGATGACTCGGATATAAGAAAACAATCTCGAAGCCTTTGTGCTAAAGCGAATATGACTATAAGGAACTTTCGGTTCTGTACAAGTGAAGCTAAAGACACTCTCTTTTGTACTTTCTGCAGTAATATATAAGGACAGCAACTCTGGGTGAATTATAAAAAAGGTTCTGGCAGAACCCTAAATTTGCTGTACAACAGGTCTTTTCGACTCTTATATAAATTACCCCCGAGATGCTCAGCTTCGCAAATGTTTGCTACCCGCAATGTCCAGAGCTTCCCGGAGGTAACAAGACGTGCTCAATACAGCCTAATGCAAAGAATTAAAAAATCAACCAACCCGATTATCCGAGCTATCCATGAGTCCTGCCGTTTATCCTCTAAGCTATGGAATTCTTGGTACGAAAACGTCTGTCTGTAACTTCACTTAACTTCGACATTACTGTATTATTTCTAATCAACTGTATATATTTCTATCCTTAGTATGTGAACTGTCATTGTATTAATAATATTTGTCATATGGACTATAGTCTGCCAATAAACCTTTTCATTTCATTATATATATATATATATATATATATATATATATATATATGCCACCCTGCGATTGGTGTCAAATCCATACAGTTCTTGAACAATACAAACTTTGTATGGGTGAAATCTATGTCATTTCAAGATTGCTTCCTGGGCAATATTTCGTAATGATCGCTGGGGGCTACCTTAATATTTAGTTAAAACATTTACGAAACCATCTTCGCCAGTAGTCCACTATGAGATCTGACCACCTCACTACTGGCATCATTTAATCGCTTCAGTACCTTTCCAACCATTATATGATTTGGCTTCGGTTTGAGAGGATAAAGTTTGTGCAGTTCATCCCATGCTTCTCGTAGACCTCTACCAGCTACATGTAATAAAACTAATTTTACTTTCTCTTGTTGGATATAATCAGCCATATTGTTCATCAGTTATAAAGGAAAACAAAAGGAGAAAACATTAATTTCCTATGGTAACGGACTTTTCTTACATCATATATATGCTATCCTCCTTTCGGAATTTCGGTGAAACCTTTGCTGTTGCGCAAGACATATCAAAAGCTTTTGAAAGAGTCTGGCAGAAATCATTAATTTCCAAATTGTCTTCCTTCGGTTTCTATCCTTCTGCCTGTGCCTTTATCTCTGATTTCCTTTCTGGCCAATCTACAGTATAGCTGCAGTTGTAGATGTCCACTGTTCTTCTAAAGTTATTGACAGTGAGGTTCCTCAGAGATCTGTCCTATCACCTACTCTTTTCCTTTTATTTATCAATGATCTATTAAGTCGTACTCCTGTCCTATCCATTCGTATGCCAATGATTCCACTCTTCACTTCTCCACCCGCTTCACAAAACGTTCCTCTTCACAGTCTTTCCATGATTCGCATAGGACGGCTATGGTGCACCTGATCTCTGGTCTTTCCACTATCTCTGATTGGGGTAGACAAAACGTTGTGGCTTTCAAGTTCTCAAAAACTCAGTTTCTTCACAATCTTCAAGATAACTATCCCCTTACCTTCAGTAATACACAACTCAATCCTTTTTCTCTTAACATTCTTGGCGTTTCCTTTTCGCGTGATCTTTCCTGGGAAGATCATATATATTCTCTTTCCAAAACAGCCTCTAAGAGGTTAGGTGTGCTGTACCGACTCCGCACATTCTTCTCCCCACTCTGTTGCTGTCTCTATACAGGGGTTTTGTCCGCCCCTGTATGGAATACGTTTCTCATTTATTGGGTGGCTGAACCGACATAGCTCTACTTGACCGGATGGAATCAAAGGCTTTTCGTCTTACCAGTTCCCCGCCGTTTACTTACTGTCTTCAATCCCTCTCTCTCTCTTCGTCGCAATGTTGCCTCACTCTCCGATATTATAACGGATACTGCTCTTCTGAACTCATTAAACTACATACTTCATCCTTTAAGGAGAGCACGCAGTACCAAACTTTCGACACAGTCTCATTTCTTTTCCGCCCAATCGATTAATCGATATTTTCAGTCTTTCACTACCCACCCGGTGAACTCTGGAACAATCTTCCTCAATCCTTCTTTTACCCTATGACCTCCAAGCTCTCAAACCCAGAGTGACGAGGCATTTCGAAAACCCTGCACCTTGATTTTGGCTCTCTTCCTCTATGTTGGGGAGCATTTTTGCGGGCATTCACCCTTGGCCCCTACTCCCTGCATAAAAACAATATATATGTATATCATACCATTCCTTGACAGGTTACGAGGCTTCTCAGCTAGAGCCAAATTCCCAGACTTGGACCCCTAGGGAAAATCGGGCCGAATTACTTGCTTGCCGGCTACCTAAGACAGTCTGTCACAGCAGTGTAGTTTACTTACCCTAACTGAAGTTGATATACCCATTTATCTACCAACCAAAGGAAGGGTGAAGAGTTGGGTGTGCTGCGCCGCCTCCCATTGCCAGAAATTGAACCCAGGCCGACTGATTCGTAGTAAGCAATGTTAACCACTACACCATTGCCTTGCCATGTATGTATGTATGTACAGGGTGTCCACAATGTCTTGTCACCCCCAGTAAAATGCTAACTTAGTTTCGTTTTTCTCACAGACCCATTTGAAATGTGTGATAGCAGGAACTATACGATTGAACAGCGCATATTGGCTAGTTCATAAAGAACTCTGTTGGGATGGGAAAAGAAACTGCTCATAACAGGAACTGTAAAAGATAAACCAAGAACTGACAGGACATCTAAGTGATAGATAAGTTTGAAAGAAAGACAAAAATCAGTTAGTAGTTGACTGGGTTAGCAAGATATTGTGGACACTGTATGTACACCATTGCCTTGCCATGTATGTATGTATGTACAGGGTGTCCACAATGTCTTGTCACCCCCAGTAAAATGCTAACTTAGTTTCGTTTTTCTCACAGACCCATTTGAAATGTGTGATAGCAGGAACTATACGATTGAACAGCGCATATTGGCTAGTTCATAAAGAACTCTGTTGGGATGGGAAAAGAAACTGCTCATAACAGGAACTGTAAAAGATAAACCAAGAACTGACAGGACATCTAAGTGATAGATAAGTTTGAAAGAAAGACAAAAATCAGTTAGTAGTTTACTGGGTTAGCAAGATATTGTGGACACTGTATGTACAGTTGCCCGCATATGTAATGTTCCTCGCCTCACAGGCGACTCTGTACATGTGGCAACGCCGCAGTGATAGTCAAAGTACCCCAACTGGGGGAAGGCGGGGCGGAGGTGGGACAACCGAGTCCAACAACATATAATACAGACATATATACTTAAAGGACAATTGAATGTGCATTCATTGACATGCAGGTAATTATAATGTAATGTCTGTGTTCCTAAAGATAAACAATTAATATGATCGTGAACAGCACTGAACTCCATGTAGTTTACTAATCTTATACAGTAATAATATTTACGTAATAGAATTTTTAAGATATGTATATAAGATACGTGTCTTGAAAATTCTATTACACTGGTATGCATATGAAATTTTTTTGTCTGCTGTGAGGGTTTGTTCAACTCATATTATATAATTCGACCATGCTGAATTCGAAAATGACATTGGTTTTCCTCAATCAGGTCAGGTTTTTTCTCTATTGGCCATTTATTGTAAGTCCAATTTTATCCCCAAATTTATTGATTTTTTTAGCTTAAACACTGTAGATACGAGTAATATTATAAGAACACTCGTGAAAAATGAAAACATTGTGTGAATAAATACTTTTATTCATACAATGAATATGGAAAAAAGTTTATTGAGGAAGGAATGAAGTTTTTTTTGGCTTTCCGTCTGTGTTTTTCTTCGGGCACGTCTCGCTTCAAACACCAGCAATAGTCCGCCAGCATATTGATATCCCAGTTTCCCTGGTGCCTCTCTTCCATTATTTTGATATCTTGGTGAAATCGTTCACCCTGTTCCTCACTATAATCCCCGCAATTTTCAGGAAAATAGTCCAAGTGGGACCACAAAAAGTGCATTTTTATGGACATGCGCGACCCATGAGCTTTGAAAGCTTCCATCAAGTTTTCGACAACGGACTCGTATTCTGGACTTCTACGCTTGCCAAGAAAATCAGTGACAACTGATTTGAATGCCTGCCAGGCATTCTTCTCAGTTGGAGTCATTGCGTTTTCGAACTGAGTATCCTTGATCAAAGTTCGAATTTGAGGACCATCAAAAACCCCAGCATTTAGTTTAGCATCAGATATATGAGGAAATTTACTCTCGAGATATCGGAATGCTGAACCCTCCTTATTCATTGATTTGATGAAATTTTTCATCAAGCCCAGCTTAATATGAAGTGGTGGGAGCAAAATTTTTGTTGGTGGTACAAGGGGCACTGAAACATTATGCGACCCAGGTTCAAAATTCTCTCTGGATGCCCATTCACGCTGTGCATAGTGCTTCTCATCCGCTCGGCTATCCCATTTGCAGAGGAAACATGGGTATTTCGTGTATCCCCCTTGCATTCCCAATACAAATGCCACAATCTGAAAAAAATGAAAATATTTAAAGAATTTAGAGAATTTGTTCTATCAGATAAAAAAAATCTATGCATTGGACTGTATCACTTCTGTGGGGAAGTTAAGTGTTCTTATACGCTCTCAAATAACCTTTGGAAAAACAACATAGTCAATAGCAATAGTTTACTTATGATATTAGTATTACCTTCAAATCTCCACAGATCCTCCAGTTATGTTGGTCGTATACGAGAGCATCCAGTAAAATTTTCATGTTATCGTAGCTCTCAGTAAGTTGTACGGAATGTGCTACAGGGACTGATGCAACCCTATTCCCAATGTTGAGAAGTACTGCTTTCAAACTTCGTTTAGACGAGTCTATAAATAGCCTCCATTCTGATGCGTTATATGGCAGGCCCAAGGATTCGATTAGCCCCTCAACATTGCAGCAGTACACTAAGGAAGAGGTATTTTCGTGCACTGCAAAAAACTTGCGGAATTCTTCCTCTCGTTTCCTATACCAGGAGAATGTTGTTCCCGGAGCCAGCAAGTTGTCCTCTCGAAGTCGTGAGCCCAAGATCTCGGCAGCTAATTTGGAAAGTCCTAAATCCCTGGTAAGATCATTAAGTTTGGCCTGGTTGAGAGGCCTCGGCTCATTTGAAACGGTATTTTGAGGTATATACGACTGGGACTGGTCATTGGCATTGGTCATTGATTCATCATCAGAATCATCGAAGTCCAGGGTTTGAGGTGGGTCGGGTATTGGAATTCCAGGACCATGGGGTACAGGTCTCATAGCAGAAGGAATGTCAGGGTATACAACAATGTGTTTATTCTTCTTGTTAACTCCTGAAAATAGAAACACAGAAACATGGATATAAAATTTGCATATGAAATAGAAGAAGCATTCAGACAGTGGCGGCTCGTGAGGGAAGGCTGCGGTCTGTAAGATATGAAATAGGTCGATGGAGTCTGTATATTTTCTTTCTTTTTCATTCATATTGTCCCTTCGGGGACAATATGAATGAAAAGGAAAGAAAATATACAATCATTGTATATGTAAATGTAACTTGTATAACAATATGTATGTGTAAATGTATTTCTATAACAATATGTATATGTAAATGTATGATTACCATTATGGTGAATATTATGCTATATATGGTGAATATTACATTATGGTGAATATTATGTCAAGTTTCATACGAGGATTTCAAAATATTTAAGAAAAATAAATTTATAAGCCCACCTTGGAGGTTTGTCATGCAGAAATAGCAATCTGTCACGTGATCCTTTCCTTCTCTCCAAATCATGGGAATTCCAAAAGGCAAAGATTTCGCTCTGCCTTTGCTCCATCTTCTCAAATTTTCAATGCACGTCTTGCAGCACATATGAGGGCGAAATTTTTGTCCTGGTCCCCTAGCTTAATTCCAAAGTATGCTCTATACATTGTCTTCACAAATTTAGTGATTTGGGACTGGTTATTTGGCATGGTAACCGTCCCACATATGTAGCAGAATCTATTGGGATCATTTTTACACGCTCTATTCATTATGAAATATTTTATCTATATGCCTGAAAAGTAAAAAAAGATATTATACAAGTGAAACAAGTGATGATAGATGTTACTGTTCCAATTCCGCTTTGACAAAATCACGAAAAATTCTATTTTACTTATGAGGCCATAGCCGGATAACCTGAGCTGATTGAGAAAAACGGATTGCAGATTCGAAATCAGCAGGAAACTCTCTATAAGAATCACTTACAAAACCCTTGACAGCAAAATTGATGCATACCAGTGTTATATTCTCTCATATTTCCGGTTTATAGAGAACCATTATTTACATAGAATGAAATTTTAATGCCCGGTTAGGTCAACTGTACGCCCTTGACGATTGGTTAGGTTTACCTAACCAATCGTCAAGGGCGTACAGTTGACCTAACCGGGCATTCAATTGACCTAACCGGGCATGCAATAATTTTACCGTAGGGTTCGATATATACCTTCTTTTCAACCTTTCAAAGGTTCCGCGCGATGATTCCTCATTTCACGAAGGTCAAGCTTGTCGCCCCTCCTCTCGAGTTGGCCTGGTGAAGTAGTGAGTTGGTTTCTTGTGCTTTCCACCTCACATAGCCAGGTACGCCCGGCTCATCGGGGATTGTTCTGAGCCAGGTGTTTAATCTTCTTTTGAAGATGTCCACTGCAACACCATTCGTGTTCCTTAGGTCTTTGGGCAGCTGATTAAACAGTTTTGGTCCTCTCACAACAAAACTATTTTCTTTCAGGGTTAAGGATGTTCCCTGTCTAGCCTTTAATTTGGGAACACGACACACTCGACACAGTCTTCCTTTTCTACTTTCCACCGTTGTTTGGGGAGTTACAGGGTTCAGAGTAAGATTAGGGACTAATTTCTCCATTATTTTCCAAGTGTAAATAATGGTGTATCTCTCTCTCCTCCTTTCCAGTGAATATAGGTTTAGTTCGTGTAACCTTTCCCAGTAATTTAGTTCTTTGAACCCCTTGATCTTGGCTGTGAAGCTTCTCTGAATCCCTTCCAGCTGTCTAATGTCTTCTTTTTTATATGGGGATGTTAGGACCGAGCAGTATTCCAATTTGGGTATGATCAGTGTTTTCAGTTGATGAATCATTACATTCCTATCCCTTCGTTTAAAGGTTCTCAATATCTGCCCCGTTATTCTCTTTGCTCTGTTTACTGCTATCTTATTTTGTGTTCAAATTTCGCATCACCAGTCATTACAACCCCTAAATCTTTTGTTCTAGAATTTCTCTGGATTTTCTGTCCATTTGGGGTATAATATTCCATGGATTTTAGGTCTTCTCTTTTTCCATACCGTAACAGCTGAAATTTATATAAATATATATACACATTTATATACAGTTGACCTAACCGGGCATTTAATAATTTTACCGTAGGTTTATATATATATATATATATATATATATATATATATGCCCGGTTAGGTTCATTGAGTGCCGGTTAGGTCAACTGAATGCCCGGTTAGGTTCATTGAATGCCCGGTTAGGTTCATTGAATGCCCGGTTAGGTCAACTGTACGCCCTTGACGATTGGTTAGGTTTAGTCGTGATATTTGTGTTAGGTTTAGTCGTGATATTTGTGTTAGTTTTATCCTATGTAAATAATGGTTCTCTATTTATTATATGTTTGCAATAAATAATAAATTTGTTGTTATTGTTTTCTTATCTTATTTTGGTTAATTTCCAGAGTTCAAACTTTGGGGGGGGATATAGTTGTAAAGATCAACATTGGGGTGGTGATTGTTGAAAAGAGTATGTTGGGGGGTGAAATAAGTTAGTTTAAAAGATTTGCTTTTTTCTTGTTTTTTATTTCGCGAAAAAATCAATAACATCACCATAATTTATGGATTTTGTTATATCTGATTCAATAAATAAGAGGGATATATTCGACATTTTTGTTTACAATAAACTATTTCTTAAGTAATACTTATTCTTTGTAGAACTGAAAAGGACCGTTCACCACTCGCGTTTGTTACAGGCATCGTTAAAAATATTTGAAGAATAGTTTCTACATTTGGTAAAGTCGATTTTGGGCCATCAAGAATAATATTATACATATCGACTGGATTTATCGCTTTTTCTTCTTTTAATATATTTTAGAAAGTGCAGCAGTACTACTTCGTCTTTAAATTGATCAACATCAATGTCCTCTTTGTAAACATCCGAAAGTTTTTCATTACATATGTTTACTTCATTTGAACTCGTATTGTTTTTATAAAACACGTTAAACATGTGTAATATGTCGTTGTACACTATTGTTCGTCGGTTTATCTCCGCATTAAGCGTATCGCAAATTACCTTAAATGTATTAACTACAGATAAATCCCTGCCATGCAAAATTACATAATTTTCGCATATCGTCAGGCGTAATGTTTCGTTTTTTTAATTCAGCATTGCTCATCTGTGTACTACGTTTCATTAGTTAGAAGTTTAGCTTCCTCTTCGATACCGTTAAAGTTGTTTCTGATTTCTACAATAAATTCTAGCAGTGATTTTAAGAGATTAACAGCTTTTAGCATATTTATCATTGGATCCTGCAACGATTTACTAGTTGAATTAAGTCTCTAAAATTCTGCCCAAGATTACGGTTAATAAAGCTGTCTCATATTTATCAAATTTTTTTGATAAATTTCTGGCCTTTAAACGACAGACAGGCTTTTCGTGTCCACACAGAGATATAGTCCAGGCAATCTAGAGCAAAAATAGCTTCAACCTGGGCAAAATTGCTTCAGAAGCTTTCTAAACTGTTTCCAGCTTAGGAACCATTGCAGAATAACATATCCAAAATCCGACAAAATTGGACCCCGGGAACACCCCCAAAAATGAAATTCAAAATGGCGGACTGGCAGTTTCCTACGAAATACAATAAATTTTAATTTCGCTTTGTAGAGAGAGTTATGACGTTTTTCTTGATCAGTAAAATGTTTTAAAACACATTTTCGTTTCTAAATTAACCTATATGACACTAAAAATTGTATTAGGCGGCTAGTATTAAACTATGACGTCACGTAATGTAAATAAAATATACTGTATGGAGTGTATGTGAGAATGGACATTGCTACATCTTTATAAACTTATATTATATACAACTCTTTAATTCCTACTACCCACTATCAAATCTGCGTATTTGTGCTTGTCATTTTCTTTAAAACTGTTATTATGTACTCCTTTTAAATACTGCAACACAGTTTATTAATTTGTGTTTTCTGTTTCAGACTGACTCGGTGTACGGCTGACTCGGTGTGCGTCCGCCTTCAAGAATGCAGACCCCTGAAGAATTGTGCGTGATTTGTAAGGAGAAATTGGACAGCGGACAGGAAGTGGTTCACATCTTGCAAAAAGGAGCAGATGGTATAAATGCATCCAGCCGCAGCCGTGGAAGCGATGTTGTTGCAACAGCTGGAATAAGTGTTCACGTTGTATGTAGGAAAAGGTTTACGGATAAAAAGACCATTGAAATAAAGAAGCGACAGACCGCAGCCGAGGCAATACCAAGGAAAAGTGCTCGTTTTCATGAATACGCATTTTCCAGTGCTACTCACTGTTTGTTTTGTGATACCTTTGTGGACTTTTTTTCCAAACACAAACCAAAATCAGAGCATGTCAAAATAAGAACTACAGAGTTCTCCGAAACCATAAAAAGGTGCTGTGAAAGCCGCTGCGATGAATGGTCGTTTAATGTAAAAGGCCGTCTGGAGTATTATCTTCGTGATCTTCCTGCTGCAGATTGTGTCTACCATCACACCTGCAGCGTAAATTTTCGAAGTGGAAAAAACATTCCTCGCGCATACTCCTCCGACGATCATGATTCGAAGAAAGGGAGACCAACTAATGAAGAGCAACACCAAGCATTCCTTCAGACCTGTGCTTACCTGGAAGAGAATGATGATGAACAACTGTTGATTGGAGACCTAATTTCCAAAATGGAGGAATATCTTCAAGGAAGTCAGAGCTCTGTCTACGAACGCAGGCACATGAAGAGAAAGCTTTTAGAACGTTACGGAGACAAGATCATAATATCAGGTGAAAGTGGGAAGGCAGATGTAGTAACACTACGAGAGACAGCTAATGAAATTCTTATAGATTATCACAAAAAGTCGAAAGAATGTGATATAGATATAGAGCTACAGAAGATTTACCTAGTAGAAGCTGCTGCAAAAATAATCAGAAGTGATATCAAGTCTGTCGACTCGCCTAGAAAAGATGTGTATCCATCTCCAAATGACATCACTGCAGAAAGTGCTCTTGATTACATTCCCAACAGTCTGAAATTGCTATTATCAAAAGCATTTGCGGGACAGGATGCTTCAAGAAAAATAGGTGCAATTGGGCAGAGCATTATGCAAGCAACCCGTCCTAGAGGATTACTATGTCCACTACAGATCGGTTTGTCGGTTCAGCTACACCACAATTTTAGGTCAAGGTACCTTATTGACGTTCTCCATCAGCTGGGTTACTGTTCGTCGTATGCAGAAGTAACAAGATTCGAAAGAAACGCGGCGCTGGCAAGTGGGTCTGGCTCTTTTACTCTTGATGAAAACACTGCAGTCCTTCTAGCAGCAGATAACGTCGATCATGATGTCTGCACTTTGGATGGGAAGAATACCTTTCATGGAATGGGTATGATTGCCGCAATAACTCCGAAGATCAAGATCCACCCTTCTATTCACAGGCGTAATGTTGGTGACAATGACATTAAGAAGATTGCAACCGTTAACATTAGGGAATATAGACACGCGAGAAGCATGTTGAGGGACATCTCATTCCGCGAACTTCCAGTACCCACTGCCACCATAAGTCGACTTAGTCTTCTCTGGCAGATATCTTCAGCAGAAAGATCAGGTCCAAGTTGGTCCGGAACAATGCAGGCAATTCACGGTGGATCAAGTGTCTCACATCCAGGTGTGGCGTCGATCACGTTCCTTCCCATCATAGATATGTCGCCAACTGACATGACCTGCATATTTTCGACATTACTATATTTGAGCAAGATAGCACGCGATCAAAAAGTCCCATGCATTATTACCTTTGATCAGCCTTTGTTCTGGAAAGCTTCCCAAATCATCAATGAACAGAGAGACCTACAGGACATTGTTTTAATGCTGGGATCATTTCACACACTGTTGAATCTTTTGGGAGCAGTCGGTACTCTTATGAATGGTTCAGGATTGTCTGAAGTACTTCAAGAAATATACGGACCAAATGCCGTGCAACACATGATGTCTGGAAAAGCTGTTTCAAGAGCGATACATGGTCATATGATAATAGATGCAGCTCTTAGTACCTTACTAGTCGCAGACGTTTTCCCTCGTAATGAAGATGGAACTCCTCATGACCTCCATAAGGAAGCTTGTGACCTGCTCGACGATGTTATGACCGCCAAACAATCAGTTGAGGATGTGGAATCTTCGAATGCATTGTCTCAGATTGCTACCACTTTGGATGCGAAGAAAACTGACCTACAATCTACTTCGCAAACAAGTCAACTCTGGTTGGAATATCAGCGAATGATCAACATTGCACGTTCCTTGATAACAGCAGACAGAACCGGCTCGTGGGATTTGCACTTGCAAGCTATGCTGGAGACCATCCCCATAATTGCAGCAGCCGGACATCACAATTACTTGAAATCGATATACCTGTACCTGCAGAAAATGTTAAGTTTGCCTTCTGAAAATCCAGCCGTTAACAAAATGTTCCAGGAAGGTAAGTTTGTGGTAAGAAGAAGCGACAGATTATGGGCCGGACTCGGCACAGACCTGGTGATAGAACAAGTACTAATGCGTTCCCTGAAAAGCAGAGGCGGACTGACACGCGGAAGTGGATTTACAGACATCCAAAGGACAACGTGGCTCTTTTCTATGCCTCTGTGTTCCACTTATAACTTAGCAATGCAGGAATACACCAGAGTTTTGTTGGAAAGTAGTGAACAGCACAAGGAAATGAGGGGAAGTAGACAAATCAGGGACAGTAATGACATGAAGAAAGTACTTGAACGTCTGGAATCCTTATCCCCATTCCATTCTACCTCGGGTCTCTGCAACATTGTAACAGGGCTAACTGCTGATCCTGGAGTTAACGTTCATCAATTGCATTCAATCGGTACGAACATTGTCGTAAAAATGATTGGGAAACAAGCCTTTACATATTCTGCCAAAAGATCTGACAAAGTGAAAATACTAGAATCTGCTTCTGCCGTTGTGATCACTGATGCTTCAGATATAGAAGTAGATCCTGCACTACTGTTTCAGAGAATGATGACTGTTGCCACTGGCGGAGACATGAATCTTGAAGATGTCATGTGTTACGAACTGTGTGCATATCCTCCTGCATTGTTCGAATCATGAAGTATCTTGAGGAAACCCGATAAGTCTCAGCTAGCTCATGCAATAATCAAATACACTGACACTTTACGCATGGAAGAAGTTCAAGAAATTCAGTGCACAGACCAGTACGTATTGGATGGTGGATCTCTACTACATCGTGTTTCCTGGCGTCAAGATGAAACATATGACAGCATCGCCAACTCATATGCCGATTTCACTCTGAAAACATATGGAAAAGCAATCATTGTTTTTGATGGCTACAGCAGCTCTCCTACGATCAAGGACATGACCCACAGAAGACGCAGCACCAAGACAAGCAGAAATGTGAATCTCAGTCCAAGCATGAAGTTTGTTGGCCAGAAGGAACACTTCTTGGCTAATGAAAACAACAAGCAAGCATTTATTTCCCTCGTAGGTGAGATGTTGAAGAAGCACGGGTGTACTGTTCACAACGCAGATGGGGATGCTGATGTGGACATCGTTCGTGCAGCAGTTTCCTCATCAGAAAATGCAACTACAACAGTAATAGGGGAAGACACCGACTTGCTGATTCTCCTTCTGTACCATGCCAAGGACAGTGGTTTCAAGTTGTACTATCGCAGCGATATAAGACGGGGACCATCTCCTAATCCTGTGTATGATATTCTCAGCATTCAATCATTGTTAGGCAATGACATCTGCAAGTATCTCCTGTTTGTGCATGCTTTCACGGGCTGTGATAGCACATCCAGAATTTTTTCGATCGGTAAAGCCAAAGCATTCGACACACTGATGAAGGTGGCTGAACTCCGTTCAGTTGCAAATACATTCTGTTCTGATTGTTGCCAACACTGTGACATTGAAGCCGCTGGAAGAAAGGCAATGCTTCTCTTGTATGGCTGCAAAACACTTGAATCCACTAACGCACTACGTCATCGAATGTTAGTTGAAAAGGTAGCTACAGCTAAATCTTTTGTTACACCCGAACGTTTGCCACCTACCGATGCGTCCACAAAGTACCACAGCTTTCGCACATACTTTCAAATACTAATCTGGAAGTCTACAGAAGAGAAGATCGATGCAGAACAGTGGGGTTGGTATGTAAAGAATAATTCCTACTACCCTACAGCCTGCGACAAGCCACCAGCTCCAAATTATCTACTCAACATGATCCGCTGCTCCTGCAAGACGAAATGTGCTACTTCAAGATGTGGATGCAAGCGTAATGGAATGCCCTGTTCAGCCGCTTGTGGCGAGTGCCAAATCAGTGGTTGCGATAAAACCCAAGTACCGGTAATCTATCCGATGATAGTGATGAAGAGGATTAATTTCTGTATGTTTGTGACCAGGTATCACTTCTTCTGTAATGAACATAACTTGAAACTGGGAAAAAAATAATTGTTGTATTATTGATTATAAAAATCTGTAAAAAGCTATATAACATTATATTTGCGTAATAACTGGTTGTGTTGTATATTGTTGAATTATTTAAAACATTACAACTGAAAGAAAAAGCATCAAATGTATCTCTATAAATAAAAGCGTAAATTATATATATTTTTTTTTCGTAGGAAACATCCAGTCCGCCATTTTGAATTTCATTTTTGGGGGTGTTCCCGGGGTCAAATTTTGTCGGATTTTGGATATGTTATTCGGCAATGGTTCCTGAGCTGGAAACAGTTTAGAAAGCTTCTGGAGCAATTTTGCCCAGGTCTAACTACAAATTGCCTGGACTAATAGGTTAATTAAAGCACTTTTGATGTTTCTGTATCCTTTTCTTAACGCTGATATGGCGCCATATTTTGCGCATGCGCAAAACAAAGCACGCTGTATAATTCATTTATCCACTTGTCAATTTGCCAGGGCTACCAAGTTTGACGTTTTAAGAATGGATTATTTTGTTTTTTCCAGGTTTAGAGTCTAGCGATAAATTCTGCCTATGAGGCCCCCTTTTGGTCGAGGCCCCCAGCTAGCGCCTAATGCGCCTGTGCTATTTAAATCCGGTTCTCTCCGTATTATGTATTGTTACATAATGATTTAATATACACGAGACTGGTGGGTGGGGAAGGGGAATGAGGGGGTGTGGAGGTTGGTCGTGTAATGTCTATTTTTGGCTCAAATTCACTAGTATATTAAAAGTTGTATTGTGGTAGCTGTTCATACAGACTTGCAGTAATCATAATGGAACCTTATTACTGTATAAGACTAGTAAAATGGAGTTCAATGCTGTTCACGATCATATTAATTGTTTATCTTTATGAACACAGATATTACATTATAATTACCTGTATGTCAATGTCATATGTTGTTGGACTCGGTTATCACCCCTCCATCCCATCTTTCCCCAGTTTGGGTACCTTGACTATCACTGCGGCGTTACCACATGTACGGAGTCGCCTGTGAGGCGAGGAACATTACATATGCGGGCCAAGTGTACGTATGTATGTACGAGTATATGTTAGCACTTCGATAATTGGGTTTACAAATCTGAAAATAAATAAAACACCACTTATATTCAAGTTATAAAATGTTTGGCTGTTCGACTTTGCAGTCAAGTTTTATAAGCTAAAGACTAAAATTTAAAATTATAGAACTTTATAAGATGTGAAATTGTTAATTGAAACAACAACTATATTTGTACACATGTTTTTAAACGCAAGCCTTCTGACCTATTTCTCTGTAATATTCAATCATCATATAGTCATAAAATGATGTTCATCTTTAAGATTCAGCTCGTGAATAGTTAGACCTATACATTGTCATACATTTTGAGTTTATTTTTATAGATTCTCCTTTGTCTATACAAAAAATATTTGGTCACTATTACCTGCATGCTGTTATAAATCTTCATCAAATGTTGATCACTACTTTTGAGAAAATATTGGGCTACTTTGATACTAAACTGCATTAACATTGAAAAGGTACCATTCTAATTACTGAAAAGTTTGAAGGCTTTTGTAGTTTGCAGTAAGTGTGGATTTTTTTTAATTGAAGATCCTTTGTTCTTGCAATCTAAGTATATTTATTGCATATATTGAAACTTAAAATTTGTTCTTACTTAAATTGCAAAGGTACCATTTTACCATTCTAATTACTACATATTTGGAAACTTTGCAATGTAAGGTGACCGTGCAAAATTGAAGATAAACATTGTAATTTAAGCAATTTGTTTGAAACAATTGAAAATTCAGAGTTTTTTTCATTTTTCTTCATTTCTTCAGTGTAAGTTTAAGGATGAAGCTGTTAAATGCATATTCATGAACGCTTCAATGCAATACTATAATTGTAATGAATGTATTTGGTTGGTGAACCTGTCTTGACAGCCTTTTACTTATGACTTATTTTGAGGCCATTGTGGTTCTGCTGCTGTTTTAATTTAGGCAAATTTATTTACATTGTAATTATATAATTTATTTCAGTCAGTTTAGGTTGATAAAGAAACTGAATATTGTTAACCTCTTAATGCCTGAAGTTTTTGTAGGGTTAAGTTATAAGTGCGTGTATGGGAAAGGTACAAATTCGACCGAGTGGTTCAAAGAGGTTAAGGTTAAATGAACAAAACAATAAGATATTTATATATTAGAAACACAAGCTTTCGGCCTATTCTGATGATGATAGATATCTTACAATAGACCGAAAGTTTGTGCTTCTAATTAACCAACTTCTTATTGTGGCTTTATTCCCTTAAAATCAATATTGTCTGTATAGCCGACAGTACGTATGGCTTTGGTGGCCATTATGCAAACATTGAAAAAGAGGACGCATTTATGAAAATTTTTAATTCGGTGTAAATACTCTTTTAAAGCAAATTTACTGCAATACATACGCAATTTTATAACGAAATGATAAACGAAACAATATTTTAACTTACGTTTATTTGATCAAATCTAATTTTTCTTCGTTTTTCATACTTTTTTCTGACATAAAAAAGAGGACTGTCCAGTTTAATACCTGAGGTTTGGCCATTCTACATAAGGCTAGCACATTTATTTATAAATTTAATATTAATAACTGTCGTTAATGGGAACAAAGAAAAAAGGAAGACCCAGAAATGAACTTAAAGAACATCAGAACTGACTTGCTTACCTCAGGCAATTAAATTTCTAATACTTTTGAAAGGAAGTAATATAATTTTAGTTTTCAACATTTTGGCATAAAAAAAAGTTTTTTCAGTAATTTCTGTGTCGGTTCACCACAATACTTTCTATATTCTGTATATATTTCTATATACAGAATATAGAATACTTTTTATACTTACGTTCACAATATATTTTTTAATAAAATAACAAGAAACTTTTTTATTTTTTTTAAATTTTAGTTCCATTTTGGAACACTTGAAATCACTCGTATAAAAATATCAAAAAATATTATTAAAACATGTCTGTAAGACTCCAAAAATATTTAAAAAATGCCACTTCAGTATAAAAATAATTGGTTTACAAACCTAATCAATTCAGTATGTTTATTTAGCGTAAGGGAACTTTAAAAAGACTTGCTCATAGTCATTGGCTTATTTACCAGTTTTATTTCCATTAAAAAATTATTTACCGTTCTGTTATTGAAGATATAAATGTGTTGTGTTATTTTGTTAAAATACAAATGCTTACGATAGCGTGTAATAAATGGTGAAAAGCTTAATTACTGCCAAATGTTCATCGTAGTTTCATAGCTGTTTTAGTTAATGTGGGATAGGATTGTGGTGATTTTTTGCCATGAGTGCAAAATATGCTAAATCATTCACTTCTTGAATTATGTAATACAGTTTATTACCACATAAAGAAATGAAGATGTTTGTTTGAATTAATTAGAAAATCGAATTTCTTACATCATTTATGAAAACATTAATTTTCTAAACCATTTTCTCTTCTTCTTCCGACCTTAAGTTGAATGTCTCTCTCTGCTGTGGGTGATCAAGATACTTGTGAGCATTCCATTTATGAATCAGAGAGAAAAAGGGCTGATTCCGACCAATGCAAACGGCTTCGCTGAGACTCTGCGGAAGTGGACGTCCAACAGTCTCCGGAAGGAAGCTGCTTAGAAAGAGAGCCAAAAGTTGTATCCCGAAAAAGATGTAATACGGAAGAAACACTTTTGAAGTACCCTGTATGAAGTAAAGTGAATCATGTAGAATGACATGCTTGAAATAATTTTAAAAGTGTGGATAATCAGAATATTTATTAGTCCACCACTGTTATTTGAAACATCTCTTCACATATATTATTCTGCAGTACACCTGATCACTTACCAAAGCAATCACATGGGGAATGAAAATTATAGAAGTAGCTGAAATAACTATTGCAATTCCGTAAGCTGTTGCCCTTAAAGATGTTGGGAAGAGTTCTCCAATTTGCATGAATACGACGAAAATAGACGCCCCAGTGAACATTTTCACAGCAGCACACAAAGCTGTTAGCGCCCACTGATCTTAAATGTAATACATGTGTCAAAACCTAAAAAGGTTGGGTTTTTTTAAAAGATTATTTAGAATGTAACGCGACAACAGCTTACTTTGAAGTACAGACGTAGCCAAAATGCAAGAAACAGCAGTTAATCCACTGAAAATAGCTATACTTAATCTGCGACCCAAATACTGCGAAGAAATACCAGCCATAACATTTCCTGGAATTGCAACTACAGCAAGAATCGCGAAGTTCACAGCTTTGCTTCCTTTCATATTATGAATATTCAATTGCATCCCGGAAAAGGTGGCAAAAGTAATGCTTCTGCAAGTATATAAAATAAGTTAACCAAACTGTATCCATATAAATATGGAGAACGTTCTACGTATAAGACAAATGCGTGTGCGTTGCATCTAAAATTGTACTTAGAATTTATGTACTAATTATTACACTGGGGAACAAATTTCAACTTTTTGTCTATTGAATTAGATTTGACAGTTAGTTCTAGGTAATTTGGGTGCGCTGAGCACGAATTTTTACTCGATTTTGCTCTATCAGGTCCTGATTTTGCTCAACACCCCTCCTCTTTCGTCGTATTCATAAAAAGGTTTTTTTCTCAATACTCGCTGTCTTTTTGCAGTTACACATTATGCAACTAGGTTTTTATCTAGGTATTTGTACCTATTGTTATGGTATTGTTGTATTATGTATATTTTTATATGTAACACCCTAAAAATATTTTTAATTTTGTCATTTTTAACCCATTTTAATATTAGTAAATTAAGCTAAAAATATCATAGAATTCTAAAATTTTCTCGAGCGTTCCTGTTCTCTGTAGAGTATTCTAGAGGGACAAAAAATATATAAAAGCGACTCGTTTCCAGAGTTAATCAGTCAATTCAATCAGTCAGTCAGTCAGTCAGTCAGTTGAGTTAGTTAATTAAGTTTGGGCATTAACATAATTTTGAATTGGCATATGATTTAGTGAGTAATTTTGTCATCGTGATTTAATATAGTTGATTTAATTAGACGTAATTTATATTGTACCTACTCATCCGTGTTTCTAGTTTAATTTCATAGATTGTAAGTACCTATTTCATAATAAGTACCTATTTAAACTAATTTTTGTGTTTATATTTCAGATTTTCTTAAATTTATATGAATTAAGGGCTTTAAATACCTTTACAAATTGGCAGAACAATCAAGCAATATGTCATCAAGCACTAGAAAGTTCAAATGCAAAAACAACCCTGATTCCTTCTGTTATATATGTGGAAATTTTACACTTCCACATCAACGAGCAAATATAACTGACTTCGTAAAAAGAGCTTACTTAGCTTATTTTGGCATAAAACTGGGGGACCAAGATAAATCGTGGGCTCCACATAAAGCCTGCACTATATGCATTGAAAGACTGCGACATTGGACGAAGGGTTCGGATTCAAAAATACCTTTTGGAGTTCCGATGGTAAGTTTATGATTTCATAAAACTACGTAATTTAATCACTAGTATACTGTAACTTACCTAAATGTAATTGTAACTTAGGTACATAAACAAAAATTTACAGAAATGTTTATAAGAATCTCAAATATTGCATAAGGTTGAAACACATAGAAATGTTAAATTTTTGGGTGATAACTTTTGATAAAATTCATAAAAACAAGTCTCTCGTCGCTTTTGTTAACGCTTTACAATTTTTTTTCCATATCAGGTGTGGCGAGAGCCTACTAACCACGAGACCGATTGCTACCTTTGCTTTGTCAAGACTTCGGGCTTCATTAAGAAAAATAAACATTGTATCGAGTACCCAAATTTCGACACCGCGATACGACCTGTGCTACATTCAAATGAGATCCCCATTCCAAAATTTAAGGGTCTGCCAACTCAAGAATTAGTTGAAGATGTTCCTGAAAATATTGTTATGCACTTTGAGGAGTCAGACACCGATTTTGACCCCAGCGTATTTGAAAGTCAAAACGATCCGCAAAAGTTTAACCAGGCCGAGTTGAATGATCTTGTAAGGGATCTAAATTTGCCAAAAAAGGCTGCGGAAATTTTAGCTTCAAGACTTAAAGAGAAAAACTTGCTTACTTCAAACACATACATTTCATTTTACAGAAAAAGAGAAGAAGAACTTGTTAAATATTTTAGAACAGAGGATAGTTTAGTATATTGCTGCGACATAGTTGGTTTGTTAAAGAAGATGGGGGTTGAGTCTTACGATGCAAATGATTGGCGCTTGTTTTTAGACAGTTCGAAAAGAAGTCTTAAGTGTGTGTTGTTGCATAATGGCAATCTATACGGCTCGATACCGATTGGGCACTCAACAAAATTAAAAGAAAAGTATGAACATATAGAAAAGGTTTTAAATCTTATCAAATATAGGGAGCACGAGTGGATCATATGTGTTGACTTAAAAATGGTTAATTTTCTGCTAGGACAACAAGGAGGGTATACTAAATATCCCTGCTTCCTTTGCTTATGGGACAGCAGAGCCAAGGAAGAACATTATTTCAAACAAATCTGGCCAGCACGAACATCACTTACTGTCGGAGAAAAAAACGTAATTAATCCACCTTTAGTGAGCAGAGATAAAATCATATTTCCTCCTCTGCATATAAAACTAGGCCTCATTAAACAATATGTAAAAGCTTTAGATACGAACGGCGAGTGTTTCAAATACATAACTTCAAAATTTCCAAGTTTAAGTTATGAAAAAATCAAGGCGGGAATTTTCGACGGTCCACAAATAAGAACAATGATTAAAGACAGCAATTTTCCTAATGTCATGAATGAACGCGAAAAAAATGGCTGGTTCTCATTCGTGGACTTGATAGAAAACTTTTTAGGCAATTATAGGGCAGATAACTACGAAGAAATCGTAAAAAAACTTTTAAGGGACTACAAAGAGTTAGGTTGCAATATGAGCATAAAAATGCATTTTTTGAATAGCCATCTTGACCAATTTCCAAGTAATTTAGGTGATGTAAGTGACGAACAAGGGGAGAGATTCCACCAAGATATCAAAATTATGGAGGAACGGTACCAAGGCCGCTGGGATTCCCACATGATGGCTGATTACTGCTGGTGCTTGAAAAGAGACCTGCCATCAACAAGCAAATACGCTAGAAAGTCTTACAAAAGAAAATTTTTGCCACAGTGAAAGCTTCATATCTGTTTGTTTTTTTATTTTAAGTCATTTCTATCGTTATAATGTAATTTTACTGTAGTTTGAACTGCTTGTATTCATGAAACTTGAAAAAAAAATTTAACACATGACTTAATTTTTTAGTCCTAATTTGAAAAATCTGGAAAATGGCACATAGGCTGTCGACAAGAATCAGGACCTGATAGAGCCAAACCGAGTTGAAATTCGTATTCAGCGCACCCAAATTACCTAGAATCAAGTGTCAGATATCATTCAATAAAATACGTGTTGCCCAGTGATTTATGAATTTAAAGATCATCCGTGAAACTTAATTTACTCTTTCTTTTTTAATCTAGAAAATATTGTGAATCCTGAAACCAAATTTAAATTTAAACACACAATAAAATGCAGCTGAGTGCAAGATGTTTGGCGAGGACAAAAGACTTCACAATGTCCTTCAAAGATCCTTTTCTAGTTTCCTCCTCTTGCGCCTGTAGCAACAGTCTTCTCGACTCTTCTGTGTAAGTTCTTCCGTTGATCCGAGCGATTCTTTTTAAGATCTTTTCGCATTCGTCGACTTTTGAATGAGAGAGTAGCCACCGTGGGGATTCCGGTAGAACTCTGGAAATTTAAAAAGAGAACTATATTTCTCACGTACTGCAGAGCAGCATTTGACGTGTTACCTTGGATTTTAGGATGATCTTAACCGAGATGATTATAAACCGTTTCAAATTTTCTTGGTTATAACTAGGGCAGTCAAAAGTTGACCGAAAAAATTAAGAAAGTTGACCTTACGAATTGAAAAAATTGACTTATAAAGTTGCCTTTACTTTCAATAATAAAAACGATACTTTAATTACTTATTCTTGCTCTTCTACATCAGTTGACCGATTGTGGTAAATTATGAAGTATTTGCCGACATTTTCTGGCAAAAAATTGCGATCCTTACTTAATAATTTATTAAGCATGGAGAAAGATCTCTCTACAGCGGCAGTTGTTGGTTGACATTGCAAAAGCTGACCATAAACTGTTGGTGAGATTTCAGGTCTACTGAGGTTAATTATTTCACAAATACCATTTGTCTTGAGTCTTGTTTCAATGTATTGTTTGACTGAACACTCATCTTCGCCAAGGTTGATAGAAGAAATGGTTTCATATGCCTCTCTAATGGTGCAATCAGATGCTTCCATCCTAGTCACTAAGCTAGCAATCAAACTATAACTCATTTTGATTGACATTAGTTGCTTTGGCAGTTTTTCATTAGCAACACACTCTTTAGCCTTCTGAACAATGATTCCTTCATCTTCAAAATTTTCCACAATTGTCTTCACATTTGGAAAATTGTCTGCATAATAAAAAGCAGCGTTCAGCCAGCTTGCCCAACGTGTTACAATCGGTTCTGGAGGAGTTCCTATTTCAGCAAACAATTCCTTCCTTCTTTTGTTTTTAAGAGTAGAAGCCTTGACACATGCAATTAAAGTGTCAACATCACTATAAAATGCTTTTATTTGCATCGCACAATTATGTAACAGATGCGCAAGACACGTTACATGGAAAAGTCTTGGAAAAAGTTGCTTGAGTGTCGCTCCAGCTGACACCATGTAACGAGCTGCATCAGACAGAAGTAAACAGAAATTTTCTCTTGGTATCTCGAATTCTTTTACAGTATCGTCAATCTTGTGTATGACAGTTCGTGCATTAACATTTCCAAGAAGAACATCGCACCTGATTAAATATGTTTTCTTGGGAACATCAATAGATCCAGCAAGTATGTTCAAATATTTTGAGCCCCTTACTTCACTTTCATCAACAATTAGGAAAACTAATTTACCCTCTAGCAAATGTTTTATTCTACTTAACTCGCTTTCTGCCTGTTTCATTGCTATTGATCTGCAAGTTGACACGCAAGGCACTGCTACACCTAATTCAGAGAACAATTGTTTCACATGAGGGTTGCTCAACTTATGAAGAGTATGTTGGCTGACAGAAATGTAGTCAAGTTTTTCCGAAAAATCTGAAGACTTGTACTTTAAAAGTGTTTGCGTCTTTTTATTTCCCACATTTTGGTCTATACCACGCTGGTGCTTTTGGGTAGAGCGATGTTTATCCACAAAAAAGGATTTGTCATGCTTGACCACAACACAACAAATCTGACAGTATAGCTCATTTTTTCCTGAACAAATGAATTCGTTAGGATATTTTGCAATTATAGCGCGCACTTTAGCAATAAAACTAACTGCAACTTTTGGCATTTTAAATATCTGAAATCAAAAGAAATCGAAATCGGTGAAATCACAAATCAGAAAAAATCACAAATCAAAAATGGTAACCAGTAACCACAATACATACAACATAACCACATCCAAAACCAGAACGGACATAACTGAATAAGACAAATACGAGCAGCGAAGTTGCCAGTTAACCAAAAAGATGCCAATTTTTAGTTATTTTAATTATTTATTCAAAAAAATTGACTTTATTTACCTCATTGCTATTTTTTGACCTAACAGGTAAAAGTTGACTTTTGGTTGACCTATTAACTTTGGTAATATACCCCCTACAGGTGTTTTTATTGCATTTTCAGTCGTTTCAGCGAAAAGTGCCCCATAGGAAACAATTTGACTTTATTGACTTTTGACCGCCCTAGTTATAACGTTACGAACATTATTGCAAACTGGGCCTATCCTTTATTAATATATTTTATGTAAATTTTATAATAAAGAAAATGAGACGAAATTTATTACAAATGCAACTTAGCTTTTACTAACTGTAATTGATCCTAACCTGCAATAAAGGAAGAAAACAATGGAAGGAAGATGGCAAACTGCAATGAAGATTTTCCATTGATGAATCAAATAATCAAAAATGGACACCAAACACTGTCCGATTACACTCCCAATTGATGTCGAAATTACAGTAGTGGCAGCTCGATGGCGTTCTCCACAAAGTTCAGTAACTAAAAAAATGTATGCATTTTCAAAAGTATAAAACACAAACACATCTAACGCTAGAGGTCACTTTATTTTATGAAACATTTGTAAACTGCCATTCTGTCAAAAACTCTCTGCCTCTAGTTTCACTGTCCCCATTTCAAATTATTTTATCATTTTGTTTAGCAGAAAATGCGCGAAACAACTGAATACATGCATTCTTAATGAATATTTTGTATGCGTAATATAGAAGCCTGCAGAACGGTTTGAAATCGAGAGTTGCCCAGGCCAAATTCGCTCCGAAAGGTACGAGTATTTTGGACTTTCGCCAGCTGCACACCTAATATATAAATACATTCTGAAAATGTCATAGCTTCGGTCGGACTCGAAGACCCTGTTGAAAAATAGCAAGCAATTCTGGGCGGACCTGGTCTTTATTCGTAACAATTCTAGTTCAGTAAAGTGTATTTCGAATACCACAATAATCTACAACTGACTACTTTTCATTCAATACACTTGCTTTTCGTAATTATTATTTTTTATATATATATACAAGCAGAGCCTTCGGCTCCCTGCCCTACGGGCGGGGCTTGTGCTTCGCAAACTCGCCTATGGTGAGGGTACGTTAGGGTTACCCCTTTGGGGGGGAGGTCATTCTCCCTCTCCCCCCAAAACCCCATCACCCCCGTTATGCAACTTGGTGGGGGATAACCCCACCCCTTGTTGCATACCCCCCATTACCCCCATCCCCTCAGGGGGAGAAGGTGGCTGGCACCTTTCAACAATTGATAAACATTGCAACTGCATATGACGCGTTCGGTGGAAGAGTGATGAATTCAACAAATTTTCACAAAATGAATTTTTGATGGCAAAGTAATATTTGTAACCTCTATTTTTATTGTGCAAAATATTATAGCTGAATTCGAAGTGAAATAATAGAACGATAAAAAAAATCGATAGAAAAAAGTTGAAATTTTTGTTAATCATCATAAAAATGAAAAAAAATTGTTTGGGTAGAGTTGAAATTTGCCTAAGTCTACGTAGGCCACCCCGACTACTGAGGCAAATTAGACAAAAGGCGGAGGTATGCGCTCTCCGAGTGCTTTCTACTGAATTACTAATGTTCTGTTAAGAAGACTTGATTATTTAATTAACTAGCCTAAATTAATGATGCTCATTTAAAACTATTGATTAAGAGAAAATTCAGTGAAAAAAAACTTTAACTGTCCCTAATGACTCGGTTAAGTAAAATTAAGTAAAGTTAAGTAAATTAAGTAAAATTTTCTTCTAGAAGGTTACGCGAAGGAGACGGATACGATATCATTCAGTAACAAAACATTGAGACAGATATGATATCATTCAGTAACAAAACATTGTAATTTTTTTTCTATGCAATGAAACAAAAGAATATCGAATCGACGTGAAATAACACGTTTTGTCAATCGTAGATTCGAAGTATAAAAGGCATGATCTATGTGTTGGTGTTAAATACTTATTACTCAAATTTTTACAGAAAGATTTTTATATGAAAATTATACGAGTACATCATAAACATGCATGATAATGATTAAGTATCTGATTACGATAAATAATTTTATTTTATTAATCCAGAGGTTGTCCCATAAGTTAGGTGTTTCGATAAAGATTGTCATTTTGTTTAGTAGTAATTTTTAGGTATGGCAAATAATTATTATTAAAAGTATTATATTAATAAAAGGAATTTTTATGCCGATTTCAACAATGAAGGTAAAAAAGTAAATTTTTTTTTCAAATTACACCCAACTTCTGGAACAGCCTGTATGTAAGACTAAAAATTACTCGACTAACTAGGGAGTATTTTGTAATTTTGATTCAAAAAATTATAAGTGCAAAATATAATCAGTAATTTTATTTCATTTGTTAAAAAAAAAGATGCCAAAATTAGGAATTATCTTTTAAAACTTAATTGTAAATCAAACGTTTTACATGCTTTTTTCTCCTTGATCTTTTTAATTTACAATTTTGGAAAATAAATCAATTAATCGGTAAATAATTAGCAAGGCTCATCATTAGTTTTTTTTGAAGCCAGAATTTTGAGTTTACTTAAAATATAAAGTTCTCTGTACTTTATCCTTTAAAATTTCTTTACAGAAATAATAGTAACTTTTGAAAAATTGCTTTGAGTTCTTAAAAAAATATAATATAAAATCACTGAATATCAATTAATGAAACGTAGCCCTTCAAAAATGAATGGTAGAAAAAGAACCAGAAACACACAAAACTGGAAAAGGAATATAGCAAAGTATAAGAGAAATACCGGGGATGAATATTTAAGCAGTTTTTCAAACAAAATCATCAGTAAGCGAGCAATTGGTCCTGCATGTAACTGTAAAAGAATGTGTTTTAATAAAATAGGATTTAAGAGATTTCTGAAATATTTACTTCATTTTGGCGAATTGCTAACTTCGATGAACAGAATGGATACATACAAAGACTTGTTAGCAAAAATATTGTTTCAAGAATTTACAAAAAACAAGGAATAAGTCGAAAGAAATCAAGTTCTCAGTATAAGGTGATGGCTAATGGCATGATGCATCAAATCTGCAGGATAGCTTTTCTTAGTATTCATGGACTAACAGAGAGACGTGTAAGGACAGCTTTAACTAAACAGAGTAAAACAGGAGTCTCTCAAAAGGATTTAAGAGGAAAGAGTGTGCCTACGAATAAAATTGACGAAGTGAGTCGGTTGAGAGTGAAGGAGCACATTGGAATGTTGCCTACTTTTACAAGTCATTATTCGAGAGCTCACTCTCCTAACAGAGTATTTTTAGCCCCAGGTTCTATCAATTCAGTAAAAAGTTTATACCAAGCTTATAATGTGTGGATGTTTGACTACTATCCAGAAGAGAAGATTGTAAGTATGGATTATTATAGAAGAATTTTCACATCTGAATATAATATACATTTTGCACCACCAAAATCTGATACCTGCACAACTTGTGATAAATTTAAAATGGGCATTCAAAATGCGCCAGATGAGATCTTGAAGCATTCAATTGAACAAGGTTTTGAATTTCATAAGAGAACGGCCAGTGAAGCTAGAAAGTTGATGAACTCATTTAAATCAAACGATGACCCTTGTATATTGGCCATCTGTGTAGATCTACAGCAAACCCTTCCAACTCCAAGATTGAGTTCCGGTGTGGCTTATTATAAACGAAAGTTATGGACTTATAATCTAAGTATATCAAACCTCAAGACCAATCAACCTACCATGTACGTCTGGGACGAAATAACTGCCAAGCGAGGTAGTATTGAAATTGCAAGTTGCATACACCATTGGATTAGACACAATAATGATAGCGAAATTATTACTCATTTGTACGTATTTTCAGATAACTGTTTTGGGCAAAATAAAAATATAAATTTAATATTAATGTATCTTAGAGAAATTCACTGTGGCTCACTGATTCACATAGAACACACTTATCTTATCCCTGGTCATTCTACAATGCCTTGTGATGCTCAGTTTGGACAAATCGAACAAAACATTAAAAAATATTACAATAATGTTATTTATACAAAAGAAGATTATGTTACAGCAATAACTACAGCAGTCTCGAAGCGTTTCTCAGTGGTGAAGATGAATCAGTCTGACTTTTTAAACTTTGATGGTCTGAAGACAGGCATTGTTAGGAGGAAATCGCCAAATGCCAAATTTAGTAACGCAAGAAAGTTCATATTGGATGTTCAGTACAAAGAAGGCTACGTAATCTCTACCTCATACCAAACATCTCAAAGCAACAGCCATCACATTAGACTGCAGAAAGGAAAATATAAACAGCATGATGACAGTTTGTTTAATTTAGCCAACTACGAACTGCAACCAGCGTATTCTCATATGCTCCCAATTTCGAAAGAAAAAATGAAAGATCTCAGAGAATTGATGGAACTGATGCCTGCAAGTGCAGCAAATATTATGAAGCATTATTAGAACAAATGGATATGACACCAAATGACATACTCGTAGATGATAATACCACATTCGATCAAAATGACCAAATGATGGATTACACCAATTAAGTAACTTAACAAGAGGTAGGTAATCGAATTACAACAAAATTTCTGTATTAAATTATACTCTACAGTATGTCCCACAAAAAAGTACACCCAACTTTAGATTGTACTAACTCCTCCAAAAATTGAGATATTTTGGATCTGTTTGTTTGATTTAATATAGCAAATTATTCTTTGTTAACGTTCAAATTTATTCATGTTTAAACGAATTAGTTGTTTAAGCATCTGCTTTTAACTGAAGGGTACAACAAAATGGATTGCGCAAAATTGGTCAATGAAAAAATAATGTGTGTGCTATCGATGTAATGAAAAGACAAATACATAATAATAGATACTTTAACATAATTTTAATAAGATACAAAGCAGATTTTTCTTTATTCCTTATTACAAAAGTTATGCTTAGTTTCGTTTTCTTTCAACATGACCGCCATTCCTATCGATACAAATCTGGAGTCGAGCTCTCATCTTCCCCATCACTCTTTTGATAAGATCTGGATTGTCTTTTGACAAGTTGATTTCAGCTGTGATGCGAGTCCTCAAATCATCTAAATTGATAGGTTGTGATGCAAATACTCTATTTTTCAAATGACCCCATAAAAAGTAATCACACGGGATCAAGTCAGGGCTTCTGGGAGGCCATTCAATGTCATGGCCTGTAGCAATTACTCTTTGGTGGAAGACTTCCTGCAAGCGTTCCTTCACAATAACTCTCCTGTGAGCAGGAGCTCCGTCTTGCACCCACCAAATACGATTAAATCGGTTTCCATAAGCAATACGTAATTGTGGAAGGATTTCTCGGTCTATCATTTCTAGGTAAGCTTCACCATTTAGATTGCCATCGTAAAAGACCGGGCCAATTAACGCTCCATTACCGCACAGTCCTACCCAGAGAGACAGTTTTTGTCTAGAGTTATTCTTTTCGTAGATATGATTTTCAGGTGGATGATTTTTTGGTGCATATTGACGGCAGATTTGTCTGTTCACTAGACCATTCATAAAAAAGGCCGCCTCATCTCCAACCACTAATTGTTCCGTGAATCTTTCTGGTTTTTCAAGAAACCAATGGCGGTCATGTTGAAAGAAAACGAAACTAAGCATAACTTTTGTAATAAGGAATAAAGAAAAATCTGCTTTGTATCTTATTAAAATTATGTTAAAGTATCTATTATTATGTATTTGTCTTTTCATTACATCGATAGCACACACATTATTTTTTCATTGACCAATTTTGCGCAATCCATTTTGTTGTACCCTTCAGTTAAAAGCAGATGCTTAAACAACTAATTCGTTTAAACATGAATAAATTTGAACGTTAACAAAGAATAATTTGCTATATTAAATCAAACAAACAGATCCAAAATATCTCAATTTTTGGAGAAGTTAGTACAATCTAAAGTTGGGTGTACTTTTTTGTGGGACATACTGTATAATATTTCACTATATTGTATAATTATAGCCAAAATATCTTTTTTAGTCTACAAACTTTAAACGCTAATTGCGGAGAATTTCTCAAATGTTGAATTCGTCATTCTTCCGCCAAACGCGTCATATGCACTCGAACATTTTGCGGTCATACTACTACCTTGTAAGATTGTGTAACACTGTTTTCATATTTTTTATATTTTTAAGGAAATGGAGGTGTTTTTTTCTTTTTGTGAGTTTTTTCAATGTTTAAGGATATATACAAAGCAAATTCAAAATTTTTAATACTGATGTACTTGAAAGTAATGAAAACTATGATGTACTATACACAAAGGTGGGCAGTTGCGCCGCAAAAAGTTGCGGCGCAACATTTTTGGTTGCGCTTGCGCTTGCGGCGCAACTTTTTGAAAAGGGTTGCGCTTGCGCGTGCGGCGCAACTATTTCAGCAGAGTTGCGGTTGCGGCTGCGGCGCTACAAAAATCGTTGCGCGTGCCCACCACTGACTATACACAGACTTTGCCAAAGCGTTCGACAAGTGTGACCATGGAATCATAATACATAAACTGAAATATATGGGAATAACAGGAAAAGTAGGGAAATGGATATATAATTTTCTTAGTGAGCGGCGGCAAGCCGTTACAGTACGAGGAGTATCTTCATCAGAATCAGAGGTCCTCAGCTCAGTACCACAAGGAACAGTATTAGCTCCACTATTCTTTATAATCATGCTAACTGACATAGATGAGGACGTTACCAGAGACAGCACAGTAACATTCTTTGCCGATGACACAAAGATCAGTATAAAAATAAGAAACCCAGAAACCAGCGTCTCGGTGGTGTAGTGGTTAGCGTCGCTGACTACGAATCCATCGGCCACGGGTTCGAGACCCGACGGCAGCCGGCGCGCAGCAAAACCCAGCTGTTCATCCTTCTACACAATAAAGAAAGTGGTTGGTAGATAAATAGGTGACCTGGTGGTTAAGACGCTGGCCTGCTGATGGGGCGTGGTTCGGATTCCACGTTAAACTGTAGGTCTAAGGTGGAGTGAAAAGCTTCACCTTCGTCAGAATGAACAATTCGGGCGGAAGCTAACCAAAGGTTACCAAAGATATAGGATCTATACAAACAGACATGACCAGAATCTACAAGTGGACGGAAGACAATATGAAGTTTAACACTGAGAAATTTCAGCTGTCACGGTACGGAAAAAGAGAAGACCTAAAATCCATGGAATATTATACCCCAAATGGATAGGAAATTCAGAGAAATTCTAAATCAAAAGATTTAGGGGTTGTAATGACTGATGATGCGAAATTTGAAACACAAAATAAGATAGCAGTAAACAGAGCAAAGAGAATAACGGGGCAGATATTGAGAACCATTAAACGAAGGGAAAGGAATGTAATGATTCCTCTACTGAAAACACTGATCATACCCAAATTGGAATACTGCTCGGTCCTAACATCCCCATGTAAAAAAGAAGACATTAGACAGCTGCTGGAAGGGATTCAGAGAGGCTTCACAGCCAAGATCATCAAGTGGTGCAAAGAACTAAATTACTGGGAAAGGTTACGCGAACTAAACCTAGAAAGAGATACACCATTATTTACACTTGGAAAATAATGGAGAAATTAGGTGTCCGGCGAATTTGTCTACAACAATTTGTCTAAAGATACAATTTATTTACAACAATTTGTCTACAACAATTTATCTACAGCAATTAGTCTACAGATAAAATTTATCTACAATAATTTGTCTACAGATACAATTTATCTAGAGAGGAAAAATGAAAGCTATTTGATATTAATTATTATTAATTTTTTCAAAAAAATGAAAAATTTGTTTCTGCAATCGGTTTTCTTGAGAAATGATAAAGAAAAATGTTATTGGATATTGAATAAATGTATTTACTGAAACGACGCAATACACTCCAACATCTTTTTGAATAAGTCCGAGCTGGTGTGGCCCTTACGCCATACAAATTCACAAAAAATGACAAGAATTAGTGCGATATCTTGCAAAAAACAATAGTATAAGAAACTCGATTAGGTCAGGTTAGGTCAGGTCAGGTCAGGTTAGGTTTCTCAAGAAAACCGATTGCAGAAACAAAATCAGGGTCATCGACTGCCCTTGTTTTCAATTTCGTAGGAAAATCGAGAGCAGTCCATGAAACATACTAGGTCCAATATTAGTAATAGTTTCTCTAGACAAATTGTATCTGTAGACAAATTATTGTAGATAAATTGTATCTGTAGACTAATTGTTGTAGACAAATTGTTGTAGATGAATTGTATCTTTAGACAAATTGTTGTAGACAAATTCGCCTAAAACCGAGAAATTAGTCTCTAATCTTACTCTGAACCCTGTAACTCCCCAAACAACGGTGGAAAGTAGAAAAGGAAGACTGTGTCGTGTTCCCAAATTAAAGGCGAAACAGGGAACATCCTTAACCCTGAAAGAAAATAGTTTTGTTGTGAGAGAACCAAAACTGTTTAATCAGCTGCCCAAAGACCTAAGGAACACGAATGGTGTTGCAGTGGACATCTTCAAACGAAGATTAGACACCTGGCTCAGAACAATTCCCAATGAGCCGGGCGTACCTGGCTATGTGAGGTGGAAAGCACAAGAAACCAACTCACTACTTCACCAGGCCAACTCGAGAGAAGAAGGAGGCGACAAACTTGACCTTCGTGAAATGAGGAACCTTTGAAAGGTATATATATATATATATATTAGGGGCACTCAATATATTCTGCCCCACCCCTTTTTCTTAGCTAAATAATAGGCCATGGGGCTGATATGTCTTTTGGGCCGTAAGTTTGAACTTTCTGCGCTTCACATAACCGGATTTTTCCACTTTGAACCTCCCCTCCTTGTATAAAACCGCTTTTAAACGCTCTTGTATAAAACCGATGTTTAACACAGTTTCGAAAATGGCGTCTGACAGTGATGTGCGTCGTAAACAGAGAGCTGCTATCGAGTTCTTAACCGCAGAGAAGGAAACAGTTGGAAATATTCACAAACGTTTACAACACGTTTACGGAGATGCTGTTGTTGATTGAAACACAGTTGGACGCTGGTCTAAACGTGTGAGATCATCGGAGAGAGGGAGAGCCAGCCTCGATGATGAGTCACGCAGCGGTCGCCCGGCATCGGCTGTGACATCTCACACTGTACAACGTGCTAACAGCATCATTCGATCAAATCGGCGGGTCACATACAAGGAGCTACCACTGGAGCTAGGAATTAGTGAAGGAAGTGTGAATCCGATAATTCAGCAACTGGGATACTCAAAAGTGTGTTCATGGTTTGTTCCTCGGGAAATGACTGAAGATCACAAAGCCCAAAGAAAAGAAATTGCTTCTGAGTCGTTGGTTCGATACGAGACAGACGGGGATGACTTCCTTTCACGAATTGTGACTGGGGATGACTTCCTTTCACGAATTGTAACTGGGGATGACTTCCTTTCACGAATTGTGACTGGGGATGACTTCCTTTCACGAATTGTGACTGGGGATGACTTTCTTTCACGAATTGTGACTGGGGATGACTTTCTTTCACGAATTGTGACTGGGGATGAGACTTGGGTACACCACTTTGAACCTGAAACAAAACGCCAATCCATGGAGTGGCATCACGCAGACACCCCACGCAAGAAAAAGTTCAAAATGGCTCCCACTGCAGGAAAGGTTATGGCCACCATCTCCTGGGAGATGAAAGGGGTGATTCTGGTGGACATTATGAAGAAAGGACAAACAATCAACTCAGAGGCATATATTGTTACCCTATAGAGACTCCAGAGACGTATAAAGCGAGTTCGACCGGAGAGAAAACTGGAACACGTCCTTCGTTTGCACGATAACGTAAGACCACACAACAGTTTGCAAACAAGAGAGGCCATCACAAAAATGCGCTTGACTGTGTTACCCCACCCTCCATACAGCCCGGATCTGGCACCTTCAGACTTCCATTTGTTTGGGCCAATGAAGGATGCTATTCGTAGAAGAAAGTTTCAGTGACGATGAGGTTGTTGAGGAGGTTAAGAGGTGGCTCCAGCGGAACCCAGCGGACTTTTACCAGCAAGGAATAAAGGCCCTTGTTTCGAGGTGGAGAAAAGCCGTAGAAAAGGATGGAGACCATGTGGAAAAATGAAAACTTGTGAAAAAGGTATGTAACTACTTGCGTACAAAATTTTTGGAACTTACAAGGAAACTTGGAAAGGAAAAAAAAAAGGTGTGGCAAAATATATTGAGTGGCCCTCGTATATATATATATATAATTTATTTTTAGAAAAACATAACCTTATTTTAGCAAAGCATAGGCCGAAGACTATAATCTGAATATTTAAAGCCCCAATACTTGTAATAGAATACATATCCTATACAGGATGTATAATGCCTAATCTACTGTACAACTGTAGAAGATATAATTTATGAGAAAAGCCTGTGGAATTTATATCGAATAGGCAGAGAGCTCCCAATGTGATTTAGTGGGCAGCTCTACAAAAGGCTAAGTTAGTCATATATGCCTTTGTACTCTTCATAGGCCGACATTTCTTAACATTTTGGGACTTAGTTCTTCTATTTTATCAGGAATTGTATTTACGTTTATAAAATAAGTTTTAGGGTATGCCTAAATTACCAGACAGCCACACAAGCATACTTTAACATTTAACGGAAGACTACAAGTATTATATTCTAGTCAGGCCA
Organism: Bathynomus jamesi; assembly: GCA_023014485.1. Classification (NCBI taxonomy): domain Eukaryota; kingdom Metazoa; phylum Arthropoda; class Malacostraca; order Isopoda; family Cirolanidae; genus Bathynomus; species Bathynomus jamesi. The sequence continues at coordinate 355,821 of JAJOZX010002782.1, forward strand.
CGGTCGTACAAAATTTCATACACTGTGTGAAATCGAGGAAAAGCCACTGAGACCATATACCGGTATTAATAAAAATACCAGCAACCAAAATTTTGAGCTTCACATCCAAAGTCAGTGAGTCCAAATTTGTGTAGCTGCACTCAGTATCTAAGTGGCTCGTGAACTTCAAGTAAATGTTGAGGTCTCAGACACTGGCTTGAAATTTTCTGTTCCAAATTGTTTGTATTTAATCCTTTAAACTATTAAAAAAACACTTACAATTCCTTCCCCTACCCTTTGTTATGCAACAAGGGGGTGGGGGGTAGCCCACCAAGTTGCATAAAGGGGGGTGAGGGGGTTTGGGGGGAGAGGGAGAATGACCTCCCCCCAAAAGGGGTAACCCTAACGTGCCCTCGCCGTAGGCGAGTTTGTGAAGCACAAGCCCCGCCCGTAGGGCAGGGAGCCGAAAACTCTGCTTGTTATTTATATGTTGAAATACGAGTGTGGCCCAACTAGTTATCCTGGAAAAAATAAAATGTCTTAAAAAGAAAAAAAAATTGTATTGGTGTACTTTAAATGATGTCTTATGACTATATCATACGACATGTACAAAGTTATAGATTCAGCTTCGGAGGAAATGTCAAGCCTAAATTAAATCATTGATAGAACAGTAAACAAAAAAATGAATACATTATTATTAGCAATTCACAATTTTATTTACATTATAGAAAACTCTGTAAACTGAACAATACAAATAAACAAGTTGATTAAAAAAAAAAAAAAAAAAGGAACCCACGAAACGAACTCTCGCACAACAAACGCCACCACCACACTGATTCATTTTCTTGTTGGACAATGGACAAGTGTTAAGAAAATTATAAAAATTTATGTCAGTGGGAAACTAATCCGTTTGCTAGCGAATATTATTATAAATAAACACATTTTCATATTCTTAGTATGATTTGTCTAAATCTCGGGTAAATATTTTTATGTGAAGAATTTTCTTCCTTATTTTTGGGAGAAATTATTGAATTCGAGTATTTACACTCATGATGAGACCCGTAATTTTAAAAAAGTAAAAATATGTATATTAATGGTTCACCTTCCCTATATATGTATATATAGTGCGTTCGAAAAGTGTCTCCGCAGTGCTATGTTAAACGCATAGGAAATTGAAAAACTACAATGTTTTCATTCAACCATGATTTAGTGATTTTATTACATAACCTTTTGATTTTACAGCATGTGTTGAAAGTGTTTTCCACCAATTTACAGGCACAGAGCGACTCGTCTACACTTGTTGTCAAACACTTTTGACAACAAGCACGTTGACTGCGGAGAGACTTTTCGAACGCACTGTATAAGCCTTCAATATCTTGCACCCTTTCCATATACTCCGTAGGGACCAGCTGGTCTGTTGCTGTTTGGTGACTTTTGTATTCCTTTGTATTCCTGAAGGACTTGAATTCGTTCTGACAAATTTCTCAAAAATGTGTTACTGGAAGTTATTAAAATTCCATTCGTGTTGGCATTCTGTACTAATAAGCTATTTAAATGAACTGAAGGTAATAATGAGAACAGTCTAGAATCTAGACTCGAGATTCTAGACTCTAGAATTTTTAGTTTACTTGCAACCAGATATCTTGGCCTCAGGTATCAAAATAATTAACGTGTGTGTGTGTGTGTGTGTTTTCGTGTGCGCGCGCGCTTGTATGGTAATTAAGTTTGTTTTATTGGCCATAAATACATTTGACAAAAGAAGCAAGTACTGACTTGCATACTTACGCATGCTCAGTGGCGGCTATATAGGATGTGCACTGTGCAGGGTGTGCGGCGCACAGAGGCCCATAGGGGGCCCACCAAGCCCTCGTCATAAAAAAAATATACTTTGTATCTATAAAATAAACTATATTGGTTAAAAAAATTATTTAATTGCGTATGTCATTATTAGTTCAGTGGCCTTATTTCAATGTAATTAAGAGTCTCACTTTCGCCTAATTTGGAGACGTTTTTAACCGTATAAAAATGGGGGTATGACAGTAATTGTCCTTTCGTTCACTGTTCAAAGAGGAAATAAAAGAAATATCATCTGTCTTTGATTTGGCAACTATGTTTGTAATTAAAAATCACACACTCTTGCCAAGTTTCCATGATATCTATATAGCTTTTCTGCTATTTCGTACTCTACCCGTTACTGTCGCAACAGCCGAATGGTCATTTTCCAAACTCAAGCTGATCAAGACATACTTTAGAAATACCATGATGCGAGACAGACTTTCAGGATTAGCTGTTCTCTCAATAGAGAATAAACAAGCACGTAAGGTGGACATTCCAAAAATGATTGATGAGGTTGCTTGCCTTAAAACAAGGACGAAAAAATTTAAAATTTTAGTTTTAACTGAATTTTTTACATATATGTATATTAACTGAAGTTGTACGCTTGTATTGTAAACTTGTCATGCGAGTTAAGATTATCTATCACGATGTATTTATATTTTGAAGACATTTTCAAATAATGTATTTAGAAATTGATTACATTCTTTTTAGTTGTAATTTTGTATTTAATTACAAATTAGAAAGAGATGCATTTAGTATTTATATACATTTGAAAGTATTTACTCCCGTCTCAATGTTTGCTATTTTGATGTGCGTTTCGTTTGTATGATGTGTGTTCGTTTAGTAAATGCTGTTACGTGCCTTCATTATCTATAGACCTAGGTTTGAATCAGTTTTTAGCCCCGATCACTAGGTATATAATCAAACTGGTACAGATATATAATCAAACAAGATTCGTGTCGGGAAGGGGGGGCCCAAAATCTGTCTCGCACAGGGTCCCACAACCAAGTATGGCCGCCACTGCGTATGCTTTTGAAAAACTTATACGTAAAGACTTAGCCAATCTTATTTAGAAGTCGCTGCTTACTAAAACTTTGTATTCGTTTCGAGAGGACTCTCAAACAGTGCTGGATTACCCAGTAGGCACAATAGGCACGTGCCTAGAGGCCTCCAAGGTTAGGGAGCCCCGTAGGTTGACTGTTATATAGTTAGTATTATTGAAAGCAAACGGAATAAATAAATACAAAAAATTAATAAATAAGTAAAAAGGTTTCTTTGTGGCCAGAAACCCCCAAAAATCTACCAGGCTAATGTACATGTACAGGTTTATTTACATTCACACCATATGCTGTCATGCGGCCACACCGCCCACACGGTTCTCACTCCCTGCCCCTGCCCCTTATTTCCAGTTAGACCTTCATATACAGGGCCTATCAGAGGAGGAGCTAGGAGGGCCATTTGGCCTGGGCCTCAAGCTTAAGGGGGGCCTCAAATTTAGAAACTTTCAGGTTTGAATATAATGTTTTGCAGTGAAAGTAATAATTGGGTTTAGCTATGGACCTTGAAAGCTGGAAGTGCCCCGGGCCTCTCTGGACCTCTGAGAGGGCCTGTTCATATAGGTAAGTTTTATGCATAGTTATATCAAACATTACGATCAGAGGTCAAGAATCTCGCTACTCAGGGCATTTTTTAGATGTACTTGGAACATAAATGTAAAAAACATAATTATAATTAGTTTTTTTCATTACGGTACACGAGTGACTTGGATGATCCAAGTCACTTGATTGATAGAAACCTGGACTTCACAGACAAATGTACGTTATAAATTGTATGTTGTAAATAAAATAATAAAACAGTAAGCCTGTTTGTGGTATTATGCTTTTTTGTTATTTCTTTAAGAGAGTGTTGTAATATCAAAAAAACGTTTTTCAGTATGATACTGTAGTTTTTATAACATTACAAACTACGAGGAAGGGCGCCCAAAGTCTTGGTGCCTAGGGGCCCCAGAGGGTCTTAATTCGGGACTGATCTCAAAACGTAAAACATAATAACCCTCTATCTCTTTATCTGCAGAACAGACCTATATGTATTGATTGAACCTATTATAATTTAGATTTCCTAGTTTTAACATAAGATTGTTGTTTTTCAATGTCAATAATATTAAACTTAAAGTTTTCGATTTTCATCGCGCTCATGGGTCAACAGTCGAGTCGACCCAACCGGTAGCAATTGTTGATTATTTGTAGACGTTTTTGGCTGTAGTATTGGTTCCTGTATAACATCCTTACTAAATAGTGTATGAAAACGAATTAGAAACGAAATTTTCAAATTCAATTTTTATGTAAAGTGAGAGCCGAAGGTTTCACCTCCGGTTTTACTTTGAAACTAAAACCGGAGACTGACAACGGAAGCCGGAGAGTTGACTCTACCAAGATGGTGTAATTTTGTCGGATAATTATATGCAAGTAGTATGGTTGAGTTTGGAGGGTTTCAAATGTTGCATGGAATTGCTGCCACACCCTCTACTCTTATACTGTAAACGCTTAAGTTCCCTATGACATGAAAATTTTAAACCGTTTGGTTCCATATTACGTGTAAAAATAGGTTAAGAAAAGGTTCCTCTCAGATTAGGTTCCGAATTGGGGACCGCATAAACACTAACCGGAAACTTATTGGCTTTTTTTTTTTTTTTATCTTGTATACCAAAATAGGAATTTATACGGTCACTGTTAGGAACCCTTTATTACTTGAAGCGGTAAAGTTACAAAAAGCCCATTTTGATACTTCTACTTTAATGTTTGTGGAACTTCCTTGGTAACAATGTACCCGTGACTGTAAAACTGTTAAAATGTTTTGAATTTGTCTGGATTTTAAAGCACTTTGGTTCGGAGCTGAACCTTCTTTTTGAATCTTTAATGGTTTTGGACAAAATAGACTTTTACAATTAGGTTAAGTGTGGGCAACAGACTTCGAAAGTAACATGTATAATGTTAACGGACCTAATAATTCAAAACTGAGAAGGCCTATGATAAATTATTTCCATATGAATGTCAATCTATATATTTGCTTAATTACCCATTTACTGTAGTTATTAGAAAGTTAATTATACTTTCCAACTGTTGTTCAAAACACTTAACTGAGTCCAACCTTAAGTTATGGCAATAACTGAAGTGGAATGGAAACTTGTACATTTTTTTACAGTCTAGAAATTAAAACAACATATAAAAAATTACCTATGATGTAAGTCACCGTAGATAAAGAACCAAATGAAAGAGAGAGAACGAAAGTGAACACGCCATAAACAGCCAAATTTGGAGCGAAAATCAGTGGAGCACTACATAAAATATCCAGTGACAACACTATGTAAAATGCTTTCTTACGACCCAATCTGTAAAGTGAAAAGAGGAGAAAAATTATACATATTGTTGTTAGATTGTAAAAATGATATTTTCAAACATAAAATAAGATATACTTTAAATTGGTTTGTGTACACTGTACAGCTTTAAACAGCATATTTAATAATATCATTTGCGAAGTCAGAATAGATTTGCTTATTTGACCTGTCTGAGATAAGAGAGAAGAAGAGAGACCCAACAGCACATCCGGCGTAAGTCAAAGAAAAGAGTTGTGTGACAATGTATTTGTCCTCACACACCCATCCAAATTGGGTCACTGGAGTTTCCTTCCGAACGGAGTTACCAAAGTCCCATCCGTGTTGGCATTCTGTACCAAAATATTAGAAACATGTCTTACTTTTGAGGTTAGAATTTGGATAAACTTATTACCTTTTGAAACTTGTGATAATTAGGATCCATCCTTTCTATCGTATTCCGATGTTTGTTCTAGTTGCGTATGTGTTTATGTTTCTTTTAAAATTTACATGACAAGATATGTTCACAAACACGCGTCAAACGCTATTCCAAAATAATATTGAATGCATCGAAATTGAGCATAAATTTTCTTTTTCAAAAAATGACAAAAATTTATCTTTATGCATTTATGCACAGTATTATTTTGTTTGACCTTACTTTCAGCATTTATTTTCAGAGCTCAAAATTTTATCTTTGTCACATGACCACTATTATGATGCAAGGTAAAAACGTGTGCAATATTCTATTCACACGTTTTGTTAAATGTTATATAGTTATTTTATTTAAAGTAGTTATTCTACTTCTCCTAGTATCAGTGTTTGTCAATGAGTTAATATTTTCAATAATTTATTAACAGAATCATAAGTTTAATTGCATCATAATATGACCTGTCTCGCTTTTGAAGACTTGCGTATTTCTGCCAAATCATCTGTAGTATGTTAAGAATGTTAAGTATTTCGTTAGTAAAAATATGTCAGGAGGGGCAGAAACTGGGACAGCGATCAGGCCAACCGTTGCCTTAACTTCTATATTATTACTCACCAGAATCATTGGGATTCGAATCCCCCGACCTTAGTGTCTTCACTTTGCTTATAGGGAAACGGTGTTACCTACTGACCTTCTGGCGCTGGCTAAATATTTCAGTTACAGTGAAAGCATAAAGATGAGTAATTACAGCTATTTTAATTTCTTTATTTTAATTACCTTCTAGTTCATAAGCAAAGATTGAATTTCAGTATTTTAATTCATAGTCAACTCACCAATATTACTTCGCATGCCTCAGTGGTAACTCATAAGTGAACTAAAACACTATTTTCTAACCTACGATTGATCTATTGGAATCGAGGGTGTCACCGAAGTAGGTCGAAATGCCGTCATTTTCAGATGCATTAAATTTGTTAGAGAAGTCGTAGGTGGAGATGTTAAACATGGAACAAGAACTCAGCTTCAAGCCACCTGAACTGTTTTCTTCCCTGTTGAGAGAATTACTGATTAAAAATTTAAGTATGATGATGTCAATTTAATTTAGATCGTCATCTGTTGGGAGTGGTTAACATTATAGCAAGGTTGGTTATTCTATCGGGCTTGGTTATGGATAGCCAGCCGGCTATACCTGTGTGCCGTATCAGCCTTCAAAGTTGCGACCATTTTCATCTATCCTTGAAAAGTAAACAAAGCACATGTATGAACGCAACTTCTCGTTATTGGCTGAAGCTAGGCTAGGGGCATAGGCCAACCATAACGTCCTTTCGTTTTGCTTAATTAATTATTGTTTATAGAATAAAGAATAACAAACAGCCGATTTCTTTTCTGTGGGAAACTGATACTTGCTATGGATAGCAGATGTAGCAAACGTGAAAAAACAAAATCCCCGTAGAGAACACGGCTTTGGAGGCCATTTTCATCGTGTGATTTTAATTAACTTTGCCCAAGATCTGTAGATTGTATTTTAGAAATTTTAATTAGTATAAAGAAATAATTGTAGAAACATTAAAGTTTCAAACAAATACATTTATAACATAAACCTTCAAAAAAATTCTATCCATAGACCATTAAGTTCATAAAAATAAGAATGTAAAATTAGGAATGAATCTCAAAGATTTTTGCCTGAAAAGCTGTCATGCTTCCCAACGGCATATTCAGATAAGAATACTGGGATCACCTGAAGATCAGGGCCCCAGTCTTCTTTAGTTAACCTTATAAGGCTAACTAACGAGAATATCACGACCTAATTTAACCAATCGTTAGGTCAACTGTACGCCCTTGACGATTAGTTAGGTTAGGTCGTGATATTTTCGTTAGTTAGCCTTATAAAACTAACTAAAGAAGGCTAGGGGCCCTGATCTTCAGGTGATCCGAATACTGTAATTAAACTACTTGTCACTAAAAATACAAAATTAAACGTTAATGCCAACATTGTGTAAACCAATATGGATGTAATGTATATCGTATGTAGTTTTTTTAATAATAATAATTATTATTATTATTATTATTACAAGTTCATTTGACGTATCATATTATTATTTCTGACGTAAAATTATACGAAAAGTGTTATTGAATTAGCCTCAGGCAGAGCTGGGCATTTGCGGCATATTTTGCGGTACTGCGGTACTTGCGGTACCACCGCACTACCACCCCGGGCCCCCATAACGCAGTACCGCAAAGGATCGCTGAAAGTACCGCAGTACCGCTACCGCATTCAAATTTCCGCGTACCGGTTTGGTACCGGTTTGGTAGTGCAGCAGTACCGCAGTACCGCAATATGCCGCAAGTGCCCAGCTCTGGAATTAGGTATACAAATAATATTTGTAATTGGTTCAGTATAAATGAAATGTGAAGATAAAGGTCAGTCATTAGTTTATATTTCAAGATAAATATTAAGCTAAAATAACTTCAATTTCAAAAGCAAATTTCATAAAACCCACAAAAGACATTTCAGCTCTGCTAAACCATTCATGGTCACTTACTAGTATTACATCAGAAAACTGTCCCAACGAAGAAACTAGAAATGAACTAAACTACAGCTATACCAAATTCATGAAGTACTTTGATATAGTAAATAAAGCGGACAAAAATTGGTCAAGTTATATTCGCAGCAATGAAAATAAATTCAAGTCCCCAAAATAACTCCAAAATGGTGCAGCTCCTCTAAAAACGAGCTGCACGATTAAATCGGTCCTGGAAGTCTGCACGAATATTTTCAATGGTTTTGTCATTACGTGGTCGCTCATAGACTCAGGTAGTAGCCAATATGCGTTGTTCAATCGTATAGTTGCTGCTGTCACAGGCCATCTCGGGAGACTTCAATTTTATACGCCGAGTTATTGCTAAATCAACACGAATACTGTCATCATCATGCCTGCAAATATGACGCCTAACGTTAGAAGATTTTCCATTATTGTGGTATGAGTAATGGTTTGTGGGGATGTTTTGGACTTCAAACTTGCATTCATTATTCTTATTGTTGGTAAATAGCAACTTGAGCAAAGAAGTATGATTAGAAGTTCTCATAATGCATTGGAACAAGTTAGTTTTCTACAAACTAACTAAGAGTAATGAGTAATGATCAGTATTTTTAAACTCATTTTAAAGCATACTTAAATAGACCTTTATGGTCAGGGAATCCTGTCGACTTACAAGTCTGTATTCCCTGTATGATAATATTCATTTTCATAGTGATATGTGCTGGTCAGACGGGTAAACTGAATTTTAATCACAGTCTCATATGGCAAACGTGAAACAAGCTTTTGACTTTTGCTTCTTTTAATGTACTCGTAGATATTCATAAACCTGCTGAACCCTTATTGATCCACGATCTGAATTTTAATTGTAAAAGCTTTTTACAATTTGGACTTCGTTTTAAACGAAGTTTTATTTTTTTAATTACATTAATACAGATACATTGTCTGGCCTCCTCCTAAATCAAGGATAATCAAGACATCGACCGCGGTCGGCCAGTCGCAGGAGTCTTGACAGACTAGATGCAGAGTGACAATAGATAACTTAAACGATTATATCCGACAAGCAGTGATAAAATACACATTAAATTACAAAAATTTAACAGACAACATTCAGTGTACATCTTCTAACTAACGTAAAGTCTTATATTTCCAATTGCAGGGGTGTAAAGGTAACGAAGTAATTTTACTTATTTTTACTTATTTTTAAAAAGTATTTATATTTTCAAGTACTTTTACTCTAACGTAAGTAATTTTTGGGAGAATTACTTGTATTTTTACTTAAGTACAATTCATTTTATCCATTTCGTTACTGTTCTTAAAACTCAAATTTGTGGCAGCCGCCAGCCAGTCAAAACACAAGTTGTGCGCGGTATTTTAACCAGCCAATCACGTGCATCAGCAGGCTGCCGCCTTGCCAAGTCACAAAATTGCCCAGTCATAATATCGTTGGTTTTAATGGTTGTATGCATATACTTGTTTTTATAAATTCTTTATATAATTTATTCTGAAACAATTTGATTTGTGCTGTATTCATTATTGGCATGACAGTTGTAACAAGTTCATGCATAGTTGCCTGCATGAGTTGGCTTAAACCCTAAGTGTAGTTGTGGATACCACAGTAATCAATTATATACGACAAATGTGTTGTAGATACCTAAAAGAAAGACAAATCTTACATCACTGGTAATTTACGTAGTTTGCCAAATCTTTTACATACAGCGTTTTGTTTAAAGACCTCATGGCCCACATCATAAATGTACCAGTATGGTTTGCGAGAACTGTAGGTGAATACTTTTTACTTTCGTCATTTGAGTACTTTATTCAGTAGGTACTTTTTTACTATAACTTAAGTAAATTTCAGGATGGCTACTTTTACTTGTACTTGAGTAACTTTTTGATAAAGTATTTGTACTTGAATTTCGGTAACATATTTTAGTACTTTTTACAACCTGTCCAGTTGCGAATTGCTCAACTGATAATGATCAAAACAATGAACAAAAAATCTATTATAATTACTTTAGTTTTAAGGTCATATATCTTTTCTCAAACACTGATGACATTGCAGACAGTACGCATTAGTGAAAAAAAAGGAGAAAATAATTTATTAATACAGTATATATATATATAGTACGAAATTGGGACATATACTGTAATTCTGAATTACACTAATTACATTAATAATTTAATGTAGTGGGGCTGACTTAAGCTAGCAATTTAGTTTTGGATATAGTTAGTCTGGGCGCACGCCGTCATTTCCACAATTGAGCAGTCGTGGTACGTCACTGGTATTCCTTGGCCATCTCGTATTCGTAAGCCCAGATTTTGATACCTTGCGACTTTTTCATTTGAAATGTGAAAAGATAAAATATTCGCGACTCTCCAATAGTCTGGATATATATTATATATATATACACGAGGGCCACTCAATATATTTTGCCCCCGCCTTTTATTTTCTTTCCAAGTTTCCTTGTAAGTTCCAGAAATTTTGTACACAAGTAGTTACATACCTTTTTTACAAGTTTTTATTTTTCCACATAGTCTCCATCCTTTTCTACGGCTTTCCTTCACCTCGAAACAAGGGCCTTTATTCCTTGCTGGTAAAAGTCCGCTGGGTTCCGCTGGAGCCACCTCTTAACCTCATCGTCACTCTGAAACTTTCTTCCACTAATAACATCCGTCATTGGCCCAAACGAATGAAAGTCTGAAAGTGCCAGATCCGGGCTGTATGGAGGGTGGGGTAACACAGTCAAGCGCATTTTTGTGATGGCCTCTCTTGTTTGCAAACTTTTGTGTGATCTTGCGTTATCGTGCCAAAGAAGGACGTCTTCCAGTTTTCTCTCCGGTCGAACTCGCTTTATACGTCTCTAGAGTCTGTAGGGTAGCAATATATGCCTCTGAGTTGATTATTTGTCCTTTCTTTATAATGTCTACCAGAATCACCCCTTTCCTGTTCCAGAAGATGGTGGCCATAACTTTTCCTGTAAAGGGAGCTATTTTGAACTTTTGAACGTTTTCTTGCGTGGGGAGTCTGCGTGATGCCACTCCATGGATTGGCGTTTTGTTTCAGGTTCAAAGTGGTGTACCCAAGTCTCATCCCCAGTCAAAATTCGTGAAAGGAAGTCATCCCCGTCTGTCTCGTATCGAACCAACGATTCAGAAGCAATTTATTTTCTTTGGGCTTTCTGATCTTCAGTCAATTCCCAGTTGCTGAATTATCGTATTCACACTTCCTTCACTAATTCCTAGCTCCAGTGATAGCTCCTTGTATGTGACGCGCCGATTTGATCGAATAATGCTGTTAGCACGTTGTACAGTGTGAGATGTCACAGCCGATGCCGGGCGACCGCTACGTGGCTCATCATCGAGGCTGGCTCTCCCTCTCTCCGATGATCTCACACGTTTAGACCAGCGTCCAACTGTGTTTCGATCAACAACAGCATCTCCATAAACGTTTTGTAGACTTTGTGAATATTTCCAACTATTTCCTTCTCTGCGGTTAAGAACTCGATAACAGCTCTCTGTTCACGACGCACATCACTGTCAGACACCATTTTCGGAACTGCGTTAACCATCGGTTTTATACAAGGGCGTTTAAAAGCTGTTTTATACAAGGAGGGGAGGTTCAAAGTGGAAAAATCTGGTTATGTGAAGCGCAGAAAGTTCAAACTTACGGCCCAAAAGACATTTCATCCCCATGGCGTATTATTTAGCTAAGAAAAAAGGGTGGGGCAAAATATATTGAGTGCCCTAGTATATATATATATGTATATATATATATATATATATATATATATAACCTTGGTTTTGCTTCCGCCCAAACTGTTCATTCTCACGAAGGTCAAGCTTGTCACTCCACCTTAGACCTACAGTTTAACGTGGAATCCGAACCATGTCCCACCAGCAGCCCAGCGTCTTAACCACTAGGCTACCCATTTATCTACCAACCAATTTCTTTATTGTGTGGAAGGATGAACAGCTGGGTTTCGCTGCGCGCCGTCTGCCGTCACCGGGTCTCGATCCCGGGGCCGATGGATTCGTAGTCAGCGACGCTAACCACTACACCACCGAAGCATACACACACACACACACACACATATATATATATATATATATATACTGTAGTAGACCGCCGAAGAGCTACTGAACAAAGTGTGGGTTCTCGCCACTGAAAATGTTGAGTACTCCTGTTCTGGATAAAATGTTAAATTAGTTTAATAGTGCAACTTTAGTTCATTTAATTATCGAGCTATTTGGTTGGCGTAGTTTTGTGATATAGACTAGTAGGTGACCAGTAGTGTTTTAAATTTGCTTGCTGAAAATAGTCAGTCTTAAGCTTAATAATCAGGCTTGTTAAAAGAACCTTTTCTCCTTTCTGAATTATTGTGAAAGTTTAAAGTTATTTTTGTAAGGTTGTGAGTTTGCGAGTATGTGGGTTCATGGTGACAAAAGTAAAAGTCATACCATGGAATAGTCAAATTTTTCCATTCTTCAAACGCGACGTTGATGGAAGGTCTTCCTGGCACGTGACACGAATGATTCGGTGTGGAGAGGAGGAGTGGAGTTTTGAAGGCTGTCAACGCGTTACAGATGGACACAGGAAGTATTAAGCCACATATAATGATGTTTTGGAAACGGCCTTCGGACCCTACATTCTCAAGCACTTTCTCGAAGGAGGAGATTGATCTACCATCATCGCTTTTTTCTCGCTGGACACAATGAAAATTTGTTGAATTTTGGGGTTCCTCAAGTTCCATTTTTATGGGGTTTAATTCTAGGAGAATATTTTCTTTATTAACTTGCAATATAGTTTTTTTACTAATAATTTCTGATTAGCTTTTGAACTAATATTTACTATAAATTCATTTTTCTTTCATCCAATCCTACCAAACGACATCTCTTCAGCAATAAAAGCTCTGGAAAATAAAGATTTTAACATCAATATGATCCTAATAAAAATACACAAATTAGTATCAGATGAAATTGCAGTCTCACTCACAGAACTATTAAACGAATACAGTACTTCTACATACATTCCTTGACTCTTTAAAGAAAATCAGAGTATGCCCGATATTGAAGTCGGATAATCCCAACACCCCATTCAATTACCGCTCCACTTCCATGTTGCCAACTTTAAGTAAAGTATTTGAAAAAATCATATCCCTTAAAATTACTAATTTCTTGATCAAATACGATATTTTAACTAGAAGAGTTTGGGTTTAGAGATGGGCATACAACGTAAGATGCCAAAAACATGCTATTAGAAAATGTATATCAGAACCTAAACAGCGAAACGAACACCCTGCCTTGGTTTTCCTTGACTTGTCAAAAGGATTTGATATACTTTTGTATGAGATTTTATTGCATAAACTTCACATACACGGAATAAGGGGAAATATGCTTGATTGGTTCAAATTCTACTGATTAATCGTCATCAATACGTCAGGTTAAAAGATTCTTGGCCCATTACTAATTTTAATTCACGTCAGTGATTTTCATCCCTGAACCACATTAAATTACATATCCAGAGTATACATACACTTACTTCTTCCTATCATAATTTAGACTTCCTGATAAGTGAATTGAATAGGCAATTAGAGCATGTTTATAAATGAATGTCTTCTAACAAACTTTACTGAACCTGACAAAGTCATCTTACATGATTTATTATCGTAAAACATACGGATACAAACTATCAAATAAAAATTGGGAATACTAATCTTGTAAAGGTGAATGAAGATAAAGTGTTTGACAATTAATTTAAATGAAAAATTAAATTTCAAAAGTCGTGTACAACATATCAAATTCAAACTATCAAGATTTCTATTTATATTATTCAAACTATCAAGATTTCTATTTATATTATTCAAACTATGATAGAAACGACTTCCTAAAAACGCACTCCTTACCCTGTATTATTCCTTCATTCACCTACGTTTATTGTATTGCATTACAACATGGGGTAGCTCAAAGAATTATATATGATAAAACATCTTTTGGAAGGATGCGAACCGTATCAAATAGTGATAACAGACAAAGTCACACTTCCCCAATGTTTAAAGAACTAAATATTTTAAAACTAAATGGCTTATACAAGTTCAAGTGTCGCTTTAAACATGCGAGTTATCACTAAACCTCAAAATACGTCACTCATTCAAAGAGCAACAACCCCGCATTAAACACATTATCATTATATATACTAGCTAAAGTGGGCCCTATGGGCCCATTTAGCTAGACCTGCGGTGCTGGGGTCTTCGGCCTCAGTGATTGGAGGCCGCAGGTCCCCTAGTTACTGGGTAGTCAATAGTTTTCGGTCAATAAAACTATAGAAAAGAACGCAGCCATGAAAATCTTAAGCTTCACAAATCTTGACACAATGGGTTCAGATGTGAAGCTTAAGATTTTCATTGCTGCGTTCTTTTCTATAGTTTTATTGACCGAATAATTGAACTCTCAGTAATTTTTGGATCAATTATTCGGTCAATAAAACTATAGAAAAGAATGCAGCAATGAAAATCTTAAGCTTCGCATCCCAAGCAATGAAAATCTTAATGTTGCAACAAAACAAAGCGCATTTATTTCTATGTTCAGAATCGCTTAATAGTAAATATTCGTACATGGTGTCTACAGACGGACGAACAGGACTGCCATTTTATAGTATAGAACATTACAAAAAAAAAAAAGGGATATTTTTGCTCGTTCCTGCGGAAGGCTGTTATTAACTTTCGGGCTTCCTTTTTCTCTCCATGTTCAATCTCTAATTAGAGTCTTCGTCTGAATTACGTTTTCAGAACATTCCCAAGTTATTTTTAAACAATAATCAAGCAATAAAATGTAATGAAAATTATTTTAAGATTTTAAACGAGTTACAGTTTAACATTTACAGTTAGCTCATGAATCACTTAGATTTTAAATGCAGCTTCACAGATTTTACATGAAGCTCACGAAGCAGTTAAATTTCAGATACAACGTGTCACCTTTTTCTTAGAACTATCTTGGCTTCCGATGCGTAGCTAAAAATTTTGATGGCTACATTCTTTTCTAAGTTTATTCACCAACTTGGTTTTTTTCATTCCACGAAAGTGTAGGAAACTGTAGAATTGTGTTGGAATTACTTATAAACTTTAATGATAGGGAAGGTCACCAGTCCACGCTTCTATAAAATTTTATATTTTCCTAATAACCAGAAAAGTAGATCAACAAATTCACGAAAGAAAGTAATCATAAAAATTTTGAGTTTTATATCCCAAAACCAATGGGCTAAAATCTTTTGAAATTTAAGTGCTTCGTGTTTTAGCATTTAATTTTTGGGGGGAGGATAAATTGGGATAAATTTTGGGGGGCTGCACCCAATCTAAAAAAAAAGTTGCTAAAATCACTCCAGGGATCCCAGAGGGTGTTGTCACCAAGTTTCATGAGAATCAGTCCATCCGTTTGGACCTGAAAAGGGGACATACAGGCAAGCAGACAGACAGACAAACAGACAGACAGACAGACATGCATGCAGTGAATTTTATATATATATATATATAATTCAAAATAGAAAGTGGAGAAGTGGAAACTGCATTTTCTTTCAAAGGAGTAGATGTATGGAATGCAATTTCCATAAATACCAGACAGGCTTCATTTTTAATTGTATTTGGCAAACCACTATAAAAGTATATACTTCATTAGCTCCTACTGCATAAAAGTTCATTACTGCTATTATTACTAAGTTAATTAAATTTTTATTTTATAATTAATTAAGTCTTTATTTTATAATTAATTATTTAAAGCAGATCCCACAAATATCGTATCCGAACTCAGCTCTGCAACAACAACTAAACTCATTTAGTTTCATATTTTATCTATTTTCCATTAATATATTTCTAATTTCTAATAAGTATACAAATACTTACTTTAGTTAAAAATAGTTTTTCGTGTAATAATTATAGAGGTGTAAAATAATCAAACAGTATGCCAGTTATTTCTGTAAAATTTTACAGATTATTATTATTATTATTATTATTATTATGTGCCATTTCTCCTCCCTTTCGTAATAAATAAATTGAATCCCATCGATTTTGCCTAGAAAGCTTCCAGGCTTTATAACGGCATATTCAGATAAGAATATTTTAAGTACTTTAAAAAAAAAAATATATATATATATATACAGGATGTCCCATAAGTCTGGAACCATAGGGTAAAATAAGTAATTCATGTTTTTCCGTTTATGCAAGTGCCCATGATGTCTTTGAGTAAGGAAGAACGCATCCAGGTAATTCTGCTTGTAGGAAATCGGAGTCACAGGGAGGTCGCTGAGGAATTTAACAGATTGCATCCTGACCCCGCGCCGATAACACACAGCTGTGTCGGCACAATTGTAGCAAAGTTCAGGGAAACGGGATCCATAGGAGATAAACCACGCAGTGGACCTCCGAGAACATCCACCGACGATGACACAGCCGCTACCATCCTCGTTCATTTCACAAACAGTCCCCAAAAGTCTCTTCGGCGTTTTTATTGCCGTTTTTATCATTTTGCCCATAAGTAATGTCGTTTTTTACGATAGATTAAGTTTAAACTAGTCCTACTCGGTTTAAGCATAAATTTTTCGAAGGTTATATCTAAGAGGAGATCTATCGTGTTTCGTTACATACTTTACAGACCTTGACCAGTGAAGACGTGTGTTTTGCTTTATGTGAACCCCTCATAAACTTGGCGGTATCAGAAGAGCATATCAGGCATATAATGCTTTACGAGTTCAAAAAAGGAATAGTGCTACTGAAGCAACGCGAAACATTCAGGACGTTTATGGCAACGATATTCTGCATGCGAGGAAATGTCAAAGATGGTTTCAAAAGTTTAGGAAGGGTGACTGCTGTTTGACAGATGCAGCACGCTCTGGACGCCCTGCTGAGTTTGATGATGACCTGCTGTTAGCCGCACTTGAAGAAAACTGTTCAACAACTGTCGAAGAATTGGCCAAGAAACTCAATTCATCCCCGTCCACCTTGAAACCCTTATCATGCAGTTTACACGAAGGCAGCGCGTTCTCATGGTCACAACTTATCTGCAAACTAAAAGCTTAAAACAAGTTCAGAATACCTTCGAACTGCAATTTCCCGATAGAGCTTCTCCAACTAAACATACAATTTTGAAGAATGTTCGGAAATACAAAGAAGAAGGAACGGTCCTCAATTTGAACAAAGGACGTTCAGGCCATCCGAAGACTGCAAGAACAGACGAGAACATTCAGCATGTTCGACATTTATTAGAGAGACATCCAAAAGTGTCCACCAGGCGAAATGGTACAGAACTCTCACGCATGTCATTTCATCGAATAGTTCGTGAGGATTTGAATTTGTACCCATACAGAATGGAAATTCGACATCAACTCATTGAAGGAGATCTACCTCGCCGCTTAAGATTTGCCCACTGGTTTCTTGAAAAACCAGAAAGATTTACGGAACAATTAGTGGTTGGAGATGAGGCGGCCTTTTTTATGAATGGTCTAGTGAACAGACAAATCTGCCGTCAGTATGCACCAAAAAATCATCCACCTGAAAATCATATCTACGAAAAGAATAACTCTAGACAAAAACTGTCTCTCTGGGTAGGACTGTGCGGTAATGGAGCGGTAATTGGCCCGGTCTTTTACGATGGTAATCTAAATGGTGAAGCTTACCTAGAAATGATAGACCGAGAAATCCTTCCACAAATACGTATTACTTATGGAAACCGATTTAATCGTATTTGGTGGGTGCAAGACGGAGCTCCTGCTCACAGGAGAGTTATTGTGAAGGAACGCTTGCAGGAAGTCTTCCACCAAAGAGTAATTGCTACAGGCCATGACATTGAATGGCCTCCCAGAAGCCCTGACTTGACCCCGTGTGATTACTTTTTATGGGGTCATTTGAAAAATAGAGTATTTGCATCACAACCTATCAATTTAGATGATTTGAGGACTCGCATCACAGCTGAAATCAACTTGTTAAAAGACAATCCAGATCTTATCAAAAGAGTCATAGGGAAGATGAGAGCTCGACTCCAGATTTGTATCGATAGGAATGGCGGTCATGTTGAAAGAAAACGAAACTAAGCTTAACTTTTGCAATAAGGAATAAAGAAAAATCTGCTTTGTATCTTATTAAAATTATGTTAAAGTATCTATTATTATGTATTTGTCTTTTCATTGCATCGACAGCACACACATTATTTTTTCATTGATCAATTTTGCGCAATCCATTTTGTTGTACCCTTCAGTTAAAAGCAGATGCTTAAACACTAAATCGTTTAAACATGAATAAATTTGAACGTTAACAAAGAATAATTTGCTATATTAAATCAAACAAACAGATCCAAAATATCTCAATTTTTGGAGGAGTTAGTACAATCTAAAGTTGGGTGTACTTTTTTGTGGGACATATGGTACCGTGTGACCACAAAAATTGTCCCTGTTTTTAATCGCTTATTACTCAGTCATTATTGCAGCTTCACAAATGAAATAAAAAGCATTCGAAAGAACATTTTAAAGTTTTAATTTATTCTACATGTGTTCAAAGTGACGTCCCTGGACATTCTTACATTTCACACAACGGGAAAGGAAGTTATTTATTACATTTTCCAAAACGCTGCATTCAATGGACTGTACACTCTCTACCACCGCTTGCTTTAATTCTTCGATAGAGGATGGCTCTTGCCTGAATACTTTGTCCTTGACAGATCCCCAGAGAAAAAAGTCCATAGGTGATAGATTGAGAGATCTTGCGGGCCAGGGAAACTGCGAGCGATGAGAAATGAATCTTTGTTCAAAAAATCTTGTTAAACATTCCAGTTATTGCCTAGTTGTGTGGGCTGTTGCTCCGTCTTGCTGAAACCACTTGCTACTGCAGTTTTCTTGTTCAAAAACAGTGTTCAGCATTTCTACATATCTTTCTGAAGTTACTGAAAGCGGTCTCCTTGTCTCTGGGTCCTCAAAAAAGTAAGGACCATAAACCTTGCTGCTACTCAAACCACACCAGACAGTAACTTTTGGTGAATGCAGAGGTTTCTCCAAGTGTATATTTGGCTTGTTTTGTGACCAACACCGGTAATTCTGTCTGTTGATGAACCCATTGAGGTAGATGTGGCATTCATCACTGAATATTATGTCACTTAATCTTATCTGGTTTTGTTCAATTATTGTTTCAATGCGTTCACAAAACATCAAACGACGCTGGTAGTCTTGTTCGCTAAGCTGTTGCAAACACATAATTTTGAATGACTTCATTCTCAAATCCAACGTGATTATTTTCCGAATGCTCTCCCGTTTGATTCCTGTCACAGCTGATAGTCGTCTCACAGATTTCTTGTTGTCCGTTTCAAGCTGATTTGCGACTGAATCAATGTTTTCAGCGGTTCGCACACCTTTGCTGCGCCCAGAGTTGCCTTTATGCATGTTCTTGATTGAGCCGTGATGTTTCCATTTTGCGAAAATCCTGCGAATCGTTTTAGGATCTATGGTCCTTTGCTGACCGTATTGTCGTCTGAAAGACCGTTGGGTGGCAACTACCGGGCCATGTTTGATCATCTCTTCTGCGATGAAAACACGTTGCATGTCCGACAAATAACCCATGATTGTGGTGGATAAAACTGTCATTTTTTTATAAGTACTGATTTCGTATCCAGGATATCGAAAAAATTAAATAAAACTTTAAAATGTTCTCTTTCGAATGCTTTTTATTTCATTTGTGAAGCTGCAATAATGACTGAGTAATAAGCGATTAAAAACAGGGACAATTTTTGTGGTCACACGGTATAATATGATGGAATGTTTTTTTCCCTCTAACATATCGGAAAATGGTTCACTTGGAGTCTAACTTTATCGTTTATTTTTTGTCATACTTTATAAAATAATATAATTACAAAAATTGTAATGAATCGTAACTGCAAATCGATGAAAGAATGGAGCTTAATATCCCAATTAAATTGTGAGTCCTTTCGGGCTATCCAATCAATCACAAATGTAAAGAGAAAAAGACATTTTTTTTTCACTTTTTCATGTATTTTTTTTATTACTGTATATTATACTAGCTGAGGCACCCAGCGTTGCCCGGGTAAATTGAATGCCCGGTTAAGTCAACTGAATGCCCGGTTAGGTCAACTAAATGCCCCCAAAACCCACCTCACCCCCCTTTATGCAACTTGGGGCTAACCCCCTCCCCCATTACCCCCACCCTTCCCCCATTACTGCCCGGGATAAATTTCACAAACAAACAAACAGACAGGCTAAACTACAAAAAAGAACGCAGCCGTGAAAATTTTGAACTTCACATTGTGTCAAGGTTTCTGAATCTGATCAGATATCTGGTCAATAAAACTATAGAAAAGAACACAGTCATGAAAATCTTGAGCTTCACATTTCCGCCCGTAATACAAACAGACAGGCTGGCCGACTCTGTGTTGACATTCTTCATCCCATAAGAAGTTCCCGTGCCAAATTTGGTAGCTCTAGGTCAAACGGTTTGAGCTTTCATAAAAGACAGATAGACAGACAAAAGGGGAAAATATATAATAGATGAGGCCCTCATAGGAAGAAGTGGCTGCTTCATTTTTTTTTTATTGGTTGCAGATTTAAAATGATATTATATGAAGCCCTCATAGGAAGAAGTGGCTAAGCTACAAAATTTTGAAAAACACCATTACCCCCACCCCTCTACTCCATTACCCTCCCACCCCCACTCCCCCATTACCCCCACAAACAAAAGTAAAAACCCATTACCCCCATTACCCCCATCCCTCTCCCCATTACCCCCACCCCTCTCCCCATTATACGGGCGGGTAGCAGTATATACAGTATATCACAGTATAAATCTGAAGCTCAAGATTTTCACGGCTCCGTTCTTTTCTGTAGTTTTATCGCTGTGCTGGGGCCTTCGGACCCAGTAACCGGTGACCTAGGACTGGGAAACTTGACAGAGCACATCGTCAGCTCATGGGCTATCAGTTGGTGGTGGTTGCAGAATTTTCCGATGTGCCGTTTAGGCTGTGCACGGTTCCGAAAAAAGCACACACACACACACACACACACACACACACACACACACATTTTAGTTCAATAGTATATTAGATTTCTAAATTCATTATAAACTTTTTATTTTGATTTTTTTTTTTTTTTTTTTGCTTTAATTACAACAGATCGGGACTTATGGGCTATCCTTTGTATATATATATAGACCTAGAAGCGAGGCCACCAGCTTCACCTTTGTGTGAAGAGAAACCAACGCACGGAATAGCAGCGAGGTTAACGAGGTATATATATATATATATATATATATATATATATATAAATTTTCTCAGGGAAATACCTATATTGTATATGTCTTGCGATCAACTAAACAATGCTTCGTGATCGTCCAATCTGATCGCGATCCACCGGTTGGGCCCCTTTGTCTTTTCGAAAAGATGATCATGTTTTTTTCATTCTTCGAAAGTAACAATGTTCTTGGATGGTCTTTTGGGCACGTGACATGAACAATTTGGTGTGGAGAAAAGGAGATTCGAATTAAAGAACCGTAACGAGTTGCAAATGAGCAAAGAGAACATAAATCGGATCAAGTAAAGATAAGCACCCCCAGCCTTCTTTAATTAGCCTTATAAGGCTAACTAACGAAAATATCACGACCTAACCTAACCAATCGTTAAGTCAACTGTACGCCCTTGACGATTGGTTAGGTTAGGTCGTGATATTTTCGTTAGTTAGCCTTGTAAGGCTAATTAAAGAAGGCTGGGGGTGCTTATCTTTACTTGATCCCATAAATCTATATACAGGGTGGGCCGTAAGTTTCCATACATAGGAAAAATTAAACGTTTGTTTTTATGTTTCAGATACCCTAAGAATATGCGTTTGACGTAAGATCTTGTTTACTGATGAAGCAAATTTTTACGTCAATGGAGAGGTTAATCGGCAAAACATACGTTATTGGAGTAATGCTAACCCTAACTGGCTGAGTCCGACGAAGATGCAAGGTGCCGGTAAAGTGATGGTGTGGGCCGGGATATGGGGTGACAGAATTATTGGACCAATTTTTGCCAGTGGAAATCTTAATGCCGAAAGGTATCTTAACATGTTGCAAGAAGAGATTTTCCCATCCCTGCTAAACGAGGAAGGTAACTTCCCAGTTTACTTCCAGCAAGATGGAGCTCCACCTCATTATGGTCTTCACGTGCGTCGGTATTTGGATCAGCAGTTTCCGGATGCTTGGATTGGTCGGCGTGGTCCTGTGGAGTGGCCTCCCAGATCCCCAGATCTCACCCCCCTTGATTTCTATCTTTGGGGGCACTTGAAGGCCATGGTGTATCAGGAAAAGATACGAGACATAAATCATCTAAAGGAACGTATCACCAACGCCATTACAAGCATAACGTCAACTGTGCTAATGCGTGTTCATCAACAGTGGGGAACACGTATTGAAATATGTTTTCAAAACAATGGCAACCATGTAGAGCATATTATATAAATAAAAATGGTTGTTCATAAAAAAATGTTTATTTTTCCTATGTATGGAAACTTACGGCCCACCCTGTATTAAGAACGTTCAGAAATGCTCTTCAGAGCCTACCTTCCGATGAAGCAATTTTTCGAGAGACGAGACTGAACAATCTTCTCTTTTCACTCCTTTGACACTGTAAAACTGTGGGTCCTTTCCTTCACATGACCTTCGCTGTTACGAAAGAGGTTAAACAGTTCTAAACATTATCATTATTGATACAGTGAAGCCCCTCTGAAGTTTTCGTTTGCTTTGGCCTCATTTTTCATTGTTAGTTGTTATAGAAATTAGTTTCAATTTTTGCTTAGAATTAACATTAGTCTTTCGAAGTGCATACTTGCCAAACTTTTGAAAAGCAAAAGCGGTAGGATTTGTAATTAGTGCTAGGGGGTCGGGGAGCATGCACCCTCCCGGGAAATTTTTGAAAATCTAACCTTAAATGATGCATTCTAGTACATTCTGAACACAAATGGTTTGATATTATTTGTAGAATAGGAGGTAGAATAGCCTTAAAATCGGTATGGTTGGCAAGTATGTAAGCGGGGATGTAAATTAACATCACGTATAATTCACTCGTACAGAAAGCTTTTATTCGAAATGTTTACAGTACTAACAAGTATCCTACATAAAGTACGATATTGGTATCCGCATTTATGGACTTCACAAGGAATTCGTTCTTCCTCAAAATAAATTTAGCCACTCAATTATGATTCACGTGTCACAGAACATAATTAGGCGCATTAAAGATCATCAAAACAATATCCTTTTCCAAAGATTATCAGGACGGCAACATTTTTTTTTTATCCTAAATCGAAACTCAAACATTCGTTCAAAGTCAATTTGCAACTTCTTGAATGCAGACGGAAACTACATA
This sequence comes from Bathynomus jamesi, assembly GCA_023014485.1. Classification (NCBI taxonomy): domain Eukaryota; kingdom Metazoa; phylum Arthropoda; class Malacostraca; order Isopoda; family Cirolanidae; genus Bathynomus; species Bathynomus jamesi. Next base: position 379,348 of record JAJOZX010002782.1, read on the forward strand.
TGTACGTAGAAAAACTAATTGGTTACACCACCAAAAATACATGATTCTAATTGTTTGACAGCTCATGCGCATCGGCATATAGTTAATTTAACCATTAACATTGCTTATGTTTCTTTTTGGAAACTAACTTAATAGTCAGTGCAAACATCGCATGCTTCAATTAACGGATCACCTGAAGAAGATCAGGGCCCCCCCAGCCTCCTTTAGTTAGCTTTATAAGGCTAACTAACGAAAATATCACGACCTAACCTAACCAATCGTCAAGGGCGTACAGTTGACCTAACGACTCGTTAGGTTAGGTCGTGATATTTTTGTTAGTTAGCCTTATAAAGCTAACTAAAGAAGGCTGGAGGGCCCTGATCTTTAGGTGATCCCAATTAACCAACTTTTGACGGATTATTATTACATGAAAAGTTAAAATGGATAAATAGGTAATTTTTTAAGAGTTTACCTTGAATCACTTAATTATTGAGAGTATACAAAAATAGGGGTTTCGACCCTTTTCCACTTGAAACGAATGGTGAGTAATGACAACAGACTATTAATGACATCTTGAAAGGGTTAGCCTCACCGTTAGAGGAATAGCATCTAACTTTCATTGGCGTCTCGAAAGGGTAAAAATTCTGACACCAAATTTGCGATTACGAGGTTTGAAGTGATAATATCTGCAGATAATATTCACACTAACGCCCGAAATAAATAACCCAAGGGGAAAAAAGGGGAAATGGAAATCTCTCGTGACAAACGCTTTCGTGTTTTATTTTTTAGGCCTGAATGATGTGCTTAGGAAATTAATACAAAAGTAGTAATGTATTTTTGTTTATAACGCTAATCAAGTAATTAATAAAACTCAAAACTCCCGCATAGATGGGAGACAGATAGGAGGGTGTGGGGATATGTACGAAAGAAGAGGGGTAGGTAAGAGGGTGGGGTGGGGGGGAAATAAAAATAAAGAAAAAAATTGAAATGAGAAACAAAATGGCGTAGAGATGATGAGAATGTTTTGGAAGAAAATAATCCGGGGACGCAGCAGAGCGGAGCAAATGCGAAGACAAAAGACGAGCGAGAGCGTCCTTCTCTGACGTCTCGCACAACCGGAATGGGTATCGATTTTAAGTAAAATTCCGTCGTTCTAATTAACAAGAGGCTGTGTGAGTTAATCATAGACATCATTAATGATGGTTATCAAAGGGAAACCTATGTCTAAGTCTATGAAGAAGAATAGAAAGAATAAGAAGAAGAAGGGTGAGAAGAAGAAGAAGAAGAAGGAGGACAGAGAAGGAAGGAGAACCTAAATCTAAGAAGATGAGAAGTTGATGGACTTTCGCTGATTACGAAACTCATCCATGAGAGAACCAAAGGCTGAAGAGGGAGATTTTCCGTGTTTGTCATTTACAACGCATCATTTTTAATAAACAAATGCAGTTTCAATTAAGGAGAGAGAATACAAATGAAATATTGATAAACCTGCATTATATATATATAATATATATATATTCCCGGCGGTTCGCCTCATTTTTCATTTATTCGTTATCTCTCCTCCTCGTGTGCAGAAACGTTCCTTAACACTTATGTCGTTTCTATTCATATATATATATATATATATATATATATTTGTAAATAAGTTAGACTCAAAATCGATTGCTTAAATACATTAATAGTACACAGCTTATATATTTTTCTGCTGTTATTCATCCCGTAAAAATTGCATAATGGGAATAAATGAGAATGGTTCCCATATATTAAACAGAAATACCAATTCATTACGTAACTTATTTTCGAGCTATCGTTTGACCGCCTGTTAGAGCTTATTTAAATTTCTTTAAAATTTTACACCAAAGAATATAAAGGTTTATGGTACCTAATGTCGTGAATTAAGTTATTTTTAATTAGTGTATAGGGATAAATCATGTGTTTGTGTGTATATATATATATATATATTAGTGATGTAGGTCACATCCGCATCCGCATCCGCGGAACATCCGCACATTTTCTCGCATCCGCACCCGCATCCGCACTTTGGACTGCGGATGTCGTGCGGATGTGGACCGTTGAGATAAAACGTCATTAATAAGCGGAAATTATCAAATTCTACTATATTAATAGAACTAGTTCATTGTGCGCAAAAGTGATGCAAGCGACAAGACGAGAGGCTGTTCTTGTATGAAGTTACTCTCTTGCAACCTACTTAGATCCACGTTACAAAGCTAAGTTATTTTCACCTAGTACATTAGAACGAGTTAAATCATCACTTGGCAAAGCAGTTGAAGAGCTTCAATCTCTTGAATCTGTCGCTTCGCCACCCACCAAAAGAATAAAAGTTTCAGTGACAGAACCAACACCTTCAACAAGCAAATCTATCACAGAATCTGTCTCTCAGTTTCTTGAGTCAAGCAGCAATGACGAGACCTACGCGATGTCAAAAGATGTAGTAAAAATGATCGAGAGCTATCACCAAGAAAAACGCCTGGCTGCATGTGACAATCCTATTAGTTGGTGGAAAAATACGCAGAATATCTATCCATACTTGAGTAAACTTGCAAGGAAACATTTAGCCTGTCCTCCAACAAACGTGCCAAGCGAGAGATTATTTAGCAGTGCTGGATTAATATATGATGAAAAGAGAAACAGACTGGCAGCAGAAAAGGCAGAAAAATTAATGTTCCTTAAGCATAACCTTCCTATAATTAAGTTTGAACATTAAACGATGAACATCTTAGTTTACTTTATTTTAATTACTCATTTATAAATATGCCTAATAAAACTTTAAACTTAATATAAATAGTTATCAAGCTAATTAAAGATCTCTTTCTATAAGGGTGGAGGTTGGGGAAAGAGGTCGGTGGGGTGCATTTGAGTTGGGTTCACGTCCCGCATCCTGGTAACACAATTATGGTTTCTAATTGTGGCTGAAACTCAACAAAATATAACGAATTTATTTGCAGACGAATTCACTAATTGATTTCTATATTAGTTAGATGCTTGATATTATTTTATATGTTCAGAGAAAAGTACAGCAATTATTGTACAATTAATCAATTATACTACATTATAGCTACAGCTCTCTCTATATAATAACTTATTATATACGTTAAACACAACAAATCTCGAATATATCCTAAAAAAATAACGAAAATGTAGACATCCGCATCCGCATCCGCATCCGCGGATGTTGAAATCAAACATCCTCATCCGCATCCGCATCCGCGGATGTGAAAAAAATGACATCCGCTACATCACTAATATATATATATATATATATATATACTGTGTCCCCAGAAAGAAAGTGGCCACCTTTTTTACCAAGCCAACAAAACCACAATTCCAAGAGTAACTAAATGAAACAGAAATAACATTAAGCCTTTTATATTGTCCTTAGAATGAGAGGCAGTTTATTTACGGAAGTAGTTTCTTTATAAATTCAACTTGAACAGTAGTTGTTAAAAAATAACGTTGACAAGGAGGATAATTAGAGACAGCCGGACATTAAACAAATTTACAATGAACAAAAATAAAATCAATAAAACATTAACGTAGTTTTAAATGTATCTTCCATTATTATCAATGACTAAGTGTAGGCTTGCGCCCCACTGGGTACGATTAGTTGGTAAAGTTTACAGACAAAATATTCTAGGTGTCATTCAACTTCGAGAGTGCATTTTAACAGCATGGAATGAGCTCGATCAAGACACCATTCCTACAGTAGTTCGCCAGTGGCGTACGAGACTATTACGTACTTATAGAAAATAAAATCCTTGACAGAAGTATTGTTAGACTATCGTAGAAACTTGTGTTTGGGTACTCGACGTGTATTTTTCCAAACTGTGCGGAAGAACCCATCCTTTGGTTTACCATTCAAATTTAAATGTAGTCTTTGACTTCTAGCTCTCTTTTTTTTTCAAATATAGACTCTCCGCCTCCGGGGTAGGTATAAAAGGAGTGAAATCTAAGGATTCTGGACAGTTCGATCGTGTGGGTTAACTGTTAAGGAGATTCTTCGACCTTTTAGGCAAACTGTTAAGGACTTTAGTCGTCGACTTTGGGTTGTTGTTGCTAGCTTATAGCTTACTCTTTAACTCTGATTCCCAGTCTATAACATATCTCGGAGGTTTCCTTGTTAAGCTAGACATTCTTAAAGATTAATCTCGTGGTTAAAGTAAATCCATGTTCTGCCTGATTAATATATAGAATAATTTACCCACATGACATCTAAACTGAGTGATCAAACCTAGTGCCGCTACCAAATCTAATGTACGAAACAGCTGTTTCTTCAACTTGTTTTGGAAATTGTTAATAAAAATGTGTTTTTAGAACAACCGTTTCTTAAATCCCACTTTTAATAGGGTTACCATACGTCCGGTTTTTCCCGGACATGTCCGGGAATTTAAATATTTATAACATTGATTTTTGAGGCCATAACACATGTTCTTATTTATAAATACTCAATATAGACGACATGTAGACAGACTAAATTTTAGGGTTGCCAGACGTCCTTTATTTCAAAGGACAGTCCTTTATTTCGATCTCTTGTCCTTGTCCTTTATTGAAGCGTCAAAGGACGGCATATGTCCTTTATTTCTATTTTTATGTCTATTTCAAAATCATAAATAATAAATCCTTTAAGAAATTTATTATAATTACATAGGTATTTTTTTGCGTTTTGTTCCTTGACAGAGTAGGTAACCATTATCATTGCATCGTTAAGGCTTAATAAGTTAATAACAGTGTAGGCTCATTGATTTCTATGTAGCCGCAATAGATAATTCTGTGAGCTCTACTGCAATAAGCGGAGTGCCCCCACAAATGTGTACGACAACTTATTTTTCCATACGCTGCATCACTGAAAGATACAGTAGTGGTACTGCTCTCGTCTATATTCAAGAACATTTTAAATATAGTAAAAATCAAAGATGTTGAAATAAATATTTATCCTATAACATTTAAAAAAAATTTGGGGAGCATCATTCTCTCTCTCTCTCTCTCTCTCTCTCTCTCTCTCTCTCTCTCTATATATATATATATATATATATGCATTTAACTGCAATGACCACGCAGTATATAAATGAATAGAAACGACATAATATTAAGGAACGTTTCTGCACACGCGGAAGAGAAATAACGAATAAATGAAAAATGAGGCGAACCGCCCGGGAATCGAACCCAAGGCCTTTATATTTATATACTGCGTGGTCATTGCAGTTAAATGCACATATTCACGATTTGCGAGGGTGCCCTCTCAGGGCATTGGTTTCTGCCCTATGTAGGAGAATTTCGATTTGTGAATGATTGAGGTCCGTGGTGTAATGGTAGCGCATCCAACCGGCAATTGGAAGGCCTTGGGTTCGATTCCCGGGCGGTTCGCCTCATTTTTCATTTATTCGTTATTTCTCTTCCGCGTGTGCAGAAACGTTCCTTAATATTATGTCGTTTCTATTCATTTATATACTGCGTGGTCATTGCAGTTAAATGCACATATTCACGATTTGCGAGGGTGCCCTCTCAGGGCATTGGTTTCTGCCCTATGTAGGAGAATTTCGATTTGTGAATGATTGAGGTCCGTGGTGTAATGGTAGCGCATCCAACCGGCAATTGGAAGGCCTTGGGTTTGATTCCGGGGCGGTTCGCCTCATTTTTCATTTATTCGTTATTTCTCTTCCGCGTGTGCAGAAACGTTCCTTAATATTATGTCGTTTCTATTCATATATATATATATATAATATATATATATAAATTTGAGAATCTGGGAGTGGCAGCTTGAAAACGTTTTGAGTGTCCTTTAATCCGGTCATCAAAATCTGGCAACCCTACATGTAGTACACAGTGTATATATAACACATTAATACAACGTGAGTTGGTAGATACTGATACAGATCCCCCCCCCCTCTCCGGAGTGTCCTCTTTTTTGAAAGTTCAAATATGGTAACCCTAACTTTTAACATTTAAACAACCATTGAGAAATTAATTAATTATGGTAAAATCTATTATTAAAAAACTTAAAATATATATAATGAATGTATATATTTGTGTGTATGTATGTGTATATAATGATAATGTATATATTAAGTAGTTATCATAATAGAGAGACAATTAATATTACGTACATTATTATTCTAATTTAATTTATCTTATTTTAAAGAAGATTTTAATTAACTAATTTTTCTATCTCTAATAATTAATTTTTTTTTTAATATCTGTTTTAAAAACAAATCTAATTATTTTAAAACCGGTTGCCTTGTTTTTATTACATTATTATTAATATCATTATTATAAAATATATTAAAATTTTCCTTCATTATAATACTGAATCATTCGTTTAAAACAAACACACACACACACACACACACACACACATATATATATACACACACACACACACATACTATATATATATATATACTGTGTGTATATATAGGGAGTAATATATTAATTGGAATTGGCAGTGTGAAGCGCGATATAATGTAATTAAAAACACGCGACTATATAGCTATGAATGGTGGACGCATTATCTTTAATGATTTTAAATTTTGTTTCCTTCCCGATAATAGTTACTTTTTACTAATTATCCTTCCCTTAAGTTCATTTGGTAAATGTGCGTATTAATCAATGGCCAAAGGAGAAAAAAATATATATATATTATTTTTTTTTCAAGCACTTTCGAGTTTATTACAAATGAAAGACAGAAAAGGAGTTGATGAATAAACTCGAAATTGAAAGGACTCCTTTTCTTTGTTTACGAGATTTCGAGGTTGTGGTTTGGGTCTCTCCTTAATAAGTCTGATAAAGCAATAATTTTTTTCTTTTTTTTACCATTTTATTGTTCATTGGGGCTTAATGTCAACTTGCAATCAATAACTTCATTATTGCGGGTTCGATTCCCTTAAACGTATTCTTTGAAAATCATTATGAGCGTAAAATTTGACGCTTCATATATGGGGAAGATGTTGAGTAAAATATTAATTATTGCATTAATTATTTATCATTAAAATTCAGAAATTAATAGGTTTTATATAGTTTTATTTTTTCATTACATGCATTCTGAGCGAATTTAATATTAAAAATGTCATACTTTGTGCTGTGCAAATGTTGTGAGTACAGTAACCATACTTTTTAGGACGAAAAACTCGGAAAAGCAATTTATTGATAACAGTTGGGGTTCGAACCCACGTCCCGTGGTATCCGAGTCACCGCTTTAGCCCAGCGAGTTATTATTATAATTCCGGTTATTGCACTAACAGTATACCCCTATACTTAGGGTTTTGGTTAGTTTGTAATTCTATAGTTAAAAGCTGGGTAGAGGATGTCTGAGAGAGTCGGTGAGCTCTCTGTTGCTTTTATACCAGCCAGCGTCCGTAACTCAATGGGTAATATTGTTTCCCCGTTAGCGAAGTGAAGACACTGATGTCGGGGGTTCGACCCTCGATGGTGCTAGCTAATAATAATCCGGGAGTTAGCTCAGTGGCCCGAATTAGTTGGCTTGAACGCTGTGCTAGTTTCTGGCCTTCCTCACTGATTAATATTACTCTTATACTGCTCCAACGCGTGAGTTCGAGCCCCATTGGTCTCAGCTCCTTAGTAACTGCCTTTTCCAATTTTCACGTAATGTTTGCTCTGGCATTTGTCCTTCCACCCCAATGTTGGCAATTCTGCATCAATCCACTTTCAAGATATCTATACTGGCGAGAATGCATTCTCTCTCTCTCTCTCTCTCTCTCTCTCTCTCTCTCATATATATATATATATATATATATATATATATATATATATATATATGAGAGAGAGAGAGTAGTTGGTTATCATATATTAGTTCTAACATTGCATTATAATAATAAACTTCAATAATTAACAGTTATGTCGTAATTATAAAAGTACATAACAAAATTTGCTAATTTTTAAGTTAATAAACAAATTTCCGTTTTGAAATTAACTCTTGAACTGACACGCCTGTCTTCACGCATCCTTGGCCCTTGAACTTCTTGGAAGTGCCAGTCTTTGCTTAACCGTATCCATTTCCACCCGTCGATCCAATAAGAGCGAGGGACGATCCAAAGGCCTCTTAATACGCTTCAGATTCCGATAACTTGACCACGCAAAGCTTTCCTCGGCTTCAGAAGGTATGCCAGGTTTGCCTTCCAGACTTTGAAAGAGGACCACCAAATCTCGCCGTCTTCACTCGTTTGTCCCTTCAAAGGAAACTATGTTGATCGAGTTATGAACTTCGCATCATCGCTTTGACCCATTTCCTCTATTTACCTTCTCGAGGGATTCAAATTTTAGTCTCCTCACTCGCCTCTGTCGTCTGACATTTTGTCATCTATGAAGTAAGGGAGAAACTCTGTCTTTGAGGTATTCAACGTAATTTTATTTCGTGTCAGTTCCAAAGCCGGGATCTCGCTTACGAGCTTTCGAAAGGTTCCTATAACACTGTTTACAATATTCGCATAAAGTTTTCCACGTGTCTCTCATATATTTTTATGCAGTGTACAGTGAACGAGCGTTTCTCCACCATAAAGTTCTTGAATGTTATATGTGAGGTCCGAAATAAAGTTGTATGGAAGGTTTTTAGCATATTTTGCCTATATGTTCTTAACTTTTCTACTATATGAGTAGTTACATGTAACTTGTAAATATAACTGAGATAAGTACTTTCGGGTTAGTTTTGCCATTCATAGGATGTAATTCTAAATAAAAGTTTGCGATAAACCTTGCAATTCTTCAATTAAAGGATTTCTACCAAACAACTCTTGTAAGAAAAGGAAATAAATCTACGTCGGCTAATAAATCGGCCGCTGTCTCGAATAAAGCAGTTCATATCTGGCAGAAGAATAATAATAAAAGGGAATGAAGATAAACTTTGCTGTAATTTTAAGACTTTTTAACAATCCATATTGACAGTGCAAAATCTACGCTATATAACTGCATGAATAGGATATACGCATCACTACTGCTACAGACGTACAATACAAGAAAAGTCTCACCTAAATATGATTTTTAGTATTTTCAAGGGAAAACAGAAATCCGTGAATGAATTCCTTTCGTCTTTGAACTGACAACCTCAGCGTTTACAAGTTAGGTTATGTGTATTTTCTTTTTATTTATTAGACCTAACCTAACGTGACCTACAATGCGTTTTAATTCGATCAGAAGTGAATATTCCGGTTATATACATTTAAAAGCAAAAACATGTAATTTTTCCTTACAGGGTAATACAGCTGTGCGTGTCCCAGAAAAAAAAAGTTTCAGGGATTTTAATATTTTCACGATAACGCATATTATTATTTGTACCCAGCATATTTCTTCATTATGGAACGAGCGAGTGTATAGTTAAAATATAATCATTAATTTGTAAGATATCCTTCTAATGATTACAAAATGGTTCTTTCCAGCTTTCACTCGAGCTGAGAAAAAGGGCAAATACTGACGGCCCAAAACGTCTTGTTTCTCATTTAATAAGACTACGTCGTGGCCAGTATCGTAACACCACTTCCCGTAAGCTCAGCGAAGTTAAGCGACATTGCGGCTGGGTGAAGGAGTTAGATTGGGGACCGTCCTATATGTTCACAGTACGTAGTGACTCGTGGCAAATCCCGCGTAAATCTCTGCTTTATACTGAGGTTAAACAACCACCCCACACCAAAAATGAAATAATTCTCATTTAATAAGAATTTTCGGTGCTACTGTAGTATGCGGTCTACCTACGATTCGGCGGTCTACCTTTTAATTATAGCTTCTTATCTTCTTATTATTTTATTATTAGGTTAATTGTACGCCCTTGACGATTGGTTAGGTTAAGTTGTAATATTTTTGTTAAAACTAACGAAAATATCACGACTTAACCTAACCAATCATCAAGGGCGTACTGTAGTATGCGGTCTACCGTTAAGTATGCGGTAGTAGTATGTTTAACTTCTTTAATAATTCCTTAATTGTGTAAATTAAATTATAATTCCTTTCAATTCATTTTCAATTCCTTTTAAATATTTTGAACGATAGACCGCATACTACAGTAGAAACTTAACGGTAGACCGCATACTACAGTAGAAACTTAACGGTAGACCGCATACTACAGTAGAAACTTAACGGTAGACCGCATATTACAGTAGCACCGAATTTTCTTCATAAATTGTCTTAATTCCACGTACAAAGTGTTACAGATGGAGATTCAAGAATATGCATTATAGTCTAACTACTTATAGAGTTATAAATTGTGGAATTTTAATATATGAGTGGACTTCAGACTTCTAACTTGAGCAAAAAAATCTGGAGCAAGTGTAGTTTACGTCCCCTGTGGTGCCTAGTATAGTTTGCGTTCCTCAACTTTGTCCGCGTATACCTAATTAAATAAAACGTTAAAACTAACGAAAATATTGCGACTTAACCTAACCAATCGTCAATATATATATATATATATATATATATATATATGAATTTCACAATAAAACACGTGAAATGAATGAATGCTGCAAACCCACAAGGAAAAAGAAAAACGATTCCAAGGCCTTTCGTGTATTCAAAGCTACACCTCGTCCCTGACGAGGTGTAGCTTTGAATACACGAAAGGCCTTGGAATCGTTTTTTCTTTTTCCTTGTGGGTTTGCAGCATATATATATATATATATATATACAGGGTGTACATAAAGTCAAGATCTATTTTTGTGAAGCACTTGGAAATTATATGGAATTCAATCATAAAATGATAAGTGGTAACATTATTAAATAATTAAGAGTAGGATTCGACGTGACGCCCATCAGTATCCCTGCACAGCTCAAATCGTTCCGCAGCATTTAAACACATTCTGGAGCATTTGCGGGGTTATGTTATCTGCAGCAGTTCGTATACGTGTACGTAATTTTCAAGACTCGTAATCTTCGTCTGATAGACGTGCGATTTGATAAGCCCCATGCAAAGAAATCTAAAGGGGTTAAATCTGGTGATCTCGCTGGCCAAGGTCTTTGGTTGCTTCCGCGTCCGATCCAGCGATTGGAAAACGTCCATTTAGATAATCCTGAACAATTTTGGCATAGTGACAAGGAGCACCATCATGTTGATAGACGACGGTACTAACAATCCTATCCCCGTCGTCTATCAACATGATGGTGCTCCTTGTCACTATGCCAAAATTGTTCAGGATTATCTAAATGGACGTTTTCCAAATCGCTGGATCGGACGCGGAAGCAACCAAAGACCTTGGCCAGCGAGATCACCAGATTTAACCCCTTTAGATTTCTTTGCATGGGGCTTTATCAAATCGCACGTCTATCAGACGAAGATTACGAGTCTTGAAAACTTACGTACACGTATACGAACTGCTGCAGATAACATAACCCCGCAAATGCTCCAGAATGTGTTTAGAAATGCTGCGGAACGATTTGAGCTGTGCAGGATACTGATGGGCGTCACGTCGAATCCTACTCTTAATTATTTAATAAATGTTACCACTTTATCATTTTATGATTGAATTCCATATAATTTCCAAGTGCTTCACAAAAATAGATCCTGACTTTATGTACACCCTGTATATATATAAATTGACGATTGGGTAGGTTAAGTCATAATATTTTCGTTAGTTTTAACGTTTTAGTTGATGGATTCATTTAAAAAATGTCTCCTAAAGATCCTAGTGTAGTTTACGCTCCCCAACTTTGACCTAATGTAATTTGTGTCCCCTTTTCGTTAGGGGGACGTAAATTACACTTGCTCCAAAAATCTTGATTTCAGTATGAAATATGATATTTCACGAATATAGGAAGTATTCCAAAGTTATATTCGTGAGGTAGTTAGAAGTGTTGTAATAATTAAGTATTTTAATGGTACATTTTAAACAAAAGTAGACGTCCCGTTAGACGTTTCTGTGTCCCAATTTTGTGAATTTTGAAATATTTAATACGATAGACATTTCACGTTAATTAAACATTTCTTTAGACATTTCAGTTGGTCAATTGAAATATCTAAATTGTTCGAAATTTTTTAAACGATTGCAAAGACTCATCTCAAATGTCTAATCTAATACATGAAAGTTTAAAGAGTTTAAGTTTATATGAAAGGAATTGCTTCACACTCAGCATTACTCTTAAAAACGGCTGATTTTCAGTTTATATCCATTAACGTATATCCAGGGCCCCCAGCCTTCTTTAGTTAGCCTTAGGTTGGGTCGTGATATTTTCGTTAGTTAGCCGGTGCTACTGTAGTATGCGGTCTACCGTTAAGTTTCTACTGTAGTATGCGGTCTATCGTTCAAAATATTTAAAAGGAATTGAAAAGGAATTGAAAATGAATTGAAAGGAATTATAATTTAATTTACACAATTAAGGAATTATTAAAGAAGTTAAACATACTACTACCGCATACTTAACGGTAGACCGCATACTACAGTACGCCCTTGATGATTGGTTAGGTTAAGTCGTGATATTTCGTTAGTTTTAACAAAAATATTAACAACTTAACCTAACCAATCGTCAAGGGCGTACAATTAACCTAATAATAAAATAATAAGAAGATAAGAAGCTATAATTAAAAGGTAGACCGCATACTACAGTAGCACCAGTTAGCCTTATAAAGCTAACTAAAGAAAGCTGGGGGCCCTGATCTTCAGGTGATCCATTACTTCTTCTGTATCTCTGTGAAATAATTTCTATAATTTACATTATCAAAGCCATTATCATTTTAAATACTCAAATTAGTTCTTTACGAAATCAACGCTTTTCAAGCAAATGCATAGCAAGTTCAGTTAATCTTTCTTCATATGTTTTACTTGTCTGTTCTTTCTAAATTTTCAGTATCTTTTCTCAAGTATATATAAGCTGTCTAACTTAGATATTGAACCTAGGGTAAGCCTACTGTATATAAAGAGGCCCAGATCTAAGGTTAGGCTCCGGTTCACAGGCTATTTCTTAATCTTGAAAGACTTTACAAGCCTACGCCTAGCCACAAAAAATAAAATTATTAAATGCATGAAAGGCACTTACACGATCCAAGTCTGGATGGAATAAATTAATAAATGCATAAATATATTATTTGTTTTTCTTTTCGAGGTAGCCGATAAATATGGACACTAAATAAACTTCGCCATAATTTCAAAATATTTTTAACCACAATGCGCATGCGCCTAGACGTAAACAATAAAACAATAACTTATTATACAAATGAAATGTTTAATAATGAACAAGAACACCAGAGCAAAAATAAATGTTTAATTTCTTATGTATCTGAAACATTTAAGCACTATTTTCAGATACCTAAAATATCTAGTAATCAATTCAGAATAGCTATTGTTCATTTCAGAAAGCTACGCTCATTGTGAAATGTCGAATATGAGTTTCATATATACAGTTTAACCAAACGTCTACTACCAAGAGTGTAAATAACACCTTGGTTACAACAATGAAATAGCACGGCAGACTATTCACAATCGGCTGAAAAAAGTTCGAGCAACCATCCATTGATACCAGAGACACGTTAAATTTGTTACCAGAAACATAAAAATTATTACCCTAAAATAATGGTTCTTAAAGTGGGGTCCGGAAACCGGTCAGATATGCCAACCTTTATATTGGATTTCCGATCAATCACGAGCTAGGGGGAACGCGCAGATCTGTCTCCGGAGCCTTTCGATATCCAGGTTTCTCGCCCAGCAAGTTTTCCAGCCTTCCCTGTGATTTTTTTTCTTTGAAATTATTCAGGTAGCACTAAGTCATATTACGCAAATTCTCGTCTACTCTATACACTACACGGTTTTTCTTCTTTTTTTATTATAAACAATTTCTGGGAAAACCACTTTTATGACGTAAGAGTTAGGAAATAAGCAGAAAGTTAGAATAATTTACATTTAGAGTTGTATGGTATCGAAGAAAATTAAGAAATATTATGCTCACAATTATGTAATGATTACATGGTTTTATCCAAGATTTACGTCACATGACATAATATTAGGTTAGTATAACTTACATTTATCGGAGCTATTGAAGAATAGGGACCCCAGCCTTCTTTAGTTAGGCTTATAAGGCTAACTAACGAAAATATCACGACCTAACCTAACCAATCGTTAGGTTAACTGTACGCCCTTGACGAATGGTTAGGTTAGGTCGTGATATTTTCGTTAGTTAGCCTTATAAAGCTAACTAAAGAAGGCTGGGGTCCCTATTCTTCAATAGCTCCCATTTATCTAACTGATATTCGATGAATTAGTGGTGAAAGATATACTTTCCAACAAGATGGAGTCCCTACTCACTGAGCACGCCAAACTGTCACATTCCTTGAGAACGAAACACCGGATTTTATCGAACCCAATATGTGGCCGGCTGGTAGCCCCGATCTTTCACCACTAGATTATGGTGTTTGGGAAGCCCTGAAGTCCAAAGTTTACATCCCTGGTACCAATATAAGAGACATAGATGAACTACACGAAAGAATTCTGCTTGGCTGGGAGAAGGTGTCTCAACGATATGTAAACAGGTGGCGTCAACGTTTGGAGGCCTGCGTTGAGCAGGAAGGAGGACACATCGAGCAACTTCTCAATTAAGACGAACAATATGCTGAGGTAGCATCTATGAAGTTTGGGAGTTCTAGTCCCCTTACTTTTTTAATATGACAGTTTACCTCTAAGGGGTCTCTCTCTCTCTCTCTCTCTCTCTCTCTCTCTCTCTCTCTCAATATATATATATATATATATATAGATATATATATTATATATATATAAAACCTTTGGTAACCTTTGGTTAGCTTCCGCCCGAATTGTTCATTCTGACGAAGGTCAAGCTTTTCACTCCACCTTAGACCTACAGTTTAACGTGGAATCCGAACCACGCCCCATCAGCAGCCCAGCGTCTTAACCACTAGGCCACCTAGGGTACCCATTTATCTACCAACCACTTTCTTTATTGTGTGGAAGGATGAACAGCTGGGTTTTGCTGCGCGCCGGCTGCCGTCGGGTCTCGAACCCGGAGCCGATGGATTCGTAGTCAGCGACGCTAACCACTATACCTCCGAGACGCATATATATATATATATATATATATATATATATATACAGGGCGTCCCAAAAAAATGTATACACACTTTAACAGCTGATAGCTCAATTGATGTTTCTTTCTTTCCAAGTTAAACCCATTAGAATTAATAATGGCAGTCAGACTAAGCTTTGAACAAAGGAAATTCATTCTAAAATGCTACTGGAAGTGTGAAAACGCAGTTGAAGTGCAAAGACAGTTTAGGAGGGAGTTTCAAACAGATCACCAACGCGACTTACCATCACTCGAATTAGAGATAAGTTTGAAGCCGATGGAACTGTTCAGAATGTCCACAAGAAGCGTTCCGGAAGACCACGGACATCGACAAGCCCCACAAAGCAAGAAAGAGTACTGGAAACGTATCACCAAAGTCCAAGAAAATCTGTGCGGCAAGCGAGTCGTGAGGTAGGAATTTCAGAATCGTCTGTCCAACGCATTTTGAAGCGCTGTCAATGGAAAAGTTACATTCCAAGATTAGTCCATGCTATTAATGAAGATGATGATCCGGACCGAAGAGTGGAGTATTGCGAGTGGTACTTGGCACGATGTGGATGTGGATTGGACGAAGGGGTTTCGTAGAATACCCTCCGCGTTCACCAGACCTCACACCACTAGACTTTTTTTATGGGGATACTTAAAAGACAAAGTCTACGCTATAAAACCTGCAACAGTCGCTGAATTGAGAGCAGCCATTGAACGAGAATGCACACAAATACCAAACGAAATGTTTCGTGATGTTTGCGATTCCATTGCTTCGCGTTATCAGCAGTGCCTGGACCAGAACGGACGTCAGTTTGAAAACAGGCGTTGACAAAACAATTAAATAATGTCTGTAGATTCTATTACATTTTGAAAATGAAATGTATTTTAATAAACACTGCCTTTATAAGTATTTAAAGTGTGTATACATTTTTTTGGGACGCCCTGTATATACTGTATATTTAAAAATTTAAAAGAAAGATTATTGAAAAACTGAGACCCAGTGGTAGTCGAACTCGGGAGCGCGAGCTATGAGAAGTCATTGACTTGATTGAGCGAGCCATCCTGGACTCTAAATAAGGACTGTTCAACCTCACCAAAGTTTTTGAAGTGTTTTGGCAATGACCGCACTTTCATAAGATATTTCCTCAATGGTTCTCACTTCCTTAATAAATTACCTTTTAAAATTTTCAGAGTACTAAAATAAAAATAAAAACGGAATTCATTGGTGACAGTTCCTCCTCCATTCACTTTTAAAAGTACAGTATACGTACAATTTCGGAAAAAAGTTCGCCTAGAAATTTTTTTTAATCAAAATAAATTATTAATTTGTATGATATTCTGTTTTTATTTTGGACATTTTATTTAATATTTTTAGTGACTAACAAAAAAAAAAAAAAAAAAAAAAAAAAACCCGGTCATGACTGACTAGAAATTTTGTGATGTATTTTCAAAATTTTGTTCCTGGAGGCAATTTTTCTGAAATTATATATGCGTGTGTATAATATGTGTATAATTCTATACAAATTTAGCCTATATTACATAATTTTTTTTTTTTTTTAACTAAAAATCAATTTTTTTCTTCTTTGGTCTAACCCAAAATGCACTTTTGAATAATTCATACTAAAATATTTTTATTTTTTGTAGGTCTAATAAACAATTTTATTAATTTTTCTTTGTTTAAAACATTTTATATGCATTGTTTTTAATTTCGGAAAAATGTTTAATTTAAACAAAAGAAAAGAATATTTGCCTAAATTAAACAAATTATGTGTACTTTGGAATGAGTCATCATTCAGATTTAGTTACACGTCTAACCGAATTTCCTGAATTGTTCGTTCGTCTGTTCGTTCGTTCGTTCGTCTCTGTTCATTCGTCTGTTCGTCCGTTTGTTCGTCCGTCTGTTCGTTCGTCGTCGTCTTTTCGTCACACTTTTGAACCGCTGAACATAAACTGATGAAACTTCACACACATACTCGTATGGATCATCACAAGACTTGGGTCCCTGTATCAGAAATCAAGGTCGCAGATAGAAGTAATTGGTCAAATGGAGGTCTACTCACCATAAATTAATGAAACTTCACACACGTATGGGTGATCACAAGACAATGTGTTTTAGCAAGACTCAGGTCCCCGCATCAACGGTAAAAAATCACAAATAGAGGGCAAAGGTCAAATGGTGGTCCATTGCCATAACTTTTGAACCCTTCTACATTAAGTTGATAAAACTTCACACACAACAACAACAGCTGAATGCTTTAATTAGCATGTTTAAAGAATACAACTCATTTATACCATATATACTCTGTGTGTGTGTGTATATATATATAATGATAAAAAGGATGATCCACGCCCACCCCAACATTATGAAGATTTAATATCCAGACGTTTCGAAAGTTAAACTCCTATCGCTTAGAGACAAAAAAATATAAACCGATGCCCTTTTATGGCTACATCAGCCAAAGGATAAAAAGGCCTAAAACGCTTACTTCTAAGTTTTATCCACAAACTAACTTTAAAATTATATTTACCAACAATTTTAGTTTTAGCTCCTTTTAAACTTAAAGAAAAGTTGCCCGATGCTCTCGTCTCTAACCTACAGTAGTTTACCCTTTTAATTGTAATTGTAATGCTACATATGTTGGTAGCTTCGTGCGCCAACTTAAGGCACGGGTCGATGAGCATCGTGGCATTAGTTGCCGTACTTCTTTACCATTAAGCAGAACAGCTAAATCCTCAATTCGTGAGCATTGCGAAAGCAATAACCATCCATTCAATAACAATTTCTCAGTTTTAACCAAAGCGCATAATGAAATAGACTTAAGAATTCTAAAGTCTTTATGTATACAGAGAAAAACTTAAATTAAATGGTGTAATACTGCATATAAATTAAACAAAAACATAGCAATTTAATAATATATATATATGTATATGTATTCATCGGCCCCGGGATCGGGACTCGGTGACAGCAGGCGGCGCGCAGCAAAATCCAGCTGTTCATCCTTCCACACAAAAAAAAATTTGTTTGGTAGATAAATGGGTACCCTGGGTAGCCTAGTGGTTAAGACGCTGTGCTGCTGGTGGGGCATGGTTCGAATTCCACGTTAAACTGTAGGTCTAAGGTGGAGTGAAAAGCTTGACCTTCGTCAGAATGACCAGTTCGGGCGGAAGCAAACCAAAAGGTGTGTGTGTATATATATATATATATATATATATATATATATATATATAATATATATATACATAATATATATATATATATATATATATTTGTTTTAGTTCTGGATTCTAATTTTATATCATCCGAATATCAAACTTAATTGAATTTGAGGTTGTAATTGACACTGCAATTTTACTTCTACTGTCCTAGGGTTGTAGGTTATTATAATTGTTAATTTCATCATGTCCCCGTTCGACGACTAGTCAGTCTTTCACCAATTTTTATTGTTTTCGCCACTGACAATGGGAGCTTAACTTCCAAAACATCTGGCTATTAAATTTTAATAATGTTGACGTCAGTGTTGATCGTACTTTTTAGCCTGAAATGTCCATCCACAAGGAACACTCCGCTCTCTACAATTATATATATATATATATATATATATATATATATATAGAGAGAGAGAGAGAGAGAGAGAGAGAGAGAGAGAGGACTGTGTCGTGTTCCCAAATTAAAGGCTGGGCAGGGAACATCCTTAGCCCTGAAAGAAAATAGTTTTGTTGTGAGAGGATTAAAACTGTTTAATCAGCTGCCCAAAGAACTAAGAAACCCGAGTGGTGTTGCGGTGGTCATCTTCAAAAGAAAATTAGACACCTGGCTCAGAACAATCCCCGATGAGCCAGGCGTACCTGGCTATGTGAGGTGGAGAGTACAAGAAACCAACTTTCTACTTCACCAGGCCAACTCGAGAAGAGTTGACCTTCGTAAAATGAGGAGTCATCGCACGGAACATTTGAAAGGTATATATATATATATATATATATATATAAGCGTCTCGGTGGTGTAGTAGTTAGCGTCGCTGACTACGAATTCATCGGCCCCGGGATCGGGACTCGGTGACGTCAGCCGGCGCGCCGCAAAACCCAGCTGTTCATCCTTCCACACAAAGAACGTGGTTAGTAGATAAATGGGTACCCTGGGTGACCTAGTGGTTAAGACGCTGGCCTGCTGGTGGGGCGTGGTTCGGATTCCATGTTAAACTATAGGTCTAAGGTGGGGTGCAAAGCTTGACCTTTGTCAGAATGAACAATTCTGGCAGAAGCTAACCAAAAGTTAATATATATATATATATATATTTTTTTTTTTTTTCTTCACAGTTCATCGCATAAAGATATAGAAATGATTAAATATTTCTCTTTTAATTATAATGCCTAAAGGAAATTAATTTGTGATAATAGAGCAATCACGTTTGTTAATTCTAATAATTAAATACCTTCCAATGAAAGTATTTGTTATATCGAAAAATTATTTACGGACGAATTGTCAATTAAGTGAAGCTATTTTATCTCTGTCAACTTTTTCAATATACTTCAAAGGGAGATCACAAACAGTAAAATGAAATAGTCTAAAAAATCAAATTGTACCTTATTAATTTCTATCATAGGCTGTGCTTTTTTGCAATACTGCAAATACCTCTGATTGTAGAAAGCCTTTGAAATAGGATAAAAACCATTTAATTTACTTGTATTGTTATATACTGTGTGTGTATATATATATATATATATATATATATATATATATATATATATATATATATATATGATACACACAGACCGTGCATGGAACAAGGAACTCTTCTGGGATAATTAAATCCACTATAGTCCGAATAATTAATTAATTATTCGGACTATAGTGGATTTAATTATCCCAGAAGAGTTCCTTGTTCAATGCACGGTCTGTGTGTATCATAAAAAACCTCAGGTGACCATTCTGAGTTCATTCCCATATATATATATATATATATATATATATATATATATATTTTGTGAGTGCGTTCTGTGCGTCCCTGCTGTGGGATCACTTGTTACTGTAGGTGTTAGAATTATTACTTCTGACATCTGTGGTCGTTCATTTCTTCGTTTCTCCTTTCCTCGACTCCGCCCTTCGCTGATGGCACAGACTGGCACACAACCTTGGATTTTATCTATAAGTATTTTGTGAATGCGTCCTTTATTATATACACTGTCAGTTCTGAAGAAGTGGAAGTCTGCGATTGGTGATAAAAACTGATAACACACTCATTCCTGACTTTCTTCGAGCGTTTGAATAATTTTTACCTCCTTCCCGTAGAAAGTTTTCCACTAAAACTGACTTAGTTTTCTACAAGACAATCCTGACATCAGGTTTAATTTCTTCGTTCATAGATATACAAGTGAACTACTTGATCACCTTCAAACTGAGAATCTGCATTCTCTCGTCTTGAGCACAACTTGTTTGGGTCATTGTCGTCACGGACGGTGATCTCTCTTCGTTCTTCTCACCCGACGCTGAAGGAGAGTTGATTGGCCTAATTCTCTTGTTTACTCTTGCTATTGCTGATTTATTATTTCTTGCGAGCAATTTTTAAGAAAGTTCTCAAATTCACTTCAATGCGCCATTTAGTCTTTAAATTTTAATTTTTACATTAGTATCCAAAAGAGAGAGAGAGAGAGAGAGAGAGAGAGAGAGAGACACAATTATCGTAATTATGCGATTAAACCTTTATAAAAATTAATCTCCTTACGATATTAACGTAACGAAATTATTACTTCTTAAGCTGAAATGTAATTAATTTTTAAAGTTAATATAAAGCATTAATGAATTACAAGAATTCACATCCAGAAAAAGAGGGCAAAGAAAAATAATCCTTACCTTATATAAACGCAAAGCTCTCTTTCGTCTGATGAAGCAAGGCAACTAATATCCATTATTAGTAGTTCCGATTCGTATTGGCGCCTTAGGCTCCAATCCATCAAAGTTAGTTAATTATGGAAGGCTCGCTGCTAGGATTAAATTCATCTTTTCATTAATTAATTAGTTCCAAAGATTAAGCGCAATCCCTTTTGTTTAAACCGGAGTCGGCGGTGAAGAACAATAGTGGTCGAAAGAGGCTGGGATCCATTCGTATAGCAGCAGCAGACGGAAGTCTAATTAGCCAACAATTTCAATTTCAATTCCTTTTTGTCAATTTCCATCCGTTTTCTTCCTATACCGCCATCGCCGACTTCTGATTAAATGATATCGTTAGATTTCCTTATGTATAACGGAAACCCTGTGAGGCCTCTCCTCTAATCCAGAGTGTCAATATCGTCGGAAAATTAGAATGTAGTCCATCTTTTTCGGCCATTATTCGAAGTAATTGGATATATGCCTATACAGAGTTGCTTTTAATATCTTTGTAAAGGAAATTTCGCACTATTTTACATCTGGTCATTTCAGGCATTAATTAATGGAATTATTGATATCTACAATATTATATATATATATATATATATATATACTCTGTGTGTGTGTGTGTGTGTGTGTGTATATATATATATATATACTCTGTGTGTGTGTGTGTGTGTGTATATAAACTCTGTGTTATACAGTATATATATATATATACACACACACACACCCTCGTGTTTCTTTGAAGTCGGATTTTTCTTCTCAGAAAAACAAAATTCCAAACTCGCTCGAATTTCAACGAGTTTCACCTTATCTCACACACGTTGGAGACTTACACACAATTGGAGATGCGAGAGTAGGTCGCAAAAAAAAAGTTCCCAGAGCAGTTACTTCATCTTCCTTAATTAGACGCAGGAGTAACAAAGTCACCTGTGCTGATTAAAGAGGTAATTAAGTTCGTGGCTAAATGTAAGAATTGAAGAGCTATTGTTCCAACTTGAGGAAAAGTTATCTAGAGAATATAATAACAAGTTATAATTATGGTTGTTATCCAACTTTGTGAAACCCGTTTTAATGAAATGATAGCGGATATCAAGTGGGAAAAATGGGTGTATACTGAAAGCTATAACAAATATGGATGTGCACTAACGATCTAATTAATATAAGAAGGGGAAGGTTGGGGAACTACGATGGGGTCGGGTCGGGTGAGGTTCCAAAGGGCTGGGAAGAGAGAAGAAGAAGAAGAAGAAAGAAGGAGGGAGAAGAGGAGGAGGAAGAGGAAGGAAGAAGACCAGAAAAGAAAAACTTAACAAAAAAGACATAAACAACTTTGGATCTCATTAACTTATAAATCTGAACGAAAACAAAAGAGACAAAACTAAAACTTTTGTTTTTCCTATTGATTGATACTCATTGATTCTTATATTCTTCAAATTTTTTCGTCCATTCTTAAAATGAATTATATACGATGATTGCGTAAAGACAAATGAATAACGAAAGGGGGGCGGGGGAAGAAACAACAGCAACAACAACAAGAACAGTGTAATATTTTTATACAATCTTTTTTTCCTAATTAATAAAATTGAATTCAACGGTTTTAATTAAAATTATGTTGGCGCAATTAATTATACCTGAAGTTTGTTTAGCTTTTATATATACACATACTGTAAAAGAGGGGGTGGGGGCAGAGATAAATGAAAAACAGAATTAAAAATGGAGTCTCTTGAGAATGATTTAAACTTTTTTTTTTTTTTACAAGTGAAAAAATGTGCATATGAAAAGTAACATTTAACAAAATGTAATTAAAAGTAAATTAAAATTTACTGTATACGAAAAGAAATAGGAAGTTAGTAAAAAAAATGTAATATATATATATATATATATATATATATATATATATATATATATATATATATATATAGTTAGACAGAAAATCTATGGCTTTTTGGAAACTCAGAAAAAATTAAATGATAATTCACTGGTCAACAAATTTTAAGGAATTTTTTGTATCTTTAATGAAAGTAGCCGATTCTTATGTATTTTTGCATGCTGAATTTGAAAATGATAGTGAAATTGTTTAATTAGTTCGCGTTTTTAAGATATCATGGTAATTATTGTGTAAGTACTGGTAAAATTTATCCACAACATATATGTATTTTAAGGAGCACACTCACTTCAATGTCGTTTCCTCTTGGCCTGTCTCTGTACTCTGACTGTGTAGTGTCTCTTATTACTGACCAGCAGAAATCAGCCAGCATAGATGAATTCCACTTACCCTGGTAACGTTTCTCAAGAGCTGAAATCTGCTGATGAAAACGTTCCCCATGTTCGTCACTTACTTCACCAAGGTTTGCCGGGAAAAAGTCGAAATGGGAATAGAGGAAATGAATTTTTAGAGACATGTTACATCCCATTCTTTGGTACGCCTTCAACATATTATCCACCAATTCATCTGCATTTGGAGCTCTGTTGTTTCCAAGGAAATTTTGCGACACTGACTTGAACGAGACCCAAGCTTCTTTTTCTGCGCCCTCCAAAAGTGTCTCGAAATGTTCATCTTTCATCAGATTTCGTATATGAGGACCAACAAATATGCCTTCCTTGATTTTTGCCTCACTGAGTCGAGGGAACTTCTGGAAAAGATACTTAAATGCCTTTCCATCCTTATTGAGTGCCTTCACAAAATTTTTCATAAGCCCTAACTTAATATGTAACGGTGGTAGAAGTATTTTGCTTGGCTCTACTAATGGCTCGCACGAAACGTTTTTCACACCTGGCACTAAACGTTCTCTTAGAGGCCATTCCTTCCTTTCATAATGCTGTGACCTAGCACGGCTGTCCCACTCGCAAAGGAGTTTATGTGGTGAAGCAGATATTGCATATTTTCATGTCTCTTTCATGTGGACAGAATATCCAATTGGAATGGCAGCTTTTTCGTTTTTGTTATGAAGTAGTACAGCCTTAAGGCTTAGCTTAGAGGCATCAATGAACAACCTCCATTCGTCATCTCTCTATGTTATATTTAGAGCATTCATTAAACCAACAACATCTGTACACACCACGAAGTCACCATGTTTGATGAAGAAAGTCTCCAACGTGGATTGCCTAGTGCGGTACATGGATATTTGGACATCATCATGAAGAAGATGCCACTGTTGAATGCGTGAGGCGAGCAATTCTGCCTTAGACTTCGGTAAGTCCAAATCTCTGATGAGGTCATTCAGTTCGTGTTGGGTGATTTTATGCGGTTCTGTAGACAGTTCACTGGGCACAAAGTCGGTATCTTGTGATGTTGTGGGATGTGCAATGTCTTCAGCTGTACTCGTTACAGGATGCTCTTCGTCATCCAAATCGAGGGTGTCTGAGGAGGTAGGAGGATTGGGCACAGGTATGTCTTCGGTATGGGGCACAGGTCGAATGGCGGATGGAACATTAGGATACTTGAGGGTCCATTTTTTCTTCTTACTAATTCCACGTAATGGCGGAACCATGCAGAATAAACAGTCATCCACGTGGTTACTTTGTTCCCTCCACACGACGGGGATGCCGAAGCCCATTGACCTCGGTTTCCCATTGTACCACTCAAGTAATGTAGTTGCACATGTAATGCAGCATATATGCGGCGCCCACGTTTTGTCTTGATCTCCTAATTTGCACTTAAAATAAAGGTGGTACGCTTTCTTGATGGCAGGTGTTAACGTCTTCTTTTGCGATTTTAATGTTACTTTGCCGCAAATATAGCAAAAGTTATTTGAGTCATTAACGCATTTACGTGGCATTTTGCTTATAACGTCAATGAGAAACTGATCGCAAGATACGCTTTAACACGCACTACACTCTATATGTCATGAAGTAACCACAGGTGCAAATTACGAGGAAACACTACAAAAGCACTATGTCAAAATGTGAAATAACGTGTCACCACAACAAGCGTCACTCTAGAACTGAGCTAAAGGGATTTACGATGTACTCAAGATGGCGCCAGACAACGAGGTTGCCAAACGAGCACATTCTACAGTGTTGGCATATGTTATGCTTCAATGATATATTCATTTCAATTGGGAAATAATGAAAACAGGGCACCCGTGTATCTTCTAAATGCGAACCAATCATGCAAAATGAAGGTCATTTTCGGATTCAGCGACGTCGAATTACTAAAGAAATGATGGTTTCATCGAAGATACATTTTGGCTGTTGATTAGTGTAACCAACATGAGTTTCGGTCAGGCAGATCATGCCTATGACGACTAATGGAATACTACAACAACATTATTGATGCATTGGAAAGAAATGAAAACTATGATGTAATATACACAGACTTTGCCAAAGCGTTCGACAAGTGTGACCATGGAATCATAATACATAAACTGAAGTATATGGGAATAACAGGAAAAGTAGGGAAATGGATATATAATTTCCTTAGTGAGCGGCGACAAGTCGTTACAGTACGAGGAGTATCTTCATCAGAATCAGAGGTCCTCAGCTCAGTACCACAAGGAACAGCATTAGCTCCACTACTCTTTATAATCATGCTAACTGACATAGATGAGGACGTTACCAGAGACAGCACAGTAACATCCTTTGCGGATGACACAAAGATCAGTAGAAAAATAAGAAACCCAGAAGATATAGAATCTCTACAAATAGACATGAACAGAATCTACAAGTAGACGGAAGACAACAATATGAAGTTTAACACTGAGAAATTTAAGTTGTTATGGTACGGAAAAAGAGAATACCTAAAATCCATGGAATATTATACCCCAAATGGAGAGGAAATTCAGAGGAATTCTAAAGCAAAAGATTTAGGGGTTGTAATGACTGATGATGCGAAATTTGAAACACAAAATAAGATAGCAGTAAACAGAGCAAAGAGAGTAACTGGGCAGATACTCAGAACCTTTAAACGAAGGGATAGGAATATAATGATTCCTCTACTGAAAACTCTGATTATACCCAAATTGGAATACTGCTCGGTCCTAACATGCCCATATAAAAAAGGAGACATTAGACAACTAGAAGGGATTCAGAGAAGCTTCATAGCCAAGATGAATGGGTGCAAAGAACTAAATTACTGGGAAAGGTTACGCGAATTAAACCTATATTCACTGGAAAGGAGGAGGAGAGAGAGAAAGACACTATTATTTACACTTGGAAAATAATGGAGAAACTAGTCCCTAATCTTACTCTGAACCCTGTAACTCCCCAAACAACGGTGGAAAGTAGAAAAGGAAGACTGTGTCGTGTTCCCAAATTAAAGGCTAGACAGGGAACATCCTTAACCCTGAAAGAAAATAGTTTTGTTGTAAGAGGACCAAAACTGTCCAATCAGCTGCCCAAAGACCTAAGGAACACGAGTGGTGTTGCAGTGGACATCTTCAAAAGATTAGACGCTTGGCTCAGAACAATCCCCGATGAGCCAGGCGTACCTGGCTGTGTGAGGTGGAGAGTACAAGAAACCAACTCACTACTTCGCCAGGCCAACTCGAGAGGAGGGGCGACAAGCTTGACCTTCGTGAAATAAGGAATCATCGCACGGAACATTTGAAAGGTGTGTGTATATATTATACTGTATATATATATATATATATATATATATATATATATATATATATATATATATATATACATATATATATATATATATATATATATATAATATATTATATATATATATATATGGGATGAATTTCCCAATTAAATATGTGAAATGAATAAATGATGCAAACCTACAAGGAAAAATGAAAAATGATTTCAAGGCTTTCGTGTATTCAGCAGTACACCTCATTCCCTGACGAGATGTACTGCTGAATACACGAAAGGCCTTGGAATCATTTTTCCTTTTCCCTTGTGGGTTTGCATTTTATATATATATATATATAACCTTACCTTACAACCTTACAAAGGTTCCGCGCGATGATTTCTCATTTCGCGAAGGTCAAGCTTGTCGCCCCTCCTCTCGAGTTGGCCTGGTGAAGTAGTGAGTTGGATTCTTGCGCTCTCCACCTCACATAGCCAGGTACGCCCGGCTCATCGGGGATTGTTCTGAGCCAGGCGTCTAGTCTTCTTTTTGAAGATTTTCACTGCAACTCCCTTCGTGTTTCTTAGGTCTTTGGGCAACTGATTAAACAGTTTTGGTCCTCTCACTACAAAACTATTTTCTTTCAGGGTTAAGGATGTTCCCTGTCTCGCCTTCAATTTGGGAATACGACACAGTCTACCGCTTCTACTTTCCATCGTTGTTTGGGGAGTTATGGGATTCAGATTAAGATTAGGCACTAGTTTCTCCATTATTTTCCAAGTGTAAATAATGGTGTATCTCTCTCTTCTCCTTTCCAGTGAATATAGGTCTAGTTCTCGTAACCTTTCCCAGTAATTTAGTTCTTTGCACCCATTGATCTTGGCTGTGAAGCTTCTTTGCATCCCCTCCAGCTGTCAGAAGTTAGGACCGAGCAGTATTCTAATTTGGGTATGATCAGGGTTTTCAGTAGAGGAATCATTACATTCCTATCCCTTCGTTTAAAGGTTCTCAATATCTGACCCGTTATTCTCTTTGCTCTGTTTACTGCAATCTTATTTTGTGTTTCAAATTTCGCATCATCTGTCATTACAACCCCTAAATTTTTTGCTCTGGAATTTCTCTGAATTTCCTGTCCATTTGGGGTATAATATTCCATGCACTTTAGGTCTTCTCTTTTTCCGTACCGTAATAGCTGAAATTTCTCGGTGTTAAACTTCATATATATATATATATATATATATATATTTATATATATATATATATATATATATATATATATGTGTGTGTGTGTGTGTGTGTGTGTGTGTGTGTGTATGCCTGTTGTGGTAGAGTGCCGGCTGTTGACCTGAAGATCCTAGGTTCGAACTTGGGTCGGGTTTCAGATTTCAGCGATGAAGGTGTCTCTTTGTGTCTCTCTTGTTGGAGTAGGGGTTCGGATCCCGGATCACCTCCATCACATAACTTTAGGTGTTACAAAGAAGTTTTATTATTTTTCATGAATATTTACTGTGTGTGTGTGTGTGTGTGTGTGTGTGTGTGTGTGTGTGTGTGTGTGTGTGTACGTACCTGGTATTGGTTGTATTCATTTCTATACTGAAATTAATGGTTCACTATATCAAGTTTTTATGTTTAAATACGAGAGCACTTTACATTCATAATTTGTATACACTTCTTGAACAAATTCATTTTTGTAAACATTTTATCTGATTGAAGTTCATTCGAAGCAATCGATGGAGGGATGAGGAAACCCTCTTAAATTATATTTAAATTTTAATTCTCTCTCTCTCTCTCTCTCTCTCTCTCTCTCTCTCTCTCTCTCTCTCTCTCTCTCTCTCTCATAATCTTTTATTCCTGTACGTTGATTGGCCTCCATCTCCAACATTCCATCTCTGAACACTGTTGAGGCGTTAATAATGCACACTTTCCATTGAGATGGAACCCATAAATGTCACGATATAGAGAAATTAGATTTCAATAACGCTTATTTATCTTCAAATCAAATTTAACTGTACTGAATATTCTAAATGCTTTTGAAAATACTGTATATTCAAAAGTCATGCGGGAACGTTGACACAGTCCGTGTAGAAGCAGCTTGTCGCAATATTGAGTCGTTTGTAGATCGAGAGATATTCTGAATTTAATTGAAATTTAAATTTTCGGTGAGGCTATGGTTCGCTCCCGTCTGCTGGCTCCTGGGTTGGGTTGAGTTGGCCGGTTACCCCGTTAATGCTCGGGCTAAAGGTGGCCCTTGGGTGTACACTTACCTCTTAACATCGCGGGAAAATGAACTTCCTGACTGTTACCGAGATCGACTAAAGTCGGTTAAACTTCTATATAATAACCCTTTTGCGGCAACTGCAAAAGGGTTAAAATATAGAAATTCTGGGAAATCGCGTTGCGGTCGCTGCAGTGTGCGGGGCTCCCATTCTGTCAATGTAAAATCAATCACACGCGACATGAGTCGTCAGGACCCAAGTCGTCAGTCCTGAGTCGCGAGACGATACTGTGTGCAGTCGGCCTTAAAGATTCTATTGCAAGATAAGCGGGTACAAAGTCTTTCACGCGCTTCGACGAAATGAGCATTGGGGAAAATGTTCTCCATTCATAAGAAGCAATTCAGCGGTTGGAAGCCAAAATTATATATATTTTTGTCGGTAGGTCATCCAAATACTACATTTTCGGAAAAAAATTCGCATAAAAATAACAGTTCTAAAATTCATAAAAATTAATAATTAGTGATATTATTTTTCTTTGGCTATTTTGTTTGTTTTGATGATATTAATAAAATTTTAAAAACAAAATCCAATCATTAGGGTCTACTAATTACTAATAACTTTTCATAGTTTTTAGAAATCTTAGATTTGTAGGCGAATTTTTTTCCGAAACTCTAAATAAATCATTTTGTAATGCGTCCAGTAAAAGCGAGTAGTTATTTCTAAGACATTACTGAGCAGAACTAATATATATATATATATATATATATATATATATATATAGATTACTTTCGGTTTCAATCGTCCAGTTATAAATATTAAAGCACAGTAGAATGAGCACTGTAGCAACACCACGTAAATAACTAAAAATTATCGACAGTAATAGTTACTTGTGGACTATGAGCCGATAAAATTAATGTAACACCCTTGGCACTGGTCTAGGGAACAAAGTCTATCAATGGGTAACACCGTTTTTCTATAAGCGAAGTGAAGATACTGGAGTTCGGGGTTCGACACTAGATGATGCTGGTTAATATTAATCCAAGAATTAGCGCAATGGACCGCCTTCGTCCGCATGGCCTGAGCGCTGTGCCAGTCTCTGGCTCTATTCATTGATTATAAGATCGTCCTGTCAATTGAGAAAGCGTTCATTTAATCAATAGATTACTTCAATTCAATTATACTATTCTATTCCCTAAATTATTTACATAAACAGTTTTTTAGAGAGACAGGAATAAAGACCTCTTTAGAATTAACAATTATATATATATATATATATATATATATATATATATATATATATATAAACCTTGGTTTTGCTTCCGCCCAAATTGTTCATTCTGACGAAGGTCAAGCTTGTCACTCCACCTTAGACCTACGTTTAACGTGGAATCTGAACCACGCCTCACCAGCAGCCCAGCGTCTTAACCACTAGGCTGCCCGGGGTACCCATTTATCTACCAACCAATTTTTATTGTATGGAAAGATGAACAGCTGGGTTTTGCTGCGCGCTGCCTGCCGTCACCGGGTCTCGATCTCGGGGCCGATGGATTTATAGTCAGCGACGCTAACCACTACACCACTATATATATATATATATATATATAATACGAAAAATGCAATGCTGTTGAATAGATTTTATCTTTGCGTATAAATTAAAAATATCAGAATTAGCGCATGGAAAGTAAAGGGAAGATTTGAGCAATAGGCCCCGCCTATTGTGGGCCTGAGCTCCGCCGCGCCATCTATTGGTTGACGCTCGTCAATGCCCTATTTACAACAGACAGCTCGAGTATCCACTAACTTTTAGCTTTGTCTTTGTCTTTGTCTTAACAATGATTAATATTATTAATATTAATAATATTATTAATATTAATATTATTAATATTAATAATATTATTAATATTAATATTATTAATATTAATATGATTTTATTGATTTCTGGAAAATCTTTTCCTATTTGGTCAAATTGTATTATTATTATTATTATTTATTATTATTATTAATATTTTAATCAACTATCAATTTCATACATCGCAGTCAACTATCAATTCTTTGTACTATACACAATATTCATAATATATCTATAATAATAATGATAATAATAATATGCAATGATAATTTATTTTATATTCAGATATTATTTCTTTTGTTTATTGTAAATTAATTAATACATTTTACTCATGAAATTAATATGAGTAAATTAAAATAGAACATATTTAGTAAATTAAAATATAGCATATCATTTTATGAAACCTATAAAATGTTATATTTTAATTAATATGAGAGCCCAGTTAAGCCTAAAGCTTAAAAGAAGAAAAATAACAATAGTTCAATTAATGATTGTAGGCTTTGTGTTAAAATGATTGCGATATTCTAGTAATAATTGAAATGGTGTAATATTTAATCTTATCAATAAGGAATTTTCATTAAATAATTAAATAATTTAATTAATTTACGAGGTAACTTAACCAGGGAGCAGACTCTAGTACATTATAGCAGTCATTCTCAACCGGGTGCCTGAGGCACACCGGTGTTTCCAGAAAATGTGGTGACCAGACACTGTTACCAAAAAAGTGTAGTGTGACCGATATCAGTGGTGTGCCCATGTAACATAATGCTAACAACTAAACTAAACTGTAAAGCAGCGGTTCTTAACCGGGAGGAAATTTCCCCACGTGGGGGGGGAGGGGAATTACAGGAATATCAGGGGAGAAATCGGAGATTTTGGAAATTGTCCATTAAGATATCTAAAAATATAATAGATTCCTATAAATATATTTTTACTAAAAAAAAAAAAAACCGGGTCTCTATAGAGGAGAGAGAGAGACTAGTACAGTATGTTCATTTGTAGTTTGTAAATGTAGTTGTTCAACAATTATAAATCTGTTGATGTTCATTCGGAAATAAAACGCCTCGTGTTTCATTTACTGTTTCTTCTCATTCCTAAGCCTTGTACAAATGTATACGGATTAAAAGTAGGGTTCACATTAGAGGCGTCGTGCACAAAAAGAAATTGGGGAGGCCCCAAGCCTTTAGACCTTGGGCATAGATCCTGGGGGATAGCCAATATAATCATCCCTCTACGATTCATGTAATTCAGAAAAAAAAACAATTTTCCTTTTCAAGAAGCCCTAGTTTTGTATTATTATCAATCCATTATCCAGCTAATAAATCCAGCTATTATCATATTATGCCAGCACACACATTCTACTTCTGAACTTCTATTTGCAATTTTACTTAGTACTTTGTGTAAGCCTACATTTACTGTCAATGTCCTCATTTGTTTATGTTATATTATTTCATTCACGTAAGCAATGTCATTACACCTGATCAATATCAGTATCATGTTTCTGTTAATGGTGATGAAAAAAAGTTGGGTTTGAATGCCAGTACGTGTATTTTTGCATATGATATACAGTTCAAGTAATTTGTTCAGTTATAAAATATCCCTGCCAATGCCTCCTTACTCCGCAGGTACAACATAATAAGCCCTGATTCCCACAAACTAAACGATTCGGCTGGTTCAAAGCACAGGGGTTAAACTTTCATTTTTCTCAAAAATTTTGAGGGGGGGCGGGGCACCCAGGGCCCCTATAGGCACGACGCCACTGGTTCACATCGTTCCCAGTTGAAGTGTGACCAACATTTTTCCACGAAGTCTGAAGTGTAACCAAGTGAAAAAAAGGTTGAAAAGTTGAGAACCATTGCATTATAGTAGTATTCCCAATACCTCTCTCACCATCTCTCGTGTTTCTCATCTTCCTACATTCACACAAAATTCGCTAGTTGCTCACTCACAGAAAATGCAAGATATACAAAGTGTTGACAGAAGTAAATAGACACCACGATGATTGTCTTCAAGATCAAATGGGCAAAGCTCATCAATAGAATGCCAAAACGTGTGTCAACTTTATATAACGGCAAGGGAAGAGCACAATTCTAAGTATACTGATTCAATAAATCTGTAGAGGTCAGACAAAGAAATAGACAAAGAAATTCCTTTTTCCTCGCCGTTCGCAGACATCTTGGATTCATCAGCGAAAAACACACGTGGTGTTCAAAGAAACGGAAACAAAAGGACGCTTGTCTTCAAAAAACGGCCCGCGAAAAGTTAGCGTCTTACGAGCCTAATGCCTATATAAGTCAGAGTTCACTGGAACTCGCTCTCACTCCGCTCGTTACTTTCTCCTCGTGAATCTCCTCTCTCCACGTAGCGCCGTTTCGACCTCAGCTGGCCTCAGTCCTTCAAGTCACATTTCAACTATACAAGAACGAAGCACCACTTGAGGCGACTCCACAATTACATCCTGCAAGAAAGAACATCACTGCTGTAGGCGTTCCACTGGCCTCTTACCCCAAGTCTCTACCGGCTGTCATCATTCATCCTCTCGCCGGCAAGGCCAACCTGACTACAGAAGCACCCTTCGAAGCCCAGGTCCGTAAACCTCCTGTAGGCTACAAGCTGCAACTCCACTTTGCTCTCCACACATCCTTCACCACACTTCGATCGGCGCCCGTTCAACAAGTATCTCAACAGGCCCTCTACAGTCTCCAAGGTCATCTACGGCCAAACGCAATACGGTCAACCACAGTCTCCAAGGTCATCTACTGCCCAACGCAATACGGTCAACCTTCAAGTAGGTCTTCAATCTCCAGAGTTAGTCATCATTTCGATAAGCCTACCTTTCCCTTCGTGTTAAACAATTCCCGCGAAGCCTACACAGTGTAATAGCAGGGTCGCGATTAGGCTATACCCAAAAGTGTACGCAAGCAACCGGAAAACTAACTCTTTCATTTAGACCGCAGTAGGCCTATTCAAGTGTTGTACCAATACCGTAATTTTGTATCACCCTGTTATTGTGTTCATGCGTGTAATTTACTCATCTTGCATCTCATTGTTTGTGATCTTTTATGTGTTTCATTCTTAACGACCTAATCCACTTACTGTACCAACCGTACGTGCATTATTTAAGTTATCAATAGGTTCATTATTTACTGTGTTCACCTCTGCATTATCTCATTAGCCTATCTGAATTAGCGTATTTAATTAACAATTAGTCTGTATAACCATTCCTTATTGCTAAGAATCAGTCATATGTAGCATAGTACAAATGCCGTTATATAATTGTTAATCACTATAAATACCTTTATTAAACTGTTAATCGCTGTGAACAAATAAATGATTTATTCTCCTAATTAAACACAAAACAACAAAGTAATTTCTCTCTCCTTATTAAAATTTGTTTATTTTGGCAGTAAGCCCAAGTTGGTGACCCCATAATTATTTCATTTCAATTTTACACAATAATTATAGTAAGCCTACTTTCTTAGCCACATCAAATCGGTGACCCGTAGGCCACTATAAATCTCTTATTATTTACTAACTTTTATTATCAACTCAAAAACTATTGAAAAACCGAAGGTGTCTATTTACTTTTGTCAACACATTGTATAATAATGTCCAAATGCTTTTTAACGTAAACACCAAAACTTTAATTAATTACATTCATAAATACTTTGATTTAAATGGATGACAAAAGGCGAAAAGAAAGATAACAAATGTCATGACGTACAATTAAATGGCTTATTAAAATCAGTTGATCGAAAGTAAACGTTATAACAAAGGTCATGACGTACAAGGGTACAATTAAATGGCTTATTAAAATCAATTGATCGAAAGTAAAAGTTATAACAGAAAACGAGGGGAAACATCCTTAACTGAATACGAAACAAACTTGGTAAACTAATTAAAATATATTATTGAAACACATTTCAGAACTCAAAACATGCAGACAAAAACATGCAGGCAAAACATGCAGGCATGGAAATGAATCAATGAACCATTCTTGTATATAGAAACTTTGCTTAAATAATAATTAGGTTAATAATAAAAGGAAAAGTCACGAACGAACTTCATTGTTTTTTTTAGAGGGGGGGGGGGGGAGATCGCAATATGAAAAGATATTTAGTGGAACTGTTTCCTCAACCCCCCAAATTCCCTCAAGCAGAAATTTAATTGGGGAAAGAAGATCCAGAAAAGTTTTCTTTCACAATATCAACTGTCACTGATTCCGAAACTCTACTTCTTATACAATTATTCTGTTCTCTAAAGCTTTTGACTCGACACAATATTCGCTTCTGACGCATAAATTGGCTAACTATGGAATAAAAGGCGTGTCATGCACTGATTCCAATAGTATTTAGAGAACAGAATATAAACTCAATGAACGTGAATCAAGCAATCGTTTACATAGGACAATAATGAGATAATTTCTTTTCATATGCCACGTATCTTATTTATATATGTATGGGAAGATGTCTCTCTGTCTGTCTGTCTGTCTGTTTGTTCTATGTTCGTTTATACACGCCTATACGGCTAGGGTAATCTGCACCAAATTTACAATACACATTGAGGGAGAATTAGGGAATGTTTTGGTAACACACCCGCCCCTCCCAGTCCCCTCCTAGGTTGTGTTTCGGGGAACTTTTGCTACGCAAGACGCAGTGGGCGTTTTAGTATATATATACACACACACACACACACACACACACACACATATATATATATATATATATATATATATATATATATATATATGTGTGTGTGTGTGTGTGTGCGTGTGCGCGTGCGTGCGTGTAACCTCGCATACAATCGTATCAAATAAGAAAGCTATAAATTTAAATGTTATATATACTCAAAGGTGGGCACCCGGGCCTCAAAAAGGACCGACGGTCCCGGTCCCGATCCTTGCCTCAAACTGGACCGACGGTCCCGGTCACGGTCCTTTCTGAAGATAGGACCTAGGAACGACTCGGTCCTCGGTCCTTATATATAATATAAGTGAAAAATTTGATTAAAATGAAAAATGAAATTAAAGACACCGGAAATCTTTAATTTTATTAACGTAAATTATAATTAATACAATACATAAATGATGAAAAAAAGTTATTAAGTTAAATGCTTGAGTTTCCATCTTCTTTAGAACTTCCAATAATCACTAAACACACTAAAATCACTAAAAAAGACCGTCCGGACCGGACCGTCCGGAATTGCTTAAAAATGGACCGTCGCTCCTCATTTAATTAATGGAGTAAATGAAATAAAAATATTTGGGTGTGCTTTTAGATGAAAAATCTAACCTTAGAAATTGGCATCAGAACTACCAAAATTCTTCAGATTTAAAAAAATATACTCTACAGTACAACTAAAACTATATTGCACTTTTGCATACCGAATAATATCTTCTATAGTAGGCCTATTTGGAAAAATATATAAACCAATATGCAAAGGTGGGCAGGACCGAGTTCCAAAAGGACCGAACTCCAGGAACTCGGTCCTTTTTAAGGACCGTGAGCGGGAAAGTCGGTCCTTTTCTCAGTGAGGACCAATGAGGAGCGACGGTCCATTTTTAAGCAATTCCGGACGGTCTTTTTTAGTGATTTTAGTGTGTTTAGTGATTATTTGAAGTTCTAAAGAAGAAGGATCGTTTCCTCCAGAAGACTCAGAAAGAGACAGACTGAACTGAAACTTGTTTCAACACCTGGAGGAGACGAAGAATCTACTGATGTTAGTGCTTCAACTTCAAGTCAAGCAACTGGAGTTTAACACGCCTATCCCATCCAGTGCCGCCGTGGAGAGGCTCTTTCTTCTCTTTGGGGAAGGACGTCCTCAAGCCGAAAAGGTCAGGGCTCAGTGACAGCCATTTTGAAATGCTAGTCTTCTTGAAGGGAAACTCAAGCATTTAACTTAATAACTTTTTTCATCATTTATGTATTGTATTAATTATAATTTACGTTAATAAAATTAAAGATTTCCGGTGTCTTTAATTTCATTTTTCATTTTAATCAAATTTTTCACTTATATTATATATAAGGACCGAGGACCGAGTCGTTCCTAGGTCCTATCTTCAAAAAGGACCGTGACCGGGACCGTCGGTCCAGTTTGAGGCAAGGACCGGGACCGGGACCGTCGGTCATTTTTGAGGCCCGGGTGCCCACCTTTGCCAATATGTTTATCTATTCTTGAACAAACATAGTACATAAAAATATTGCCAAAATCAAATAGGGAGACACGATGGATTTAAAAAGGTGGCTGGACCAGCATGAAAATTAGCTTTGATTACATCTGCTTATAGTTAAACATAGTACTCACAACACATACATCATAGATCAGACTTGGAAAATGTTCAGATTTTGAAAGAAGTACCAAACTTAGAAGAAAGAAAATATCTGGAAGTCGTGTTGGTTGATACTAGTCAATCACTGCTGCCGTTTCTAACGTCTATGGCCCTTACGGTCCCGCAGTGAACGTAATAAATAAGGTAGAAACAAGAATTAGTCTACATTGTACATCGATTACATGAATCTCGTAAGTTAATGAATGACATAATATTCAAGTCCTTTTTGAGATGGTATTGTATAGTTTCCTAATTTAAATATAATCCAGTACCTATAAGAGCAGAGTGATTTACCTAGTTGATTGCTGAGGACGATCTTTCTCATACAGGGTAAACTGTTAATCATATATTTAGTTCTACTGCAGAATTAACTTCCAGGTTTGATGACAATTAAGTTGACACAAGTCAAAATAACGATGACAGCACTAAAAGCAGATTTTTTCCCCTTTGACCACTGCATGGTGGAAGCTATTCACCATTCCTGCAGTGGCTGCCTGCGTTGGGCTCTCTAGCGCAGATATATTGTACATCAACCTAGTAAAGCTGGTTTCCGCACATTAATGATAAAAACTTAAAGAAAACAATTTGGATGATACTTTAAGTGTATATTTTATGATCTACAGAAGCTAAGGCTAACAAAGACCCTAAGATCCACTCTAAGGTTAGCCCGAGAGAAAGGAAAGAGTAGCGGGTTAAGAGAAGAGAAGAGAATAAGGGGTTAAGTAAGAGCAACACCTATCACTCATGGGTTAACATTCATTCAGAAAAAGAGGAAAAGTGTCTCACCATCATCATCCGCCGGCCACTGCCGACAAGTCAGAAAGATAGTCGGAGAGAATAGGAGAGGGGTGAAAGATGAAAAGAAGTAAAATAAGAACGCTTACAAACCATGCAAACACAGTCTTAACTCACTGTCATACCATGCAAACTACAAACATGCAAGAAAAGAGGTAGAGACATGCAAAGTAAGGAGGAAAAAAAAAAAAAAAAAAAAAGTTAAACAAAAAGTGGGTTAGTTTACGCTATGAGCTACATCTACATTCGTGTCAGTCTAATTTTTTTTTTTTTTTTTTAATAATTTTATTGCTGGCATCACACGCTGGCATGTCACAAGCTGGCATCCATCGTCAACAGACTCATCCTCGAGCACCACCACCAGAGCTTCCGTTGCTAACTTTGTTTTTTAAATTAAACAACGTTAATACCTTTAAAATGTCTGTCAAGACGGTTCTTAAACATATTAACGCTGGTAGAATGAACGACTGACGCGGGAAGATTATTCCATTTATCAATTACTTTAAACGTAAAGAAGTTTTTAGCGATATTAGTAATAAAACGCCTGCCACGCAACTTAAATCCGTTATTGCGAGTATTACTATTATCAAAAGTGAACAATTTGTCAAAATTTACGTTATCGATGTTATTAACGATTTTGAAAACTTCAATAAGCTCCCCCCTTAATCTCCTAGTTTCGAGTGAATACAAGTCTAGCTCTTTAATCCTATCTTCATAAGGCTTATTGCGCAATGACGGAATAAGTTTCGTGGCACGACGCTGAACCCTTTCTAACCTATCAATATCCTCACGCAAGTACGGGCACCAAAACTGAACGGCATATTCTAAATGAGGCCTGACTAGGGACTTGTAAAGGGGCAATATAATATCCTTCGATTTAAATTCGAAATTACGCGCTATGAAGCCTAACATCCTATTAGCTTTTGCGCAAGACTCCAGGCACTGGTTCCTAACCTTTAAATCTTTAGTTACGCGTACGCCTAAATCTACTTCCTCGTCAACGCTCGCTAACTCCCTATCATCCATCGTGTACGCGTAATTATTGTTGCGAGAACCTATATGCAAAACTTTACATTTATCTACGTTAAATTGCATCTGCCACTTATCCGTCCACTCCATAATCCTATCTACATCGTCTTGGATCCTATTTCTATCGTCCTCGTTAACAACCTTACCGCCTATTTTAAGTATCGTCCGCGAATTTTGACACGTTACTAGTCAATCCTACATCTATGTCGTTAATGTAAATTACGAATAACAATGGGCCTAACACTGAACCCTGTGGGACACCGCTACCTACATCTAACCACCCCGATTCACTACCATTAACTACGACCCTCTGCCTCCTAGCACGAAGCCATTCTTCTAACCAGTTAGCTACCTGACCGCGTATACCGTGCGCTTTAACCTTCGCAATTAGTCTCCTATGCGGAACTGTATCGAACGCCTTTTTAAAATCTAAATAAATAACGTCAGCTGCCCTATGCCTATCGTATTCGCGCACTACTTCGTTATAAAATTCTAACAAATTAGTTAAACAAGACCTATGGCGTCGAAACCCGTGCTGACTACTATTAATCAAATCTCTACTTTCTAAGTGATCGATAATACGATCCCTAACTACGGATTCCAAAAGTTTACCGACAATTGACGTTAAGCTAATGGGCCTATAATTGCTAGCTACCGCGCGTTCGCCTTTTTAAAAATAGGCGTGACGTTAGCTAATTTAAAGTCTTCAGGAATAATCCCCGTTTCGAGTGACTGATTAAAGATCTTCGTTAAGGGGCCTACGATAACTTCTTTCAAATCTTTCAAATGTCTGGGATAAAAAGCGTCAGGGCCTGGAGCCTTGCTAACTTTTAGCCTATCGATATAATGCGCAATCTCAGCCTCGTAAACAGTTATTTCATCTAAAATAGTCTCGCTACTAAATGGAACGATATCATCCACGTCGGGGACATTATTTACGTCTTCTACGGTAAAAACTGTCGCAAAAAAGTTATTGAAAATACCCGCCATCGCCTGAGCGTCAGAAGCCAAAGCGCCATTAACATCCACTAGAGGGCCTATGTTATTTTTTACCGGCTTACGATTATTAACGTATTCAAAAAACTTTTTTGGATTATGTTTACTATCCGCAGCTATAAGTATCTCTAAATTACGCTTGGCATTCCTAACTGATCTTTTAACCTGACGTCTAAGGATATAAACCCCATAAAACAGTACAATATTCTTGACGATAATAAACGATAAGATAAATCAAACAATATAATAAATTAAAAAATTAAAAAATTATGACTAAGAGAGAAATAAAAATAAGATACATACTGAAACAAGTAATAATTATAATAAAAATTACCCACAACTAATGCTACAAAAGAAGAACAAAATAAATAAAAAGTACACGTAGCGACACCACCAACATACAGGGTGATGCATAAATGTTTCATAAATCTTAAAACAAAATGAGAGAAAAAAGACCATAGTCGACCTACAGTCGAGGAGCCCGTAGATTTTGAGCTAAGCACGCGACAGAAAAATTAAACTCCTAAAGATTTTTTACATTTTATGCAAATACACAGTGTGATACATTTGCTTCATTAAAGTAAATGATAGAAATTTGTTCCTACTTCTTGAGTGTAATCCTCAGCACGTCGCAAAATAATTGAGGAGAGAGAGTTAAAGGGGGAAAATGAGTGAGTATGATTAATTGACAACACTGTTGTAATTTCAGTTTGGGGCTTTAGGAACTTTCAGCAAATTTAACCCATTAACGCCCAAAACTATTTTTTTATTTCCTGATATTTCTTGATATATTCAGCTTCGGAGACTTTAAATAAACATGAAATAGTTATCTGATACACAAAAATTTAAATAAAAAATAAAAAATTAATATTTAAAAATTTGACTTTAAAGTTCTAACCTAAATTG
The DNA here is from genome assembly GCA_023014485.1 of Bathynomus jamesi. Taxonomy (NCBI): domain Eukaryota; kingdom Metazoa; phylum Arthropoda; class Malacostraca; order Isopoda; family Cirolanidae; genus Bathynomus; species Bathynomus jamesi. The sequence continues at coordinate 419,839 of JAJOZX010002782.1, forward strand.
TAGTGTTAAAATGTGTTCCAAAAAAGGACGCTGGTAGTTAATGAGTTAACTAACCTAATATAGGAATTAACCAAACTCCTTTTTTCGCAATGGCGTTCTGTCTGGGGCCGTGGCAGAGGTGGAAGTATTCGCCGGCTTAAGCCGACCAGCCCGCCCGACCTCACCACCCATTCCTCCTCCCCTCTCTCTCTCTCTCTCTCATCGTAAACTACTGCTAACCACCATTCCCTCACTTGTTCATCCTCACTCATTTTCCCCTTCAACTATCTCTCCTCTATGCTATAAGGTTGTCACATATATTCTGCTCGATTTTTTACTTCATTCAGAACAAAAATTAAATGACTTATAAGTTATAAGGACAAATTTGCTCAAATTTTTAGTTTATTCACAACAAAAATTAAATGACATAATGACAAATTAATCATCAATATAATTCCCTTCTTTTTCTATAACCTCCTCCCACATGTAGAAAAGTTTTTTTTATGCCACGTTCGAAGAAATCCCTTAGTTTCGAGTTAAAAAAAGCGATCACTTCGTTATCGATAGCTTCCCTGGATTGCAACCTTTGTCCATCCAGGTGGTGTTGCAGACTTCTGAATAAACGGTAGTCTGAAGGTGCGATATCCGGAGAATAAGGTGAATGAGGCATTTTTTTCCAACCAAATGCCTCCAATTGGGCAGTGGTGATTCGAGCAGTGTGAGGGCGCGCGTTATCCTGGTGGAATAGAACACCTCTGCGATTAATTAATGCAGGACATTTTTCTTGTAATGCCATCTTCAATCGTTGGAGTTGTTGGCAGTAGACTTCAGCTGTGATTGTTTGGTTATCTGGCAGAAGCTCAAAATGAATAATTCCTTGCATATCCCACCAAACGCATAGCAAATTTTTTTTGGATGGGGTCCATTCCTTGGCTGAAGTTCGGGCTTTGTTTCACGGCCAAGCCACTGATGCCGACGCTTAATACTGTTATAGAGGACCCACTTTTCATCCCCAGTGACGATCCGATTCAAAAAGAGTGCCTGCAGTTGCCGAGAATGCAGTGATGTGTAAATATCGATTCGAAGTTGAAGATTCGCTTGTGACAAATCATGCGGAACCCATTTTCCAACCTTCACTACTTTTCCTAACAGCTTCAAATGACGATGAATGGTCATATGTCTAACGCTGAGTTGCAGACCAAGTTCTCTTACAGTTACCGTTGGGTTTTCCTCCACTGTTGCTTTCAGCAACTCTTCATCTAACTCATTTGGTCGTCCTGTTCGTTGATAATCTTTCAGACTGAAGTCTCCATTTCTGAACTTCTCAAACCATCTCCTACACATCCATTCGCTCACAACATCATTTCCATAAACTCTTTGAATGTTTCTTGTGGATTCACTAGCGTTAGATCCTTTAAGGAACTCATACAGCATCACATGTCGAATATGCTCTTTCGTGGGCTCCATGTTTTTTCAATTACTGTAGTATCGTAGGGATGGCGTTGTAACTGTATGAAAAACACCAGAGAAAATATTAATTAGCCTAATCCTACACTAGCCTAAGTCATTCTGTATCGTGATAAAACATGTGCGAACTTGTCGCCGCGTGTATTTTGCAACATTTCTAAAACTATTTCACATTATTTTGAGGTAAATGCAAAAAACTTCACTTTTCTACGTGAAGGTCAAATTATGATAATAAAAACCCACTCTAATAGACAGAGTTTATTTCCACAACAGTTTCGATGCCCACTGGCATCCTCTTCGGGTGGATACAGAAAAACGAATGAACCAAACACAAGAGGGAAAACAGTCCAGGGACCATTACGAAATTCGCACCTAGGTTAGATCCCGTTCTCCCGACACCGGAAGGACATTTTATTAAAGGGTCCCGCTTATAAGTACATTCGCACAAATTTAAAACTATCTTCTTGTTCTATACATACAGATTCTATTTTTTTTTTACATAATTATTACATTTATTATTAAATTTATTATTACATTTATTACATTTTTTATTGCATTATTATTTATTACAGAAATTATAAATTTATTATTACATTGATTATTACATTGTTGTTTATTATTACAGAAATTGTAAACCGAAAAACTAATGAAAAAGGCGAGAAGGAAACAATCCAGAGACCATTAAGAAATTCGCGCCTAGATTAGACCCCCGTTCTCCCGACACCGACACCGGAAGGGCATTTTATTAAAGGGTCCCGCTTATAAGTACATTCGCACAAATTAAAGCTATCTTCTTCTATACATACAGATTCTATTATTTTAAATGTAATAACAAATGCAGTAATTATGTTACGTTTTTTTAACATTTATTATTATTACCTTTACATTTATTATTACATTTACATTTATTACTATTACGTTTATTATTCCATTTATATTTTACCAAAAAAATGAATGAACCAAAAGTGAGTAAGGAAACAATCCAGAGACCTTTAAGAAATTCATACTTAGGTTAGAAGTTAGAACCCGTTCACCCGACGCCGTAAGGGAGGGAGTGTTTGACCAAGAATCTCATTAGAGGGTCCAGCTTATAAGTACCTTCGCACAAATTAAAATTTATTATTAAGGTTATTGAGGTTATTCTATTATCTATCGTCCGTTTTCTAATCGAGCAGAATTTATGTTACAACCTGATATTTTGCGACGTGCTGAGGCATGCATTCAAGAAGCAGGAACGAATCTCGAACATTTACTTTATTGAAACAAATGTATCACATTGTGTATTTGCATAAAATATAAAAAATCTTTAGGAGTTTCATTTTTCTGTCGCGTGCTATAGCTCGAAACCTCCGGGTTTCTCGATCTATGTTTATATGGTCTTTTTTTTTTACTTTTGTCTCAAGAATACACCTTGCAACTTATGAAACACATATATGCATCACCCTGTATATATGGTAATAATAATGACAATGATAATGTTTACTAGCAGGAGACAGATCCCATAAAGAAAAGGTACAGTATCCATCAAGGTAATCAACAATACAACTAATTAAACAATAAATTTAAAAAAGCAAAAGAGGACTACGGTAATAAAGAGATAACACTTATTAACATCATATCATCGGCATAGACCAAGTCATTTATCCTTATGCCATCTATACAGCATCCCACTCTCGCCTCATCAAGAGAAATAGTTAATCTATCAATATTTTATATATATATATATATATATATATATTTTTTTTTTTTTTAAACAGCAGAGGAGAGAGTAAGGAGCCTTGTCTAACTCAGCATGAGGAACTACCAAAACATTCGGACAAACCATTGTCCCTTCTAACAGTAAAGGTTTGGTGTGTGTGTACCAAAATTTCAGTAAATTTAAAACAAATGATGGAACATTAAAAAAACAACTATAAATAGTCGAATTACCGACAGTATAATATCTAAATACAATCTCCTTCAAAATATTTTAATATTCATTTTAATAAGTGAGAGTTTTTCACTGCTAATAAGACAATGGCAGAGAAAATTAGTTACTCATTTTATTTGAAAACTGTACTTACATCAAGAGTATTAATCAAACTGCGGTAAAAATGTACTGTAATGAGTTTATAGATCCAAATGCAGCATACAGTTTTGGGAAACGTCGAAGAAAATTATGGCTTGTGCACATGTGCGTTATGCGCGATACCAATGACACAGTGACCTCGCAACCCGAGTACGCAACACGTGAAAGCGAATTAGAGTCAAAACCAAAACAAATTTGAAAATTTGTGAAACGTGTAATTATGGTGAGTGATTATCCTTTAGTTGAAATATTTGTTGTCGTAAGGTCGGAGGAGGAGAGACATTTTGTGTCATACGAGACGAATATAATTTCGACCGAGAATACAATGAATAAAATTATATATACATCTTGGTTAACCTTGGTTAACCTTGATTTTGTTTCCGCCCGAGTTGTTCATTCTGACGAAGATCACTCTACCTTAGATCTACAGTTTAACGTGGAGTCCAAACCACGCCCCACAATGGGCGGTTAGAAGTTACAGTTCTCGCCCGGACTCGATCTCACGACTTCCCGATCAGGAGCCCATTGTCTTAATCGCTAGACTACCCAAGGTATCCATTTATCTACCAACAGTTTTTATTGTGTGGAAGGATGAACAGTTGGGTTTTGCTGCGCGCCACCTGCCGTTACCGGGTTTCGATCGCAGGGCCGGTGGATTCGTAGTCAGCCATGCTAACCACCAGGGCCGCCGAGAGTGCTGGGAAGCCGGGATAAATCCCCTGTGCCCGGACCTCTAGGGGGCCCGGAAAGAGGGGGGATAAAATATTAATAAAGCACTTGATTAAATAACAGAGAGGAAATATAATTAATGAACATACATTTTATGGAGATTATCATAGTCAAACTGAAACAGATAAAATATTATCTGCGGTCCACCAATGCCCAAGGCCGACTGACAGATCTGGGAACCATTGTAATTAAAAGCCGGTTAGCCCGTACTTTAAATTTCATCAGAATCATTTGCCACTTTGCTAGAGAGAAGGCAAAGAAAGTACACTTCTAATTATGAAAATCTTGCAGTGAACAATTGTCTTGCCTGCATGGACTGGTACTGCATTTGTAAATTGTATGGTGATAGAATTAATATAATTGATTCGAAAAATAAAATGGTCATTTTCTTCTGAGTTGTTTATTCATACTGTATGTTTTGAATAGTGACTTGGACATGTAATCAGTTTGCTTGTTATGTACACAAAAAACATTCATAAAAATACTGAGTAAACAGGGGGTCCCATATATCAATCCAATGCCCAAGACCGACTGACAGATCTGGGAACCATTGTAATTAAAAGCCGGTTAGCCCGTACTTTAAATTTCATCAGAATCATTTGCCACTTTGCTAGAGAGAAGGCAAAGAAAGTACACTTCTAATTATGAAAATCTTGCAGTGAACAATTGTCTTGCCTGCATGGACTGGTACTGCATTTGTAAATTGTATGGTGATAGAATTAATATAATTGATTCGAAAAATAAAATGGTCATTTTCTTCTGAGTTGTTTATTCATACTGTATGTTTTGAATAGTGACTTGGACATGTAATCAGTTTGCTTGTTATGTACACAAAAAACATTCATAATAAAATACTGAGTAAACAGGGGTCCCATATATCAATCCAATGCCCAAGACCGACTGACAGATCTGGGAACCATTGTAATTAAAAGCCGGTTAGCCCGTACTTTAAATTTCATCAGAATCATTTGCCACTTTGCTAGAGAGAAGGCAAAGAAAGTACACTTCTAATTATGAAAATCTTGCAGTGAACAATTGTCTTGCCTGCATGGACTGGTACTGCATTTGTAAATTGTATGGTGATAGAATTAATATAATTGATTCGAAAAATAAAATGGTCATTTTCTTCTGAGTTGTTTATTCATACTGTATGTTTTGAATAGTGACTTGGACATGTAATCAGTTTGCTTGTTATGTACAAAAAACATTCATAATAAAATACTGAGTAAACAGGGGGTCCCATATATCAATCCAATGCCCAAGACCGACTGACAGATCTGGGAACCATTGTAATTAAAAGCCGGTTAGCCCGTACTTTAAATTTCATCAGAATCATTTGCCACTTTGCTAGAGAGAAGGCAAAGAAAGTACACTTCTAATTATGAAAATCTTGCAGTGAACAATTGTCTTGCCTGCATGGACTGGTACTGCATTTGTAAATTGTATGGTGATAGAATTAATATAATTGATTCGAAAATAAAATGGTCATTTTCTTCTGAGTTGTTTATTCATACTGTATGTTTTGAATAGTGACTTGGACATGTAATCAGTTTGCTTTTATGTACACAAAAAACATTCATAATAAAATACTGAGTAAACAGGGGGTCCCATATATCAATCCAATGCCCAAGACCGACTGACAGATCTGGGAACCATTGTAATTAAAAGCCGGTTAGCCCGTACTTTAAATTTCATCAGAATCATTTGCCACTTTGCTAGAGAGAAGGCAAAGAAAGTACACTTCTAATTATGAAAATCTTGCAGTGAACAATTGTCTTGCCTGCATGGACTGGTACTGCATTTGTAAATTGTATGGTGATAGAATTAATATAATTGATTCGAAAAATAAAATGGTCATTTTCTTCTGAGTTGTTTATTCATACTGTATGTTTTGAATAGTGACTTGGACATGTAATCAGTTTGCTTGTTATGTACACAAAAACATTCATAATAAAATACTGAGTAAACAGGGGGTCCCATATATCAATCCAATGCCCAAGACCGACTGACAGATCTGGGAACCATTGTAATTAAAAGCCGGTTAGCCCGTACTTTAAATTTCATCAGAATCATTTGCCACTTTGCTAGAGAGAAGGCAAAGAAAGTACACTTCTAATTATGAAAATCTTGCAGTGAACAATTGTCTTGCCTGCATGGACTGGTACTGCATTTGTAAATTGTATGGTGATAGAATTAATATAATTGATTCGAAAAATAAAATGGTCATTTTCTTCTGAGTTGTTTATTCATACTGTATGTTTTGAATAGTGACTTGGACATGTAATCAGTTTGCTTGTTATGTACACAAAAAACATTCATAATAAAATACTGAGTAAACAGGGGGTCCCATATATCAATCCAATGCCCAAGACCGACTGACAGATCTGGGAACCATTGTAATTAAAAGCCGGTTAGCCCGTACTTTAAATTTCATCAGAATCATTTGCCACTTTGCTAGAGAGAAGGCAAAGAAAGTACACTTCTAATTATGAAAATCTTGCAGTGAACAATTGTCTTGCCTGCATGGACTGGTACTGCATTTGTAAATTGTATGGTGATAGAATTAATATAATTGATTCGAAAAATAAAATGGTCATTTTCTTCTGAGTTGTTTATTCATACTGTATGTTTTGAATAGTGACTTGGACATGTAATCAGTTTGCTTGTTATGTACACAAAAAACATTCATAATAAAATACTGAGTAAACAGGGGGTCCCATATATCAATCCAATGCCCAAGACCGACTGACAGATCTGGGAACCATTGTAATTAAAAGCCGGTTAGCCCGTACTTTAAATTTCATCAGAATCATTTGCCACTTTGCTAGAGAGAAGGCAAAGAAAGTACACTTCTAATTATGAAAATCTTGCAGTGAACAATTGTCTTGCCTGCATGGACTGGTACTGCATTTGTAAATTGTATGGTGATAGAATTAATATAATTGATTCGAAAATAAAATGGTCATTTTCTTCTGAGTTGTTTATTCATACTGTATGTTTTGAATAGTGACTTGGACATGTAATCAGTTTGCTTGTTATGTACACAAAAAACATTCATAATAAAAATACTGAGTAAACAGGGGGTCCCATATATCAATCCAATGCCCAAGACCGACTGACAGATCTGGGAACCATTGTAATTAAAAGCCGGTTAGCCCGTACTTTAAATTTCATCAGAATCATTTGCCACTTTGCTAGAGAGAAGGCAAAGAAAGTACACTTCTAATTATGAAAATCTTGCAGTGAACAATTGTCTTGCCTGCATGGACTGGTACTGCATTTGTAAATTGTATGGTGATAGAATTAATATAATTGATTCGAAAAAAAAATGGTCATTTTCTTCTGAGTTGTTTATTCATACTGTATGTTTTGAATAGTGACTTGGACATGTAATCAGTTTGCTTGTTATGTACACAAAAAACATTCATAATAAAATACTGAGTAAACAGGGGGTCCCATATATCAATCCAATGCCCAAGACCGACTGACAGATCTGGGAACCATTGTAATTAAAAGCCGGTTAGCCCGTACTTTAAATTTCATCAGAATCATTTGCCACTTTGCTAGAGAGAAGGCAAAGAAAGTACACTTCTAATTATGAAAATCTTGCAGTGAACAATTGTCTTGCCTGCATGGACTGGTACGCATTTGTAAATTGTATGGTGATAGAATTAATATAATTGATTCGAAAAATAAAATGGTCATTTTCTTCTGAGTTGTTTATTCATACTGTATGTTTTGAATAGTGACTTGGACATGTAATCAGTTTGCTTGTTATGTACACAAAAAACATTCATAATAAAATACTGAGTAAACAGGGGGTCCCATATATCAATCCAATGCCCAAGACCGACTGACAGATCTGGGAACCATTGTAATTAAAAGCCGGTTAGCCCGTACTTTAAATTTCATCAGAATCATTTGCCACTTTGCTAGAGAGAAGGCAAAGAAAGTACACTTCTAATTATGAAAATCTTGCAGTGAACAATTGTCTTGCCTGCATGGACTGGTACTGCATTTGTAAATTGTATGGTGATAGAATTAATATAATTGATTCGAAAAATAAAATGGTCATTTTCTTCTGAGTTGTTTATTCATACTGTATGTTTTGAATAGTGACTTGGACATGTAATCAGTTTGCTTGTTATGTACACAAAAACATTCATAATAAAATACTGAGTAAACAGGGGGTCCCATATATCAATCCAATGCCCAAGACCGACTGACAGATCTGGGAACCATTGTAATTAAAAGCCGGTTAGCCCGTACTTTAAATTTCATCAGAATCATTTGCCACTTTGCTAGAGAGAAGGCAAAGAAAGTACACTTCTAATTATGAAAATCTTGCAGTGAACAATTGTCTTGCCTGCATGGACTGGTACTGCATTTGTAAATTGTATGGTGATAGAATTAAATAATTGATTCGAAAAATAAAATGGTCATTTTCTTCTGAGTTGTTTATTCATACTGTATGTTTTGAATAGTGACTTGGACATGTAATCAGTTTGCTTGTTATGTACACAAAAAACATTCATAATAAAATACTGAGTAAACAGGGGGTCCCATATATCAATCCAATGCCCAAGACCGACTGACAGATCTGGGAACCATTGTAATTAAAAGCCGGTTAGCCCGTACTTTAAATTTCATCAGAATCATTTGCCACTTTGCTAGAGAGAAGGCAAAGAAAGTACACTTCTAATTATGAAAATCTTGCAGTGAACAATTGTCTTGCCTGCATGGACTGGTACTGCATTTGTAAATTGTATGGTGATAGAATTAATATAATTGATTCGAAAAATAAAATGGTCATTTTCTTCTGAGTTGTTTATTCATACTGTATGTTTTGAATAGTGACTTGGACATGTAATCAGTTTGCTTGTTATGTACACAAAAAAACATTCATAATAAAATACTGAGTAAACAGGGGGTCCCATATATCAATCCAATGCCCAAGACCGACTGACAGATCTGGGAACCATTGTAATTAAAAGCCGGTTAGCCCGTACTTTAAATTTCATCAGAATCATTTGCCACTTTGCTAGAGAGAAGGCAAAGAAAGTACACTTCTAATTATGAAAATCTTGCAGTGAACAATTGTCTTGCCTGCATGGACTGGTACTGCATTTGTAAATTGTATGGTGATAGAATTAATATAATTGATTCGAAAATAAAATGGTCATTTTCTTCTGAGTTGTTTATTCATACTGTATGTTTTGAATAGTGACTTGGACATGTAATCGGTTTGCTTGTTATGTACACAAAAAACATTCATAATAAAATACTGAGTAAACAGGGGGTCCCATATATCAATCCAATGCCCAAGACCGACTGACAGATCTGGGAACCATTGTAATTAAAAGCCGGTTAGCCCGTATTTTAAATTTCATCAGAATCATTTGCCACTTTGCTAGAGAGAAGGCAAAGAAAGTACACTTCTAATTATGAAAATCTTGCAGTGAACAATTGTTGCTGCATGGACTGGTACTGCATTTGTAAATTGTATGGTGATAGAATTAATATAATTGATTCGAAAAATAAAATGGTCATTTTCTTCTGAGTTGTTTATTCATACTGTATGTTTTGAATAGTGACTTGGACATGTAATCAGTTTGCTTGTTATGTACACAAAAAACATTCATAATAAAATACTGAGTAAACAGGGGGTCCCATATATCAATCCTTCCCCGGGGCCCGTGGCAGCTCTCGCCGACCCTGCTAACCACTACACCACCGAGGTGCATATAGCATAACTTCACGGCTGGAAGACCATGCCCATTACAGTTGTTAGACCACCAAGAGAAAAAACTGGAAACATTGTGTCGACGTCAAAACATAGATGTAATATGTGCATATTTTGCTAAAACCATCGATAAATGTGATCATGAAATTATAGCAAACAAACTTAAGAATTCAGAAATGGACGATGGATTTTAATTTCCTGCCAAAAAAAGAACACAAAGAGTGGTAGTAAATGAAATCAAATCTCGGAAGTCGTGAGCTCTGTCCCATAAAGTGTTCTGTCCTGGCTGCAGTGGGACACTCACTGGGACGGGGGGCCATGAAAACGAGGATGGAAAAGCCTATTAGAATACGAGGCCCGAAACTTTTTAATGTTCTGCCAAAATAACTAAGGAACCTCCAGCACACCAACTTGAATAATTTCAAGAACCAGCTGAACAGGTTCTTGTGCAAAGTCCCTGACTAACCATGCATGGTTCATTAGGAGGAGAGCGGAAACCAATTCCCTCCTCAACCAAATCTCGCAAATGAGGCGGGATGCTGCAGAGGGGTCGACCGCAGATTGATCCCGAACTGATGTTCGAAACCTTCTAAAGAAAGGTATCTCAAGTTAAAGGTAATATACAGGGTGTTTCATAACATGCGGGACGCACTTTCAGGATGGATTCAGGACCTGAAAACAATGAAAAAAGACTATATAACATATGCCCGAAATCGCTTTGTTTCCGAGTTACAGCCTGTTGTGTGTCCCAGCAAGTATCCGCTTAGGGGACATTCAAAAACCACGTGGTCCTTAAAGGGGGGGGAGGGGTTCCCTATTTGACCACCAAGGGCCACGTGGGGGAGGGGGGTCTTGACGTTTAACCACGTGGCCAATACTAAGCATTAAAATATCCTGTTTATAATATTGTTTATCATATTATGCTCCAATATGTATGCATCCAATATGTTAGTATGTATCCACTATTTATGCTTCAATAAATAATTTTTTGAACATTCAAAATTACATTTTTTATTCAAAATATTATTTTCAATTAAAGAAAGAAACAATTAATACAGTTTATTTAGAAGATATGCCTTTTAATTCTTCATTTACCTCATTACCTCAAAATCATATAAGAAATCCAATATAGCACCTTACATTTTACATAAGATTAAGAAGGGGGGGGGTGACATCGGAAGACCACGTGGTTTTGGAGGGAGTTTTAAGTCATTGGCCACAAATGACCACAAGGTGGGGGGACGGATTTCAAAACCGCTCGAAAAAGGACCACGTGGTTTTTGAATAACTCCTTACCTTTAAAGGAAGTGCTCAAAATGACCGCCTTGCGCTTGAAATACACGCCTGAACACGCCTCGTCATAGACTGCCTAACGCGTTCATACATTCCAGGTATTGGTCGGATATATATATGTGTGTGTGTGTGTGTGTGTGTGTGTGTGTTAACCCCTCCGTCTATGGCCTTAGTCGGTTCGAAATTGACGGGGGGTTCTGGTTAGGTGGCAGCAACGGATTTGTTACTCTGGGGTAGTGATGTAGCGGATGTCATTTTTTTCACATCCGCGGATGCGGATGCGGATGCGGATGTTTGATTTAAACATCCGCGGATGCGGATGCGGATGTTTACATTTTCGTTATTTTTTAGGATATATTCAAGATTTGTTGTGTTTAACGTATATAATAAGTTATTATATAGAGAGAGCTGTAGCTATAATGTAGTATAATTGATTAATTGTACAATAATTGCTGTACTTTTCTCTGAACATATAAAATAATATCAAGCATCTAACTAATATAGAAATCAATCAGTGAATTCGTCTGCAAATAAATTCGTTATATTTTGTTGAGTTTCAGCCACAATTAGAAACCATAATTGTGTTACCAGGATGCGGGACGTGAACGCAACTCAAATGCACCCCACCGACCTCTTTCCCCAACCTCCACCCTTATAGAAAGAGATCTTTAATTAGCTTGATAACTATTTATATTAAGTTTAAAGTTTTATTAGGCATATTTATAAATGAGTAATTAAAATAAAGTAAACTAAGATGTTCATCGTTTAATGTTCAAACTTAATTATAGGAAGGTTATGCTTAAGGAACATTAATTTTTCTGCCTTTTCTGCTGCCAGTCTGTTTCTCTTTTCATCATATATTAATCCAGCACTGCTAAATAATCTCTCGCTTGGTACGTTTGTTGGAGGACAGGCTAAATGTTTCCTTGCAAGTTTACTCAAGTATGGATAGATATTCTGCGTATTTTTCCACCAACTAATAGGATTGTCACATGCAGCCAGGCGTTTTTCTTGGTGATAGCTCTCGATCATTTTTACTACATCTTTTGACATCGCGTAGGTCTCGTCATCGCTGCTTGACTCAAGAAACTGAGAGACAGATTCTGTGATAGATTTGCTTGTTGAAGGTGTTGGTTCTGTCACTGAAACTTTTATTCTTTTGGTGGGTGGCGAAGCGACAGATTCAAGAGATTGAAGCTCTTCAACTGCTTTGCCAAGTGATGATTTAACTCGTTCTAATGTACTAGGTGAAAATAACTTAGCTTTGTAACGTGGATCTAAGTAGGTTGCAAGAGAGTAACTTCATACAAGAACAGCCTCTCGTCTTGTCGCTTGCATCACTTTTGCGCACAATGAACTAGTTCTATTAATATAGTAGAATTTGATAATTTCCGCTTATTAATGACGTTTTATCTCAACGGGCCACATCCGCACGACATCCGCAGTCCAAAGTGCGGATGCGGACGCGGATGCGGATGTGAGAAAATGTGCGGATGTTCCGCGGATGCGGATGCGGATGCGGATGTGACCTACATCACTACTCTGGGGTAGCTGGTACAGTACAGGGAATCGCAGTAGATTTCTTCTTGTAGTGGATCGGAGGATTCTGTGAAGCTGATTAAATTCTCTGAAGACTCTCCGATTCTTCTTGTAACGGATCGGGAAATTATTTTTCTCTATTTAAGACCAAGTTCTCTGAAGAGAGCAAGGCTCGAAGGAGAAGATAGACTTTTTCTTCCGGTAATTTACTGCTAAAATGTTACAGGTAATGCTCAGCCTCTAAGTTAGATCAGTCTAATCAGAATAAACAGAAATTTACAGGGGGAGGGGTTCGACCTCTTTCGACAACGGCTCAGGCAGGAAATTAGGAATGATTTAATTTACAGTACAAGAAATAAATAAGTCTAAATTTTGGGGGAGTGCAGTTGAAGGTTAAGTTCCCCCCCCTTTAACTGGAGAGCTGGAGATCTAAAGAATTCTTGGACGTTATGCATAATTTAAGCACATATCAGAATTTTGAAAGATTCCAAAATAAAAAGAAAAAATAAATAACAAAAAATAATATCGCCGAGTATACATTCCTAAATGGCGCATAATGTCGGAGTCGTACATTGAGTACAACCCCAAGTACATTACTGAGTACATTGTAATTTTGGTTTACTACAACCTATGATTATAATTACCAATTAGTTCACATTCGCTTATTATCGTTAATTACAGTTTCATTAAAGTACAGTCAATTCGTTAATTACAGTTAAACACAGTTAATTATAGTTTTATAGTGTTTTATATTTATAGACAATTCGGATAACTATTATTTTAGAATTTAAATTAGGTAATCAGGGACGTATTGGGAAAGATGGAATAGGAGTATAACACAAAGTACATGGGCACATACTGTATAATTATATAACATAACACACATAATGTTTCGAATTAGGAGCAGCAAAAGAGAAGGTATCGGATTCAGAAGCTCGCTTTTGGCGATGTCATCCGAATTCGAACACTTACGTCAGCATGAACGAGTATCTTGCGAGAAATTAAATAATTAAAAAAAAAAGTAAAAAGAATACATGTGGACATATTTACATGTAATCATAATCATCAGCGGACATGTACGAATGTATAAAGTATTGTACGCATATCGGTACTTCACACAATAGGTTGTGTACATAATATAGACGGACACGAGTAAATATGGACTGATATGTTAATAGGGCATAGGTAGACAATAGGTAGATGAATGAATAATTAATAATGTTAACGTATGAATGTTAACGTATGAATGAACAACATATAAATAATGACGTATAGAGTGTAAAGTTTTTATTATTATTATGTTAAAGAATTTACCATACTAAAGATATCCACATACTAAAGACATGATTCACTATTCAAGGGATGGAAAATGTGAAGGGAATTAAGTTACTTTATGACGTCATAGTTTATCAAATGATACAATACGTTAATTCATATAATTAATACGCCATAGTTATTTAATTCGTACGTACAGTACAAGTCATTAATGGGAGAAATTAGAGGAGACGAATTAGAGAGAGACAGTAATGAATAGAAGGGTTTACCGCCATGGTACAAAAGTGAGTGGAACTATTAATTAAATATGTATACTTATACGAGTACACAGTAAATATTAAGGAATTGGGTACATTTGAGGAAGAAGTAAATGAATAAAGAAGTACAAACAAGGGTTCAAATCATGCCACATTCAATGTTTATGCATAATCTAATAAAATTTAGGGATGAGGGTTAGATGCAAGACAACAATATAATTAATTATAATAAATTCTATAACAAATGGAAAGTGGAGATATGGGTAATATTGTGATGGAAATGTTAAACGATCTAAACCGTCGATTGTCTTGTTTGTACTTTACGGAAATGAAATTAAGGGACATTCGCTTCTCACAGCGAACCTCCAATGACACAAACATGGATATGGCTCAATCATAGAAATGGTAGGTCGCATGGTTATGACATATATATATATATATATGTGTGTATAGAAACGACGTAAGTATAGAGGAGTGTTCTGCACACGAGGAAGAGAAATAACGAACAAATGAAAAATGAGGTGACCGCCCGGGAATCGAACCCAGGATCTTCCGATTGCAGGTCAGATATGCTACCACTACACCACGGGCCTCGATCAGTCAGAAGTCGTAATTCTCCTACATAGGGCAGAAACCAATGCCTTGAGAGGGCACCCTCGCAAATCGTGAATATGTACATTTAACTGCAATGACCACGCAGTATATTAATGTATAGAAACGACGTAAGTATAGAGGAGTGTTCTGCACACGAGGAAGAGAACTAACGAACAAATGAAAAATGAGGTGACCGCCCGGGAATCGAACCCAGGATCTTCCGATTGCCCGTGGTGTAGTGGTAGCATATCTGACCAGCAATCGGAAGATCCTGGGTTCGATTCCTGGGCGGTCACCTCATTTTTCATTTGTTCGTTAGTTCTCTTCCTCGTGTGCAGAACACTCCTCTATACTTACGTCGTTTCTATACATTAATATACTGCGTGGTCATTGCAGTTAAATGTGTGTGTGTATATATATATATATATATATATATATATAATAAAGACTGAAGTAAAACATTTACTGAAGGAGAGTTGACAATTACTGATGAAAGCTCAAAACGAGCTTCGCTCAAAAGCTACACTAGAAAGGAAATATTTTGGTGTCCTGAATGTTACAATAGTAAGAGACGCGCTCGGGACGGTGTCATATGACGCGACGCGAGAACGAATCCTCCGAACCTTCCTCTTCGCTGCACGCTTTACTTCAGTTTTCGTATAAAATCAATCTCTGGTTATTGTAGTTTTTTATACTATATCGATCCTGAGCCGTCATTCGAACTCGCATAAAATAATACACACACACACACACACACTCATGTGTGTGTGTGTGTATATATATATATATATGCTGCAAACCCACAAGGAAAAAAAAAGAAAAAGAAAAACGATTCCTTGCAGTATTCATTCATTTCACGTGTTTAATTGTGAAATTCATCCCATATATATATATATATATATAATATATATATACACACACTACAATGTCCGCTGCGCTTTGTGCAGCGAAAATCCCATGAAACATAACCGAGGAGAAGACTGGGAGGGGGCGAGTGTGTTTGTAAAACCTGATCTGTTTCTCCCTTAATACAAATACTAAATTTAGTGCAGATTACCCAAGCCGTTTAGGTGCGTATATACGAGCAAACATCATCATTCCCTACACCCATACCCACCCACCCATACCCACACATACACACCCACCCACACACACACACACACACACACACACACACATATATATTTGGTTACTTTATAAGAATGCCCTGTTTTGTTCTCAAAATAGTTGCTTTTTGGTAAATATATTGGCCACGTTATGGCTATGTCGCAACAGCGCTTCTCATAAAATCAGTGAAGTTAAGTGACAGTATGTCTGGGTAGTAGTAGGTGGATGGGTGATCGTCCTCGGTGTTTGAATAATATCGAGACACTTGTTTCAGATGCACGATAAACTGTAGATTTTTTCTATATACGACTGTAGCTGTTGTTATGATATATGTGGAGGCAAAATTATCATCAATTTACTTTCTTTTAGTGTTCGTACAAAGTTACAATCATAATTTCTGTCTTCCTAAACTTAAGGAAAGTTGAAAAATAGGGAAACCAATCAGAGAACAGCGCGAGTCTGAATACAAATAAACTCCATTTGATTTGAGTGAAAATCTAAGTTTTGATTTTCAGGAGTGAATTTTTTTTTTTTTTTTTTTTTTTTTTTTTTATAATACAAAATAATCGATTTTTAGAATTTTAAATGGAAATTATTTGTAGGAAATCGTATTTTCAGTATTAAGTCCAAACATATTTTTATTCCAAAAATTTTTTTTTTGATACTTCACATCTACGGCATCTATACTGAACAGAATTTAACACACACACACATATATATATATATAATAAAAAGGAACACCAGAGACGCAATAAACATTCTACATTCTTTTATTGAGCCAACGTTTCGGAACACACTGATTTTATCATCAGGGCTAAGAAAAAAAAACAATGTAAAACAAATACAAATTTTCTTATATAATGACTAATACAAAATGGCAAAACGAAAAACCTTAACCCCTCATCAGGAACCATTATGGGCGTCAAAACATTAAAAGCGATGATATTATTTGTTAAATATTCTTAAATATCAAATACAGTAATTGAATCATGGGATTGTTTCATTACAGACTTTTTATAACACCATTTTGTAAGATTTTAGGCTTGGGGTCATTTTGACCCCACGGTTCCAACAACGTAAGAAATTGAAGGTTTCTCATCGGGGATACGACAACACAAACTTGAAAAATCAAGTATAAAATACATTAAGTAAAACAATAAATTTATTGTCTAAGATTTGTTTTTGTCATTTTGCATTAAAAGTCATTATATTGGAATTTGCTTTTTATTAGCCCTGATGATGGACTCAGTGTGTTCAGAAACGTTGGCCCACTAAAAGAATGCAAGATGTTTATTGCGTCTCTGGTGCTCCTTTTCATTATTAGACTGCGTTTTGCTCGCAATCACTCAGTCACTGATATATATATAATATATAATATATATATATGTATGTATATACAGGGTGGCGCAAAAGTCAGAAGTTAAAGAAACCAGAGAGAATGGATCTTTTCCGTTCTATGGTCACCACTATTTTTAAATGAAAATTACTTTTTAAGTTTAAAAGATTTTAATTTATGCAATGATGACCCTGTAACTGCTGAGCCACCCTGTATATATATATATATATATATATATATAATATATATATATATATATATATATATGATTATACGAGTATACATTAGTTACCTATACTTTGATAATTCATTTTCTTTTATAAGATGTTTGCTAAAGAATGAAAAGACGGTATTTCAATCTTAACCAAGGTCATAGCCAAGGTCAAGAAAGTAGTTTCAATGACTATGAACAGCTAAACGCCTCAGCATATAGCGTAACAGGATAATATTTTGTTTTGTTTTGTTTTGTTTTAAAGTAAATCACTTAAATTTGGTTAAAAATTGTTAATTTTAAAATATTAGTAAGAGAGATTATGAATAATACAATAATAACGAATGGCTAAAAATTCTTTTGGATTACTTTTCAAGTAAAAAGTATACTGTATATATAACACGCACTCATAACAGTATAAAAACAAATAGGATGTAAACGTTACCTGTTAAGAGGGTCATTACTGAAACATAAATAAATAATAGGTAACCACACGAACAAAACAGTTTCTTTTACTGTATGTACACTGTAATTCACAATTAAGAATCGGAAGAAATACAATAACACAATTGTTTTTCCTTCAATTGTAATCGCGATGAATTAAGAAAACCCTTTATGTAAAATTCGTTATTTAGACAAGCTTACAAACACTCGAAATTGATGTAAATGAAAACCAGTTACAAAAATTTCTCGTCACTGCTATCATAAGCGAGAAACACTGAACTGACAAAGGTTTCTTCGTGCCCAGAAAAGTGATTCATTCTAATGGAAAAGTAAGAACAAATGAGAATACATATGTTTAGCGTACGAGAAAATGGTGGAGCAACAAGCTTGACCTTCGTCAGAATGAAAAATTCGGGTACAAGCAAAACGAAGGTTAACGAAGGTGTATATATATATATATATATATATATATATATATATTAGGGTGTCTCTTATTGGGTAGTCAAAAATTGAAATGTTGAATTATTTTATCTGCGCCCCCTAAAATAGTTCCATTTAGCATAAAAACTAAAACTTGAAAGTTTGACACAAATTGGCTCATATTTACGGGTCGCCCCCGGCTAATAAAAATGGTGACCATGGCATAATAGCTCCTGACATATGATTATGCTCATTATACACATAATTCATTCCTTCTTTTTTTAGTTTGATTCGTTTTTATAAGTATAGGCCTTCTTATTTATCATTGATCCTTTTCTAACCTATCCTTGATGTTGTTATAATCCATCCTTTGGTCCTCAATCCTTCTTTATCCCAATCCTTTTTCTCCTATCCAAAATCCTTCCTGGCTCTTTTTTTATATACAATCAGCAATGAAGCATTGCTACAAAAAAAAACCCATTAGTTTATTATATAGAGATAAATTCAAAATGCCAGTGCTATTTACATACTTTAATTAGCATTATTTCCTTATACAACATTTATTTAATATACAATGATTATACAATATGGTGTATTTTAAGGTGCGACCTCATTGATGGTTATTTTTTGAAAAGAACAGTTTTTGATGGAACTGGGTGACTCTGGCGGTGTTTTGCAACAATTTGGAGCAGGAACTGGAGCTGCTCTTCCCCCACTGTCAATTTCTTATTCAGCTCTTGAACTAAAGCTACTGCACGTTCTGCCTGGTCATTTACAACAGATAGAGCTGCAACAATAGCTCTGGCCCTTAAATATTCACAGTTGGATGTCCAAGTGCTGGGTGCCTTGTTCATAAATCCTTCTGGCAAATTCAGCTTAGTAAAGAATTCTCTAGTATTTCTTGTAACAAGTTGGTGTAGTCCTTCACCAGAGCAGAAAGTCGATTCAGGAATCCGAGGACGCTTGGGTGGTCTATCAGTGGACTCATCTTCTAATGCCTTTACCATGCGTTTCTTTACATCTGTAGTAATTCGCTCATCAAAGAAAGCAAGACCAACTGCTTCTTCAGACAGGTACCATAAGTGGTTAGAGAGTTTTTTTAGTTGCATCAGAAATCTTTTTGTTAGGATAATTAATCAATGACCTCATAAGGAGCCAGTCATTAAATGGGGTTTCAATAGGGAGTGAGGATGTTGTCCAAGCCTTCATATAGATGATAACAGAAAAAAGGGAAAGATCTCGAATTCCTCGTTCTTCAGTCTTAGTCATCTTGAACTGGTTTCGAAAAAGCCACATCTTGATAGAATAGAGCGCTTTGGACATCCAGCGAGCTCGATGCATGGCACCTGGTGCACGAAACTTGATGCCTTTATTGGGGACACCTCCAAGAAAGATGATGGACAGATCCAAAAGTTCTTGATAGTCATCCCGTAGCATAGGTGCCTGGGATCTAGCAAACTGAATTAGTTCAGTTTTAGACTGGATAATTGCTTCTTTAGTAATCGTGTCTGTCTCACCTGTTTGGAACTGGCTTTGATCAACAGAAGTCCAATTGTCACGAAAACGCTTAAAGATCAATATCTCTGGACCAGTTGATGTAGATCCCAATGTTGCTTCAAATGCAGCTCCCAAAAATAAATCTAAAACATGGTGTCTACAAGGCAAGTACACAACATCATGTCCCAATTTTGCTTCAATGAGAGCACAGGCTCCACTATATTGTCCCGTGTTTGAAGCTGTTGTATCGAAACAAATTGCTTTTACTCTCTCTGTAATTCCCCATTCATTCAGGCAGTTAAAGACGGCTTCAGCTTGTGCTTCTCCAGTTGAGTTTGGGATTTTGGGGACACCAAGCAGCTGTTCAACACCAGGTCCTGACACAAGTACTGGGAGACGATCAATGTGCTTGTGCGAGGTGAGGTCCTCCATCATCTTGCCATCCCAGTGGATTGTCATAGAACATTCTCCATGGAAATGCTCCTTAAGTTCTTTAGCATGACGAGCTCGGTTCTTATTTCGAAGGCGATGGATAGAATGTTGGTTTATGTTGTAATCTGAAGCGTCCAAACCAAAGCTTTTAGCTGCCTCTGCGAGGATAAATGTTGCCTTTCTAGAGGAAATTTGTGTACGATCCAGGGCAGCAGACATCTGAATAGTCATGATGTTTTTCATGCCTCGTTTTTTCTTAGATTTTGGTAAAGCACAAGCTCCTTTGGGCTCCTCCTCCTCATTCTCACTTTCATCAGTGTTGCTGGAAGATGTGGAAGAAGCCAGTACAACTTGACTAGTAGACGCCTCCATCAAAGATTCTGACTTTCTTTTTCTCTCTGCCTCAGCTTCCAACCGTTTGACTGCATTTTTTGTGCGGTGAAGATGTACAGTGTCCACACCACCGATTGAGCCAGGACGACCTTTTTGTCTTTGCAGTTGAAGGAACTCCCAGTCCTCACGATTCTTGATCAGCTTCTCAGCGTCTCCATGGGCGATGTCAAAGAGATCTTCCAATCGCTCTACAAAATCAGCCTCTTGGTTTTATGGCTCTGGCTTGTTCTGGAAGCATACTTCTTTAAGCAAGTCCATTATCTCCAATATATTCATTTAATTGAATTCATCATAAATATGATGATTAATTAATAAAAAACATATGTTTAGTATACTTGACAACTGCTAGTAATTTCAAATATTAATTGCATAAATAATAGCTATATTTTATGAACTTTAATAAGCGGGGGCGACCTCTAAAAATTGTTCAATCCAAAAGAAATGTTATATGTGATGTTTTTTCAACCAATGGAACTGGTTGAGGGGGCGCAACCTAAAAAAATCAACACTTCGAAAATAAGAGACACCCTAATATATATATATAAAATATGGGATGAATTTCACAATTAAGCACGTGAAATGAATGAATGATGCAAACCCACAAGGAAAAAGAAAAACGATTCCAAGGCCTTTCGTGTATTCAGAGCTACACCTCGTCAGGGAATGAAGAGAGAAGGCAAGATGCCCATAAATATATACAACGTAGCGGAAACCAAAACAATTAACACATATTTAACAAGAGTTAATGAGAGGCAAAAGGAATTTTAACAAGATATTGTCAATTTTATACATTCCCGCATTGTTATTGAAGTTGTTTTTAAAATGCATAAATGCACATTCTGGAATATTTCTTTCAATTATATCTCTGTTTTCAACAAGCACTTTAGAATCGTTTCTTTTTCCTTGTGGATTTGCATCATATATATATATATATATATGTAGTACAGTATATACACGCCTTGGTTTTGCTTCCACCCGAACTTTTCATTGTGACGAAGGTCAAGCTTGTTGCTCCACCTTAGACCTACAGCTTAACGTAGAATTCTAACCACGACCCACCACGGGTGGTCAGAAATACAAAATCCTCGCCCGGACTCGATATCACGACCTTCCGATCAGCAGCACAGTCTCTTAACCACTAGGCTACCCAAGGTACCCACTTATCTACCAATCAAATTTTTCTTATTGCATGGAAGGATGAACAGCTGGGTTTGCTGCGCGCCAACTGCCGTCATCACACCACTAAGGCGCATGTGTACATATAATATATACACAAAGGACACCAAACAGCAACAGACCGGCTGGTTCCTACGAAGCTGCCTACTGAAGTCAAACTAAGGGGATGGTAATTTTCGGAAAACGATTTTTAAAAATTGGTGTAATGTTTGCAAGTTTCCAATCGAACGGAACTTCTCCAGACTGTAACGATTTATTATTAAATATACTCGTATATGTAAGAGGAGAGACAATTATACAGTTCATTTCTTTAAGTACCCCAGGGTAGAACTTATCTGGCCTTGGAGTTTTATTAGGATTAATTTTACCTACGGCCGAGAGTACTTCACTTTCACTGATCGCGAAGCTTTAAGTGATCATCACTGAAATGATTACGAGAATGGGAATGTTCACATTTTCGTTAGTAAACACGGAAGAGAAGAATTTATCTAAAACTTCGTCATTTGTATGTCATCGTAAATTTGTTCGTTCTTTTCGCCTATGAGTGGACCACTGGACCAATAGTCTGCGAAGCTACTTTTTATTCCTAACATAATTAGAAAATTCCTTCGGATTCGATTTAATTTGGTTCACTATAGGGTGAACCAAATGTAGGTGGACAGTAAATGATAACGTTTATTTTGAGAATACATATTTAATTTTTTTGTATACTATAATACAAAATAAAATTTAAATAAATTTAGTTATAATATTTAATATAATAAAACACAAACACCATAGTTATAATGAACACCATAGTTATAATATAATATAACACAAACCGTATTCAACCTACTGTCCACCTACTTTTGGTTCACCGTGTATATATATAGCTCATAGCTGTGCTTACTTTTCCTAATAAGTTTTTTGCTTTTTTCGCCTTCTCAATAACTTGTACGCATTTTCATCGGATAAATTATATTTCTTTAAATTTGAAATCCGCATTCCTTTTTAACGTTATATATATATATATATATATATATATATATAGTAAGTTCTTTTTATACGTGAACTCGATTTACGCGGATTCGCTTATACACGATCGACAAAATAGAGAACGTTATTCGGTATACATGACTGTGATCCGCGTTTACACGATTTAACAAACGACCAATCGGCTGGCGGAGCTATTTGCGCTCGCGTATATGTAAATATATGTAAATGCAGCAAAGAAAATTGTAGTAGAGAATGACCCCGACATGGAGTGGAGCTGTGCATTTCGCACAGTGCATTTATTCTATTATTAACGTACTTGTATAATAAGCATTATGTCCTATATAATTCTTATATATAACCATTTATTTTAAGTTTTGTCAAAAATTCTTGATCTGAACACGCTTATCCCCTATAATAAATAATAAATATATTATCTCTATGGGAAAATGTGATTCGATTTACACGATTTCGATATAAACGATGGTTTCCATCCTCTATCGCGTAAATAGAGGACTTACTATATATATATATATATATCAAAGCTATTGACTTCTCCTTAGGGAACCGGAGCTTACAGATGAAAAGAAGGATCAACACAACGGCAAACATTTTCATTTATTTGTACATCAGACGTTTCGACAAATCTTTTGTCATCATCAGTGAGTTAAGTCTTAAAACCTTAAAACAAAATTGAAAAGTGAAAGTTACATCAATACAATATTAAGACCATTAAAATTAAAACCTTAAAGCAAAATGAAAATTGCATCAATACAAAATTAAAAACATTTAAATTTCATCACTATAAAAACTAAAATTAAATTAAATTTCATCACTATAAAACTAAAATTAAATTACCTCAATAGGTAAATACACAATGTTTACATCCACCTCCATACTTGGCAAAGTCTAAGTGAACACTAGGTGGTCAGAGGATTAGGAAGGGTATATCTGTGAAACACGGTTGGTTGTCAAAAGAGTCGTAATTTGTAGGATGAGCTATTATTATTAAGGGAGGGTTTGTTTCTATAGATGTACAAAGATTCTAAAATTCGGAGTTCTGTAAGGTTATTGGATCTAGTTAAAATTTCAAACTGAGTTTTGTGAAGGGGATGGTCGTTTTCATCACTGTGGTTTCTAATTGCGGATTGTGGAGGGCTACTGAGGGGACGGTTGGTACGGACTGACAAGCCCAAATGTTGAGAAAGGCGCACCTCCAGTTGGAGTTGAGTGCTGCCAATATACGCAGCCTTACAGCTGTCGCACGTGTATTTGTAAACAACATTGGGGCATACAGTTTTGGGGAATTCATCTTTGAACTTTAAAAAATTTGATAATTTAAGTGGGTTGACGAAGGCGAATCTAAAATTTATTTGGGGAAACTAGACTTGAGTAGTTTGGACAATTCACCTCGAATACGCAATGATAAATAACCATAAAAAGGTAATTTAATATATCTGGTTTCTTTTTGTACTGTAGTTACGGGGAGTTTAGTATCAAAAGTGTTATTTAAAAATTTCTTTAATTGGTTATCGAATAGATGAGAAGGGTAGTAATTGTTAATAAAGTACTGTTTTAAAAATTTAAATTCTTCGTTTAACGAAAAGTAATCCGAACAAATACGGTAACTTCTTGTTAATAATGTTACTATAGCACTAATCTTATATTTATAAAACATACAACTTAAATAATTGGTTCCCAAGCCAGTAAAAGTTTGTTTCCGAAATAGTGAAGTATGGAACTTATTATGGGCCCGTTTAACTAAAACATCCAGGAAAGGTAAACTATTATTTGTTTCGTTTTCACACGTGTACTTAATATTACTATGTTGTTTATTAAGATAATCAAGAAAAAGTTTTACGTGTGAAGGATGGTTAAATATTAAGAAAGTTGAAAAATTGTCCTAGTAGTTTTAAACCCATATATTACAGAAGATACGTGGATGACACTTTCTTAATATTTAACCATCCTTCACACGTAAAACTTTTTCTTGATTATCTTAATAAACAACATAGTAATATTAAGTACACGTGTGAAAACGAAACAAATAATAGTTTACCTTTCCTGGATGTTTTAGTTAAACGGGCCCATAATAAGTTCCATACTTCACTATTTCGGAAACAAACTTTTACTGGCTTGGGAACCAATTATTTAAGTTGTATGTTTTATAAATATAAGATTAGTGCTATAGTAACATTATTAACAAGAAGTTACCGTATTTGTTCGGATTACTTTTCGTTAAACGAAGAATTTAAATTTTTAAAACAGTACTTTATTAACAATTACTACCCTTCTCATCTATTCGATAACCAATTAAAGAAATTTTTAAATACACTTTTGATACTAAACTCCCCGTAACTACAGTACAAAAAGAAACCAGATATATTAAATTACCTTTTTATGGTTATTTATCATTGCGTATTCGAGGTGAATTGTCCAAACTACTCAAGTCTAGTTATCCCCAAATAAATTTTAGATTCGCCTTCGTCAACCCACTTAAATTATCAAATTTTTTAAAGTTCAAAGATGAATTCCCCAAAACTGTATGCCCCAATGTTGTTTACAAATACACGTGCGACAGCTGTAAGGCTGCGTATATTGGCAGCACTCAACTCCAACTGGAGGTGCGCCTTTCTCAACATTTGGGCTTGTCAGTCCGTACCAACCGTCCCCTCAGTAGCCCTCCACAATCCGCAATTAGAAACCACAGTGATGAAAACGACCATCCCCTTCACAAAACTCAGTTTGAAATTTTAACTAGATCCAATAACCTTACAGAACTCCGAATTTTAGAATCTTTGTACATCTATAGAAACAAACCCTCCCTTAATAATAATAGCTCATCCTACAAATTACGACTCTTTTGACAACCAACCGTGTTTCACAGATATACCCTTCCTAATCCTCTGACCACCTAGTGTTCACTTAGACTTTGCCAAGTATGGAGGTGGATGTAAACATTGTGTATTTACCTATTGAGGTAATTTAATTTTAGTTTTATAGTGATGAAATTTAATTTAATTTTAGTTTTTATAGTGATGAAATTTAAATGTTTTTAATTTTGTATTGATGCAATTTTCATTTTGCTTTAAGGTTTTAATTTTAATGGTCTTAATATTGTATTGATGTAACTTTCACTTTTCAATTTTGTTTTAAGGTTTTAAGACTTAACTCACTGATGATGACAAAAGATTTGTCGAAACGTCTGATGTACAAATAAATGAAAATGTTTGCCGTTGTGTTGATCCTTCTTTTCATATATATATATATATTTTGTAATATATATATATTTTGTAATATATATATATCGGCCCCGGGTTCGAGAACCGACGGCAGCCGGCGCGCAGCAAAACCCAGCTGTTCATCCTTCCACACAATAAAGAAAGTGGTTGGTAGATAAATGGCCACCCTAGGTGGCTAAAATGCTGGGATGCTGATGGGGCGTGGTTCGGATTCCACGTTAAACTGTAGGTCTAAGGTGGAGTGAAAAGCTTGATCTTCGTCAGAATGAACAATTCGGGCGGAAGCAGGTTTTATATATATATATATATATATATATATTGTATTCTCGTTCGTTGACCTTGGAGGTTAACGAGAGGTTAACGAGATTTTGTAAGAACACTTTTAAAATCTCGTTTTTTATGATGATGTACAATTAGAAAGCAGTAACTGAAGTTTACTCATTATAATTCAGTCCAGAATACGATCCACGGTTCACAAGAGGACTCAGGAATACATTTAGTTTAAAGGAAAATAACATTCACATCAGTTTAGTTTATGTAAGTAAAAATTAGTCAAGAAAACTTTTCTATAGATTTTTTCTTAAAAGGATTCGGACGACGTCGTGGCCAGTGTCGTAACACGCTTCCCTGTCAATCAACAAGTTAAGCGACAGTGTCGGACTGTGAGCAGTGAGGCTCTGAGTTCGCCTCCAGCTACTGACAGCGGATGAGGTTGGGCTGGTCATATACCCTGTTTCCTCTCCTGTTCAGGTGATCCTTGGGGCACACTCACTCCCACGTAACAGGGAAATTAGCTTCCTGGATGTTATATGAAATGAAATTCAAACCGAGGCTAAAAATGACTTAGATTAACAATTATAAGATACTTGGCAGAACATCAAACCACCAAAATGTCGAAAGATTTTGTATAAATTTTGACTGTGATGGGTATAATTAAGATAAAATACAAGTTATTTCATACTAAAAGTTTTATTATTTGATCTTGAACATGACTTCAGGATGGAACGACAGTGAATTTTATAGATCATTTAAAAAAACCTTCTTTTTAGGAACTGAGATCTATTATTACTATAAGTTAGGCCATTTATTTTATAGAATTTAATTTATTATTGGTTTTACAATGCTGTGCAAAAAGATTAGGACACCTCATTTACTTTTGTACTTTTCGGATTTAATATTAATTTAGGAACATTTCTTTAGATTAATCATTTTGAACTATATATCATTAAAAAGTCCACAAATTTTCCTTTCCAATGATATATATATATATATATATATATATTTTATTTTTAGTTATAATAACCTGTATATATGAGCTAAAATGTAGTTCATCGGAAGCACAATGAAATTTGAATTTCTCTCCTTTCGTGAATAACTAATTAACCAATCAGAATTAAGCTTTAAATAGCAGTTTTGAGTGAATTTTATAAATTTATTAGTACATTTCATTGCCTTTTCAAATATATCTTAAAATTACAATTAATATAAAAGGTAAAAAAGACAGACATTCTAATATTTTATTGGCCATCCTTTGTTCTTAATTACCATTTGACAGCGTTTTGGCATACTTTTTGCATGTTTTTCAAGTTCATGAGGTTGAAGAACATGATGCCAAGCATTAATAATGCCAGCAATAAGCTCGGTGCTCTTCCAATACGTGCTCTACCGTAAAATTTACATTCCAATATGTGCTAACTAACGAAAATATCACGACCTAACCTAACCAATCGTCAAGGGCGTACAATTGACCTAACGATTGGTTAGGTTAGGTCGTGATATTTTCGTTAGTTAGCACATATTGGAATGTACATTTTACGGTAGAGCACGTATTGGAAGAGCACCATAAGCTCTACTTTTGTTTTAAGTTGACGTTTTGAAAGAATAGATGAAATTCGTTGCCATAGATTTTCAATGGGGTTAAGGTCTGAGCTCTGCGTTGGCGAATCCAAGTGAGTCACGTTGTTATTTTCGAACCATTGTTTAACTTTTCGAGCTCTATGACAAGATGCATTATCATCATGAAACAGCCAGTCTTCATTACCAAAGAGTTCTTGAGCCCTTGGTAGCATTTTTCTTTGCAGTACTGACAAATACTGATCAGCACGCATAGTCTTCTCCACAACATGAATTCTCCCTACTTCAGAAGCTGACATACACCCCCATATCATGACTGAAATAGGATGTTTGATGCTAGGAAGGTTTAAATTCTTCTCCTGGCAGTCTTCGTACATAAAGATTGCCAGAATGGTTACTGACGTTAAATGTAACTCATCACTAAAAAGGACACGTGACCACAGCTCCTCAGTTGAAATTTTATGATGCCTCGCCCAAGCTAACCTTGCTTTTCTTTGTCTTGGTGTGAGAAGAGGTTTTTTCTTCGCTTTGCAGCCACGCAAACCCTTTTCCAAATGTCTTCTTCTGACAGTGCTTGTAGAGTTTATAGCAGTATCGTAGTCTTTCCATTCGGATAAGAATTCTGGACTTGTCTTCTTCTTGTCTAGCAAAGCCATTCTCCAAAGAATACGGTCAACTTTCAGGGAAGATTTGCGCGGGCGGCCTCTGCTAGTTGAATGACGAACTTTTCCCATATTTCTATAGCGTTTCAATAATAAGGCTACTGTACTTTTGCTGATGGAAAGCTTTTCAGAGATTGTACGAACAGAATAACCTTCACTCGCAAGTGCAAGTGTTGCGGTTCTGCTTCCTTCGTGAGTTTCCATCTTGAAGCTGTAAACAATTAATTTTCAATGAAGTTCACGCTTTATATGTATTACACTCAGAGCTAGCCCTGCCCCTATAACATGATTGGTCATTTAAAGCTTAATTCTGATTGGTTAATTAAGTATTCACGAAAGGAGGGAAATTCAAATTTCATTTGTGTTTTCCAGGGCTGTGGAGTCGGTGATAGATAAAATTTGCCGACTCCAACTCCGACTCCAAAAATTTTAACATTCCGACTCCGACTCCGACTCAAGAAATCTGACTTGTATAATTACGACTCCGACTCCGATGGAATGTTAAGGCCAAATTGATTACGATTAGCTTTATTAGGCCAATGGAGATTCATAAACAAGGCATTTCGTCACCACCACATGACTCATCAGGTTACTTAGTGGCTGTAACTATGCCTTAATGGCTTTTTTTCTCTTTATTCAAAAATTACAATAAATCCCAAAATACAAACTGATTGAAACTTAAACAAAATAAGATTATTATTGGTTTAGCAAATTAATAAGATGTTTTTGTATTATTATAAACATCCGTAACAAAATGTACCAACCTAAACTGAATTTGTTCTTAAAAAAAGGATCGCTTCCATTAAATCTTCTTTCAGTGATGCTCATCAAAATTATCAAATTGAAATCTAAAAATCTGAAAAAGATTTAGGGTTGCTAGTACAAAATTTTTAAATTTCCTTATTATTAATTATGTTAATTAATTAATTATAATCCTTATTAATTATAAGCAACTATATTTATATATTATTTATATTTATATATTTATATGTTATATATTATATATTATTTATATATTATATTATATATTAAAACATTAAGTTAAATCTATTTTATTCATAAAATTGAGCTAGGCCTAGGCCTAGGCTGCTATGGTTATAATTGAAGGATTTGCACCGACTCCGACTCCGACTCCATCCAACTATGCACTTCCGACTCCGACTCCGACTCCACTCAAAATTGACCGACTCCACGACTCCGACTCCTGACTCCGACTCCGACTCCACTCAAAATTGACCGACTCCACGACTCCGACTCCTGACTCCGACTCCGACTCCACAGCCCTGGTGTTTTCCATCAACTACATTTTAGCTCATATGTACAGTTTATTATGACTAAAAATCATATATAATCATTAAAAAGGTCACAAAATTTCCTTCCTTTCCAATAATATATAGTTCAAAATTATTAATCTGAAGAAATGCTCCGAAATGAACATTAAATCCGAAAAGTACAAAAGTAAATGAGGTGTCCTAATCTTTTTTTTTGCACAGCATTGTACTGTACATAAAATGCCATACTGATTTTTTTATGATATTCCGTTTTGAGTTTACAAATAATGAACAAATCTGACTTGAGTTTACATAAAAAGAGCAAATCCGTATTGAGTTTACATAAAAAGAACAAATCCGTATTGAGTTTACATATACGAGTAGATATTAAAAAACATAACTTATTCTTAAATAATTATTCTTCTCTTAGCTTTACTCCGTTATAAGTTTACATTTAAAGTTTTATGCCAGTTTGAGTCTTCATTATATATATATATATATATATATATACGAGGGTGAGCTGAAAAGTAATGCCTCCATTCATATAAATTTTAAACGGGTTGAAAGATTTTATCGAAACAAAAGCAGATAATTATGTACCTTAGAGTTTATTCTTCAAAACGATACATTTACTTTTCTATAAAATCACCCTCACCTCGATACATTTACGCCAATGATAAATGAATTTTTGAAATCCATCTCTGTAAAACTCGGAGCTTTGACTACGAAAACAAAATTTCACAGCGGCCTTAACTTCTTTGTCAGACTCGTAGCGATTTCCACGGAGACATTCTTTAAGTTTAGGAAAGAGGTGAAAATCGCGTGGTGCTAAATCGGGGCTATATGGTGAATGCGGCATGACGGTGAATTGCAGATCCTCAATTGCTTCTCGCGTTTGAACACTGGTGTGAGGCCGTGCGTTGTCATGGTGAAAAATGACTGCGTTTTTCTGGGTGCGAACCTTCCTGATCCGTTTTTTCAACTTCTTCAGAGTTTCAGTATAACGTGCGGAGTTGATTGCTGTCCCTCTTTCCTTAAGGTCTTCGAGAAGAACACCAGTGATACCCCAAAAAACAGTCATCATCACTTTTTCAGCCGATTTTTTAACTTTACATTTTTTTTGGTTGCGGTGAATTTTTGTGCCGATATTCCATGGATTGCCGTTTATTTTCAGGGTCATAATGGTGGAGCCACGTCTCGTCTCCTGTCACAATGCTGTGCGGAAATTCATCTCCTTCATTTTCGAAGCGCTGCAGATTTTCTTAACAAATTGGTAGTCTCTCAGTTTTCATCTAGGCAGTGAGCATGCGAGGCACGCATCTGGCGCAGACCTTTCGGTAACCGAGAATACTAATAATGTGTGGAAAAGTGTTTCCACGAGAAAATAAATTTATGTTAAAATTTAAAGACATTCGGTTTGTATAAATTAAAATATTAATCCTTTAAAAGATATTATTCTGCTCGTATAAATTAAAACATGACTCCGTTAAAATTCCTAATATCTGTATAAATTGCCTGAATGCCCAGTAGATTCTCTGGCATCCTTTCGATAAGCCTAACGATGATCTCCACAGTTGCCGCATCTATAATCTTAACAGATTCCTAAATTCTAAAATGTTGTTTTCAATTATTATAAATCACATAAAAGAGTTAAGTGTCAAAAACTACAATTATATAAATTCTTGTGCTAATATCCAATTATATAAATTCTTTTGGTAATACCATTATTAATAGAGTAGGAATTTACGAGTAAATAAGCTTTGGTAAACGGGGCACCACGGGGTTTTTCTCAAGGAGGAAATGAACACGCCTTGAGGACAGTCTCGCCTCGGCCTCGAGTAGGTGTGAGTGTTCCGCCCTTGGGCCGGGCCGTTTCGGCTGGGCCCCGTAGCTTTTTGATGTAAGCATTTGTTCGTTAATAACTCTCTAAACAAGTGTAGTGAAAAGGTTTTGATTGTTTTTTCTAATTACTAAGAAATTCTAATATTATAGGAGTGATTTCGACCTTGTAAAAAAAAGGACTGAGCAAAGGAAGACTCGTCATTTTATATCCTTCCAAGAAGAAGCATTCCCGTCTCTCATTGGACCGAGAGAGAGAGGGTACGCCATTGAGCGAAGGTATAAATCGTTTCATCGTAACTCGCAGTCAGATAAAGTAAAGTTGAAAAGAAGAACCGTGGACGTCAGCCAGATTAATTAAACGGTATAAACTCCCTTGTTGTTGCGAGGAAGCGACATACTGAGAATACCTTTAAAGGATAACGTCATATCCTACAAATGTGTCCCACTCGCTCTTGGAGATATCGAGCATTGCAGCAATTTCATTTTTTTAATGCGACGATTTCCACGAATCAGTTCGTCAACGTAGTTCCGATAAGACTCGTCGGTTGCCGTTACAGGCCTTCCACTTCGCGGTTTGTCTCGCAAATCTTTTCTTGCCCTGCTTCTCCTTTTTTACACTGCCTCGCCCAACGTCGAGCGGTACTTACATCGACACACTGTTTGCCGTACACAGCTTGCATTCGCCGATAAATGTCTGTAGGAGCAACACTTTCCGCCGTCAAAAATTCAATTATGGCACGACGTTACTTGAAGCGAACGTCTTTACGCCTTTCCATTGTAATCGATACTGAACCAATTTGCATTGGAGCCCTTTACCTTGCCTGATGGGTAATAATTGAGTTCTGGCAAGTATTCCATCTGCCACCTCTTCCATAACTGATCTTGTAGCTCTTCAAGGTACCTGAACCGTCTGGTTAACTCTCCTTGAGTGCTCTGGATAGGCTGCAAGTCTTCTGGCACACTCGGGCTTGATGTTAATCGTTTGCCACAAAGAAAATGATTTGGTGTCAATGGCTCTGCATCCTGCATACTGTTGTAAACAAAAGTGATAGGCCTACTGTTCACCATTGCTTCTACTTCACATAAAACAGTGTAGAATTCTTCTTTGCTCAAATGAGCGTTAGCTAAAAATTTCTTTAATGGACACTTTACACTTCTCACTAGCCTTTCCCAAAATCCTCCCCACCATGGTGCTCTCTCAACAATAAACTCCCACTGTACCCCTTGGTGTGAAAAGTAGGATTGGAATCCTTCCTCTTTTAGCAAGGACCAAATTTCTTGGAGTTCCTTTGCAGCCTTTTTGAAGGTTTTTGCATTATCTGATATGATTTTATTTGGGAAACCCCTTCTGTTCACAAACCTTTTAAAGGCCAAAAGAAATACATCACTACTTAAGTTGCTTACCAACTCCAAATGGATTGCTCTGGTGGTAGCACAGGTGAAAAGACATATATAACCTTTGTTAGACTCCCCTCGCTCATACACATAGACTGGCCCTGCAAAGTCTACTCCCACTACATCAAATGGGGCAGTATAGACACACCGTTCTCTTGGAAGTGGAGCCACCTTTTCATAATAAGGCTTTGAACTCCAACGCTTGCAAACCACACATTTATGCACGACCTTTTTTACTACTTGTCTAATTTTGGGAATCCAAAACTGTTGTCTGATCTCTATTATCACTTCTCTAACTCCAGCATGTAACAGCTTATGATGAGTATCCAGGATCAAAAGGTCCACAAAGTGCCCCCCAGAAGGTAGCAAAATTGGATGTCTTTTCTCCTCTGGAAGCCCAGAAAACTGTAGTCTACCTCCTACTCTCAATAAATCCTGATCCAAAAACACATCCAAACCCTTGAGCGCAGAACGTGTTGGTAGAACCTGTAATGGATGGCTGGTGAGCAATTCTCTCTCTTCACCAAATTTTTCCTTCTGCATATATACCACCCAGTATTTCCTGGCTTGCTGAATCTCATTACTATTCAGAATTCCTTCCCTTCTTGTTTCTCCCTTAATGTTGTTGGTAAATCTATATACCCATGCTGTCACTCTTAACAATCTTTTCAGACTGCTAATGTCCTCAAGCCTCAATATGGGGTCCTGCTGCATAACTTGACAACTGTTCACAGCGCATTTTCTCACCTCACTCACCCATGCTTCTTCAGCCTGGCATTCTCCTACAATAGGCTGATTAGAAGGCCAGTTTTCACTTCCAAGTTTTAGCCACTCTGGCCCATTCCACCACAAACTTGACTGTGCAAGATCTTTCACTGAAATTCCTCGTGTTGGTAAATCAGCGGAGTTTTGGGTGCCTGGACAATGCTTCCATTGCTTGGGATCTGTGTGCGCTTGAATTTCCTCCACCCTATTGGCAACAAATGGTTTCCATTTCCTTGCCTGGCTTCTTAACTAGTGCCAAACTATAATGGAGTCTGTCCAATAATAGCTTGGAATTTCAGAGAGGGCCAAAGACTTTTGCACTATAACTGCAAGCCGACTAGCAATAACTGCACCCATCAATTCCAACCTTGGAACAGAAAGCCTTTTCAAAGGTGCTACTCTGCTCTTTGCAGCAACCAACCTGCAACTTACTTCCTCTTACAATGCGCCTCTTATATAAATACAAGTTGCATAGGCTTCCTCACTTGCATCACAAAAGATGTGCAGCTCCAAATTGTCTGGACTATTGTTCAACTCTCCAAAGTACCATCTTGGGATTTCAATGTCTCCAAGATGTGCCAATTCTTTGAACCAATATTTCCACCTTACCACCATATGATCAGGTAACTCTTGGTCCCAACCAAGTCCAATTTCCCAGAGGCTCTGAAACCAAATTTTTTACTTTATCACAAATGGAGCCAGGAATCCAAGAGGATCAAAGACCTTTGAAGCCAAACTAAGAGCTGTACGTTTTGTCCACCTTGTCTCATTCTCAGCCAGCTCTACTAAAGATTTCCCATTGAAGGTAAACAAATCATCATCTTGCTGCCAAACAATGCCTAGCACCTTTGCGTCTGTTGCCCACAACTCCTTAATACCAGAATCCTCAATACTTTCTGCTGCATCAGGTACTACACAGGAATGACTCATAAACACTTGTAATTGCGAATGATTGGTCTGCCATTTTCTGAGCTCCATGCCAGCCTCCCTCATTATAGCTCTAGCCTCCATGAATATCTGTTTAGCCATTTCTGTATTATCCACGGAACATAGCAAATCATCAACATAAAAATTTTTCCTTATGTGTTCAATAGTGTTAGGATAGACTTCAGAATATTTCTTAAAATGGTACTGCATAGTAGCTGCCAACAGAAATGGACTAGAGCTGAGGCCGAACAACACTGACTTCATTCTATATGCTTGAACCTTAGGTTCATTTTCCAACAAGTCTTTCGTATCCACCCACAGATACCTTACTGCATCTCTGTCCTCTGGTTTTAACTTTATCCGCAAAAAGGCTTGCTTCACATCTGCAGTCAATGCTACTCTACCAAACCTGAATCTCAGTAACAAGGAAAATAAATCTGCATTTAAATTTGGCCCAGCATCCAAACAGTCATTCAAGGACACACCACCCTTGTCCTTGGCTGAGCCATCAAAAACTACCCTCAGTTTGGTGTAGTTTTGTCTCGCCGTACCACTGCATGGTGTGGCAGATAATGTGCCTCCTGGCTCACCAGCTCACCTTGCACCCTTTCAGCATAGCCCTCCCTTACATAACTTAGGATGGCCTCATTGTATTCAATTAACAACTCCTCATTTTTCTTAGCCTGTACAATGAAGTCTCCAACCTCCGATTAGCTAGCTGAAGGTTTGAACCGGGTTTGCAAGAATCCTTCCATGGTAGGCCAACTTCATAGCAACCATCTCTAAACCCAATCCCTTTTTCAAATTGCTCTAAAACATCATTGTTCACTGTACTTGACTGTTTGTCCTTTATGCCAATGGATTCAAGTTCCCAAAACGCTTTCAAATGCCTTTCCAAACCATGGCTGTTCTCCTCAATCTTAACAAAAAGAGCCTTAATTTCCATTTCATTGCAATAGCTACCATGTAGCATCCAGCCTAGCTTACTTTCAATAGCTACTGGGCCTTGAGAAGTACGGACAATATTACCACTGATGAAGTCCCAATAATAGTCAGCTCCAATCAAAAGACTAATATCTTCTGTTCTTTCAAACTTATTATTGCCCAAATTAATTCCTTTAACTTGCAATTCTTGGACACATGCCATATCTAAACAAGTAGTGACTGGAGCACAAAGTTCCTCAATCTCTACAGCTTGGACCTTGATAGTGGGACTTTGCGGTAACAACCCTTTAACCAGAACTTCTACCTTCTTAAATTTGGTTCGGTTTTGAACGGAACCCCCAAACCCAGAAATTCTTAAATTTTCCCTCTTAAGTTCTTTAAACTTCAATTTTCTGGAAATTCTGGTCTTAATAAAACTACACTGGCTACCACTATCAAACAACACTCTTACAGTAGCTTCTCCCTCATTCCCAATTAATAAGGCTGCAGTTGTTTGCAATAATCCCCCTTTACTTTTACTCCCTTGCATAGCAGTGGCATGTGCCACTGATGTCTCTACTTCTGGGGTAGGCCTACTAGGAGTGTTTTCACACAATAATGGCTGATGCCTACCATGACATTTTTGCACAAAATTTTAAACTTACAAAACCTTGCTCTATGACCTTTCAAAAAACATTTAAAACATGCTGTGGACTTAGTTACCCTGTCCTTTCTCTCCTCAAAGGGTAAGCCTCAGCCACCTCACATTTATATGACTTGTGGTTGCCTTCGCAAAATATGCATTCCTTGATTCCCTTTAATTATTATTCTCAGAGGATGCATGTAGAGCTGACACTGTACCTGGGCTATTCCTTTTTGTGGAAACTTTGGTGTGTGCCTGCCTTTGTCCCTTGTTTACATCCCACTGTGCAAACTCAACTCCCTCTCGTCTTGCTAATTCTGTGCCTAAAAGACTTAACATCTGCTGAAGGGGGATGTACACATGTTTCTGCAGAGTGTCCCCTACTTAATTCAAGCAAAATTGAGCTAGGCAATTTAGACTCCAGTGTAGGAACCAACATTATACCATACCTTTTCCATTCCTACACCCAAGTTGTCCAGGGACCTAGTTCTAATTTCAAATTCATCATATAACTGCCGTAACTCCTGACACTATTAGGATTATTAACAGGAGGTATAGCTAAAAGTGCACGGCGGTGGCTTTTAATTAAGATCTCTGGCTTACCAAACCGTTTCTTTAATATATCCCAAGCCACATTATAATTAGCCTCTGTTAATGCTAATCCTGCTATAGTCTTTGCTGCCTCCCCTTCCAAGAGGGACCGCAAATAATTAAACTTCTCCACGGCACTTAACACTTGACTAGAATGAACTGCTGATTGAAAACTGTCTGCCCATCCTTGCCATTCCTGAATACTCCCAGAAAATGTTTTGAGTACAAGCCTCGGTAATTGAACTACAGATCTGTTAACCTCGGTCCTATTCAAAGGAGTGACATAACGAAGGAGTGACATCACAAAGGAGTGACAAATCGGAGATAAAATTCAAAGGAGTGACACGAAAATACCAACAAAGAAGAAGAAAGAACAAATCCAGAGGGAAGAGAGGCTTGCAACTGTTAGGTTAGGTTAGGTTAGGTTAGGTTAGGTTTCTAGTTTTTTAAATAAAATCTTAATTTTAACAATTCTAACAAATTTTGTTTTTTTAAATAAAATTTTAATAATTATACTCCTTTGAATTTTATCTCCGATTTGCCACTCCTTCGTTATGTCACTCCTTCGTTACGGTATTTATGTCACTCCTTTGTTATGTCACTCCTTTGAAATGTCACTCCTTCGATACAGACCCGTTAACCTTAACTTCACAAACATCATTTGTTGAGTGTTGTGTTTCATTAATTATTAGACCTGGTCTCTAACTGTACTGAGCTGCTAAACTCTTTTGCTCGGAGGCCTACTTTAATTATATCATCAATAATCTCTTCAAAGTAAATTATGTTATTTTCTATTTCATCCTCTTCTATAAGAGCCTCAATTTTAACATTTACCTCACTTAGAGCAACCTTTTTAGTTTCTAATATGGAAAGCTGCGCAGTCACTAAGCGTAAATCCTCTTGCTCTATGGCAGAATCTATAGTGGCAATGACCTTTGTAATTAGACCTTTGTAGGCGCTTCTCCTTTTTATAAATTTGTTCAATTCAGATGCACTCATCTTCAATGCAAACAACAATTGGGCTCAATACCAAATGAGCTGAATTGGCAGAAATACTTAACCAAACTGATCAAACGCAAATTTTACTTTCAAATAAACTGAATTGCTAGGTGGGGTACTAACCAACACCAGTATGGAGTACCAAATTTTCCACCCAAGTAACTGGCGCACTGGTCTGCAACCTTCGCCTACGAATAATAAACCAAATTAACCAAACTGGTAAATGTAGGCCAAAAACAATGACAGACAAGTGGCCAAGTTTCGCAATTGGGCAACCAAACTTTCTACCCTGGGACCTTAATTCAATAATAAACCAAAATTAACCAAACCGGTAAAATGTAGGCCAAAACAACGACAGACGACTGGCCAAGTTTCGCAATTGGGCAACCAAACTTTCTACCCTGGGACCTTAATTCAATAATAACCCAAAATTAACCAAACCGGTAAAATGTAGGCCAAAACGACGACAGACGACTGGCCAAGTTTAGCAATTGGGCGACCAAACTTTCTACCCTGGGACCTTAATTCAATAATAACCCAAAATTAACCAAACCGGTAAAATGTAGGCCAAAACAACGACAGACGACTGGCCAAGTTTCGCAATTGGGCAACCAAACTTTCTACCCTGGGACCTTAATTCAATAATAACCCAAATTAACCAAACCGGTAAAATGTAGGCCAAAACGACGACAGACGACTGGCCAAGTTTAGCAATTGGGCGACCAAACTTTCTACCCTGGGACCTTAATTCAATAATAACCCAAAATTAACCAAACCGGTAAAATGTAGGCCAAAACAACGACAGACGACTGGCCAAGTTTCGCAATTGGGCGACCAAACTTTTTACCCTGGGACCTTAATTCAATAATACTCAACCCGTCTAGGCCTAACTTGGGCTACAATTTGCACAATCAGAACTTTGCCGAAAAATAGTCACTGACTCAGTCTTGGGGTAGAATCCGGTTCTGAAGGACCATGTTATTTTATTTATTTGTTGGGTTCAAAATCCCAGCTGAGCCGTGAACGGCCAAATTCTAAAGGGCCAGTTCTACCTGAAGCCCAAGTTAAGCTAAATTAAAACTTACGGATTTGAGATCCTATTAGGTCCTACCTCACTGTAACCTCAGGGTTGCTGACTCGATGCGGGCCTACCTTAGACCTTTGTTACATGAATTTAATATAAACAAAAGAGGTACTATTTATGGTCTTCTTTCTCAACCTTGCAACAACAACGCAACCTGGACTATTGCACGATGCAACAATCTTGTATCTAAACAACCAAACTGAATTGCAAGAGAGCTCTCTAACAGACCACACCCTGTACGTACGACATCCCACAAACGAGTAGAAAGGACGCGCAGCGCCCCAAAATCAGTGCTCCCACTCAGAAAATTTAAATAAACCTAGCCTCTACCTCAAATAAACCCAGATTGTTCAAAAATAACCCAGATTTTTAATAATACAAATTTTATTTTAATGAAACATGATAGACAACACAAATAAGAGAACGAAGCTTGCTTACCATACTTCTTGAGATGCAGTGAGACTATATTATGCCTAATTCATCTTCGGAATTTGTATCAGCTTCAGATCCTTCCTCTAAAGTTATTTTCAGCAGATCTTTTTGTTTTTGTAAGCGTGCTTCATAACGTCGATGACACTCCCTCCATTACTTCTTTCACCAATTCTGCTTTAGGTTCCCAGGTATGACAATTTTGGTGAGCCCTGGTTATTGCCTGTTTTGCCATCAGTCGATCTTTCACAGTTTCTGTTTTAAGTGAATTTGTGCCCTTTGTCTTTACACGGTTAACTTGTGAAAAAACTCTTTCTACACATGCTGAAGAGTGGGGTAGGAGCCCATATTTTGGATTGTTGAGCCCATCTTTGATATTATGCAACAAATACCAAAATTCAGGGATGGTTTTGTAAGAGGGAGATATATCTTTAGATAGTCGAAATGATCTCCATTCATCATCTAAATTATCTATTTTGTCTTCAGGAACAAATAGGGGAAAATTCATTGCTAATCTGAAAATTGATGATGGTGATTTGGCAAGATCATGTACTAAAGCTGGATCTAAAATCCTTAAACAGGCAATAATTCCATCCTCATCCAGCGGAAATCTTTTCTTGATTTGCATACATATCTCAACAAGAAATTTTAAGCAATCACCTTTGAACCTATTATCACTATTTTCACCAAGTGGCGCCGAAACCAAAAGTGACATACACTGCCCACCTAAATATAGATCACAGTTTTTTATGATGTAGTTCATTGCTTGGGTCAATTTCTGATAGTTTGGATGAATTAATGACATCTTTTTTAAGGAAAAAACTGAGAATATTTTTATATTCTACAGAAACCATTGAATGAAGTAAATGCAATCTGAAATGTTCAGACTGGAATTCAATGTTTAAAGCATTCACTTTTTCCAATACATACCCCAAAAAAAGAAACGTTTGATACGCGTATAAAATAATTATTTTGGATTTGGACCCATCATATAAGTGTGGCCAAATAAACTATTTAATTAGTGCTAAACTATAATCTAAGACGGAAATATGTAATCTATTTTATTTCATAAAATTCTAAGAAAAATGTCATTTAATGTTTTATTGTTTTTTAGATAAATTTTATATAGGCTAAAATACTATTTTTTTTAACTAAAATTTAGGAATACAGAAAAAACCCAGATTATGGCAAAATTCTCTTTAAAAAACCTATAAACCCATGTGGGCATCAAAAAACCCATATCTGGGTTTAAAAACCCAGGAGTGGGAGCACTGCCCAAAATGATGCCACCAGAGTCCCAAACACTGATGCCACAAGAGCCCAAAAATGCTAGCTCTAAATTAAGTGAATTTTTCACTAACCTTACAATTATGAGATGGATATATATACACCTTAACTTAATATATACAAGCAATGCTGCATCAATCAGCTTAGTCATCATATCGCCTTGGGACAACAATGGTTCTTCCTCTTCTAGATTTTCTAACAACTATAACCTCATATGAACAGTATTGTTTTGAGGTTAAAAACCTCTAGATTTGAAGCTAAAAACATTTAGATTCCTCTGACTTTTCTCATAAACCTCAAGAAAATTTGTATTTTTCACAATTAAAATACAATACAATGGCTCCATCACTTGTGCGGGGCCCGTCAAAGCGCGAGCCCCCCGAGCCCCCCCCCCCCAACACAAAAATTATTAAACGTAATTAAGTAAATCTTAAGGAGATGTTATCACCTGAATTTCGGAAAAATAACTATATGGCCGTAATCTACATAACAATATAGAGGCAAGTGTTTATAATGAGAAAATTATTGAATGCCAGGTTAGGTCAACTGTACGCCCTCGATAGTTGGTTAAGTCTTGATATTTTCGTTAAAACTAACAAAAATATCACAAATAAATGCCTCGCAGCCACGGTGGAAATACATGTTATACCAAAATGCAATGAATGAATAGCAACGAGATATTATATTTCATTATAACTTGCTTATAAGGTATTTGCACAAAAAACAGTACTCTTGAAAAAAGTGTTATATTGTTATGTAGATTACGGACATAGTTATTTTTTCGAAATTCAGGTGATGACATGTTCTTAAGATTTACCCGTAATTTTTGGTCTTTTTTTTTTCTATGAATCCAGAAATAGTCCCAGTTTCTTCCTGCAATTGTGTATGGAGACGATCTAGAAATAATTTTAACAAAATCTCTCAAGTTCATCTGGACGTGGAAACATCTAACTTTGAGATTGAACATCATTGCTACAAATTTTACAGCAATAATAAAAACAATTGCTTCTCAGTTTACGCTGAGTTGTTGTGCTAATGTTGCTCAGCTTGTTTTTGTAATTATTCATTAATTAATAATTATATTAAATTGTCACTTTAACGTTATTTGATTTTTCGTTCACTTAAGTTTTGTATAAAATGCCACCCACTGTTCACCAAGGGCGTGCTATTGTTGACAGAGAGAAACGTCCACGTACTGGACCAGCTGAAAGAAGGTAGGTCTTTACCTTGAATTTACCTTGAAGCGCTTCTGCCTCAAGAGTGCGCTGCCCCCATAAAGTCCCCTCAGCGCCTCCTGAGGCGGAGCCACGATGTAGTCGCCACCCTTCTTTTCTCTTGCTCCTGCCATATGATTTGGTCCACTATCAAATTTTTGACGGCTGGTCTGGCAGAGGAATACCCTGGCACTGTGGATTGGTCGGGTATGTTAGCAAAAAACATGTTCAAATGTTTTTTAAAAGTATTTACTGGGACTGCACTTATATGTCTAAGGTACTGAGGCAAGGAATTAAACAGGTGAGAACCCTGCCTAGAGATACTTTTATATTGAAGGGTTTGAATCCTTCTCAGGCTGTTTGGTGGGAGGTGATGTTTTTGACACATTCTGCCAGTTCTTGTGAAGGTGGGCACAATTGGTTTGGTATTGGGGGCAACTAAAAGCCCTTCTAGAATTTTCCAGGTATAAATCAGGATGTCTCTCTCAAACCTCCTCTCTATGAAATAAAGGTCAAGGTCTCTGAGCCTATCCTAGTAGTTTAATTTGTTTTGGTAATTATATAGAAAATGGCGCAACCCGAAGTATGATGTAAAAAACATTTTATTAGGTCAATTTCGATGTGTTGAAGCCAAATCTGTTAACCATTTGGTGTGCAAATGCTTCAAATTAGAGTAAATATTATTTATATTTTACTCTTATTTTGAAGCATTTGCCTAAAAAATGGCTAACAAGCACATGAAAACTAACCTAACCTAACCTAACCTAACCTAAGAGTAAAATAATCATACGTTGGGCACGACAACTCAGAAAGCAAAACACCATGTTTTTGGAAAAATAGAATTGCTTCTTCATCATTTTCGTAAAACTTTACAATAGCTTCAATGTATCTAACAGAACACCCTTTAATGTTGGTATAGCAATGGAGTGTGAAGGGTGTTCTGTTAGATACATTGAAGCTATTGTAAAGTTTTACGAAAATGATGAAGAAGCAATTCTATTTTTCCAAAAACATGGTGTTTTGCTTTCTGAGTTGTCGTGCCCAACGTGTGGTTATTTTACTCTTAGGTTAGGTTAGTTTTCATGTGCTTGTTAGCCATTTTTTAGGCAAATGCTTCAAAATAAGAGTAAAATATAAATAATATTTACTCTAATTTGAAGCATTTGCACACCAAATGGTTAACAGATTTGGCTTCAGCACATCGAAATTGACCTAATAAAATGTTTGGTACTTGTGGGTTATCTGTCGCCACTTTTTAATATTTTTTTATTTATTTATTTTTATATATTAAGAGAAGAGGATTCTTTATACTGTACGGCATTGATGATTGGTTAGGTTAAGTCATGCTAGTTTGGTTAAATACCGTTTTATTTAACCAAACTAGCATGACTTAACCTAACCAATCGTCAATGCCGTACAGTATAAAGAATCCTCTTCTCTTAATATATAAAAATAACTAAATAAAAAAAATATTAAAATTTTTTATTTAACCAAACTAGCACGACTTAACCTAACCAATCATCAATGCCGTACAGTATAAAGAATCCTCTTCTCTTAATATATAAAAATAAATAAATAAAAAAATATTAAAAAGTGGCGACAGATAACCCACAAGTACCAAATGTTTTTTACATCATACTTCGGGTTGCGCCATTTTCTATATAATTACCTTTGTTTTTACTCGCCTGTTGCTCATCAGGTTGTTTAATATATGAAGTAAAGGTTCTTTGTAGGCTCTCAATTTTTTGCAAATCATTTTGTTTGTGGGGAAACCATAATTGAGAGCAGCAGTAGATGCGTGGAAGAACAAGTGATTTCCACAGGGTAAGCATGATTATACCATCCCTAGTTCTGAATGTCCTCTGTATATATCCTATTAGTTGTTTGCGATGAGGTTATTTTGTCAATGTGCATGTGTTGAATATTGCATCTTTAGATAATATAACTCCTAGGTCCCTTACATGATCAGTTTATACAATATCCTTTCCTGTGGGTCCAGTTTATTTGAATTGTTAGTTAATATTTGTTTTAAAGTCCCTTTCATTTTCGATAGTTAATTTTCTGTTATTTTCACTTTTGATATGCATTCAACTAGATCTTTCTATATTCTTGGAAAGTCATTTTTTTGGAGGAAATGACAAAAAAAATTTAATGAAAATTTTTTAAAAAAAGGGGTTAAAATTTGGTAGATATCCACCAAACTCCATTATTCACTCATCAAACCATCTCATCCCATGTGTGTATATAGTCATGTTATTATCATTAGCCAATCAGCAGCTGCCCCATTGTCATATGACATCCCTGCGCATTTCAAAATTATTAAATTTTGGCACTATTATACACTAGTCAAACCATCTTGTTCCGTGTGTACTGTGTAGGTAATCATGTTATTATCATTAGCCAATCAGTGGCCACCCTTTGTCATGTGAAACCACCGTGCATGTCTGGCACTGAAATTTGAATT
This sequence comes from Bathynomus jamesi, assembly GCA_023014485.1. Classification (NCBI taxonomy): domain Eukaryota; kingdom Metazoa; phylum Arthropoda; class Malacostraca; order Isopoda; family Cirolanidae; genus Bathynomus; species Bathynomus jamesi. The sequence continues at coordinate 464,364 of JAJOZX010002782.1, forward strand.
CAATAGTTGCTTCAGAATGGCTGTGTGTAGTGCATGCTCAAAGTCTGAGTGGAACTTTATTAAACAAGTTTTGAGAGATGATAGCGCTGCTGTTGCTATATTTCGAGCTCACGGCATGCTCAAGACCTCTCTTACTTGTCCTCAGTATGGTAATGAATGAACTTAATTACCATATAGCCTCCCATAATTAATGTAAGTGCACTGATAATATTTCCAACTACTTGGGGCATTCCAGGAGAGATCACCCAATGCATGTCACCACTCCGACTCAGATTTTGATGAAAATTGACGAGAGGTTCTTTTGGATGCTGATTTCACTGGTCAAAATAAAAAAGTTCTATGACCCATAGTTTTTTAGATATGGGCCCCCAAAATCGTGGGGACCCCACTTTACTACCTAACTTTAATGGGCAATAACTCCCAAACATCTTACCATAGACCTATAAAACTATACATTTTTAGAATCAGCATGAAGAGATCTATTAAATGATACCACATTCAAATGTGTAGAACAATAATGAAAATTTTTCGTAATGGTTCAGAATAGGAGCACCACCTCAATTTTTGTTTTTTTTCCACCAAAACATGCTAAAACCATTGGTTTCCTGTTGTTTAGGATGAATGTGACCATTGCCATTACAGTAAATTATTGCTTGAAGTGATTTCACCCCCTCCAACCGCTACTACAATCTGGGGGGACCACCGTGGGAACTGGGGGTTCTGGTAGGGGAACACAGCACAAGCAATAATTTACTGTAATAGCGATGGTCAGATTTATCCTAAACAACAGGAAACTAATGGTTTTAGCATGTTTTGGAGGAAAAAACATGTGTCATGAAACACATCAAAAACCATGAGAAAAACCTAGGTTTCATGGAAAACCTAACCTAACTAACCTAAAAAATATAAAACCCTATACTGATCAATTTGTGATATATGATCTTTACAGTGCAGGGGCTCTGCCCCCATACCCCGAGACCTAAATTATACAAATTGGACACACTACATTTAAAGGGAGAACACCATGCGAGCTCTACTGGCGTCACCACACATCCATCACAGACCGAAGTCATTTTCAAACTGAAGTGAATGAATGATACGATAGTAGGGTTGTCAACTCAAAATTTCCTAGATTCATGCCCAAAAATATGTTTTTCGTAATTTTCTAACTTTGTTTTTTTGACTATGTGACACATGCAATCAATGTATTTTAATGAGAGAAACAACTTTTGTCTCTATGGTATTTTTCAAAATTTTGCTTAATTAAGTGGCGCTGGTATTCTGAACCATTGCCAATTTTTCACCCCTTTTTTATTTTTATTTTTTATTTTTTATTTTTGACCCCCTCCCCCCTAGGCAGTGAAATCCCCCCAAAAAATTTTCATTTATTAAACTTGCATTAATTGTTAACCTCAAAGTCATCAAATTCCTCATTATAGGAATGTACAAATCTCAACCATTTCTGATCATTGTAAGTACAAACTATGTACTCTCCTATTTTCGGATTAACTTCAACATTATCTTCACCCAGAAAAGCTTTGCTTATAATCCTCACCTCACCAACTTCATCAGAAGATAATTCAAATGTTTGTTATTTACATTAATAGGTACAAATCTGTGGAATTTTTGTGTTCCTGTTAGCCGCCTAGTACTTTTTTCATATCTGTCACTTAAAATTTTTTCCATAGCTTCAATTTCTTCAGAATTTATTAAAAAAAAATTTATGCTGTCACTTATATTGCTTGAACAAAATTCAAACATGTCTTCTGGTGTTAATATTTGATTTGCGAATGTTCTCTGCATACTCGCTCTGGCTACAGATCTTTTCACTGTACCCCCAATCCCATCACAAGCGCTCTTACCATGGCTTGTGGCAAAGAAATGCCACTCACATTCCAGCCCAAAATCTTCATGTTTACAAATGTTAACAAAGTTGAAATGATTTTTATATTGTCCTGCACATCTGTCAGTAAAATAATGTAATTTTTTGATATGAAGGTAGGATTTTCTAATAATAGATATGAGTGTATTTAAAAAAGTGTAAACCATTGTAGTGTTATGTTTTCTATTTGGAGATAAAAAACAATAACTTGAATGTTTTGTTTCATTACTTTCTGGTTCCTTATAATATAACACAAAGGGATGCACTGTGCATTGGGTATTTTCCCAATGAAAACCTTGGGCTGCATCCTGTACTACAAATGAGTAGTTTTCTGAAAAGTCACCAAGAACTACAGCTGTATGGCTATTTAAATTATTCTTCAAGTTTTTTAGAAATGCACTCTGATTCTTTGCTATAAAGTGATGATGTGTCAATTTGACAATTTTTGTGCTTAATGAATTTATAAAATCATCTACAGATTCTGTTTTTTCAACCATATTGCATCGATCTGTAGTAACCCATTGTTTATATTTTATTTCCTCACATTTAGGATCGTTAACACTGAAAAGTGAGCAAAAAATTATTAATACCTTGTTCTTTTGGACAGAGATTACATATTTGCATCATGCAATTCCTGTTGTTGACATCACACACTGCTTTCTCCATAAGAGTTGTGTATTCCAACCCTTTGACACCCAAAGCTGAGAATTGTATTTTGGCATTCTGATGGTATGTACATACACACACAGAATGAGTACCAGCAGCTCCAGCTAAAAGACAATGTCTAGGGTGAAGGCTGGCAAAACTAGAGAAGCCAATTTGGGGACTATCTGGATTATTTTTATAGAGACTAAAAGCTTCTTTCAGATTCATTAACACCAGTCTTTTCTGCACAGATTCTTTATACCCACTTTCATTTCTGATACTCAGGCAGTCTTTTGTACCTGGGCACAAATGACGAATTTCATCTGATTCAAAAAATTTCTGAACAGAATCTTTAGTACCGTACCTTTAGTTATTACTTTTCCTTTTGACATGGGTTCAATTTCAGGAATAATTCCAAGTCTTTGTTTTTATATTTCTGCTTTTCTTAACTAAATATTCAGTTGTCTGAAATAGATTTATAGTTTTTGATATGGTAAATGGAGATAATGTCAATATTTTGAGTTTCCTCTCATAACTGTCAGTAGAATGGAAAGCTTCAACCAGTTCATTCATGAGATGAATCATTGACCTGAAACAAATTCATGAATGTATAATAGCTATAAACAAAACATTACATGGGCATATTAAATTTTTTGGATTATAATATTGATTTCAAGTGTAACAAAATGAGCATTCTTTGAGATAGTCAAATTAAACCAAAAATTATTTTGTGACCAAATGAATTCCAAATGATTTAATGGGCCCATTGATCTCCAATCTTTAGGGAGTTGTGCTTCTAGTTTCTACTATCAAAGGTGAATACCTACATTTTGTTTTTATGCTTCAGTTTTAGTTTAGGTATGTTCCTACTTAATAATAGCGTATCATTTTAAAATTCATACCTTTGAGTTTCATGATCCAACTTTGTAGCTTTTGATGGGCTTGGGATCTCAATTTCTAAACTTGTTTCTAGCTTTTGTTTTAAAGAACGACATGCTTTTTCTATTGTTTGAATAGCTTTTGCTTCTTTTCTTGAGGAACCCAAACCATCTGAAATTTTTTAATTAATAAATATTTGACTCCATTTGATATATATGGACAATAATAATATGTCAACATATTAATTTAATAAGTTTAATAAATTTAATATGTCAACATTAATTTCATTAAGTTTTTCAGCAACTGCTGAAAAACTGTCTTGAAAGTAAATGCATTATAAATAAATAATATAAATATAAAAAGTACCTATCATTAAATACTTACGCTTCTTCACTGGAATCACAGCAAGACTTTCTAGAACTTTAGAAACCTCTAGCTTCTTTGGCATTACTTGATATAGGTACCGTATTTTTCAGTGTATAAGACGCACCCCTATTTTCAAGGCCTTTTTTCAGGAAAAAAATTATGACCAAACTGCCTAGTTGTCAGAAAATGTCCGTAATTTTTTACCAACAAGGCTGACTTTTGTTAAAGCCCTCCGGGTCATTCCATGTCAACTCAGCCACAAAATGGCACTTTTTGCACTCACCCCTTTCAATTTTGCTCATACTTGGCACAATAGCAGATATACATGCCAAACTTAAATTCCCAAATTATTAGAGCTGACTGACCTTTGGTTACTGAGATACAAGGTCACAAAGTTGTGACATTTTGACCTTTTTTGCGTTAAATGACTATTTTCAAAATGGTGTAACTAAAACACTATTAAAGCTAGAGCATTGATTTTGGTCTCATTTTAAAGCTCTTTAGTAGCCCCTTGTTTATTGTCTCTTGTTAAATATCTCTACTGTGAAAAATAAAAAAATCCCTTCAAAAGTTGACCTTTGACCTTGAATAAAAAAAAAATACCTTGAGTCATGTACAACAAAATCCCAAGAAGCTATAAGTGGCTGATAACTAGTTCAATGTATAAAAAATAAATGAAGTTGGCATCATTCTTCAATTTTAGATTTTTTTTGTCAGTTCATTTATTTAAAAGGTCTGTTCTGATATAGTGTCAGTGAAGACTTAGCTCAACTTAACATTATTAGTTCAAAAACCTTTTTGTGACCTGTGCCAAAAGAAGTCTTTTAAAAGACAACCAGAGTTAAACCCCTCGACAGCCCCAAATCTACTGGAGTAGCGCTGATCCAAAGGCTCAACTAGTATATAAGTACTGTCAACTTTACAGAGTTGACTCCTGACTTCAAGTTAGTTAATTTATTTTTACTAAATACATGTATAAAAATTTATTTAATAATTCATTAATTGTTCATTATTTTCTTTGTGCTTTTGTGATTTCAGAGTACAAACATGGAACATTTAAAACTGAAACAGAAGTGTGCTGATCCTTTGCTGCGTCACAAAGGTCAGTGTCGAAAGAAGAGTTTGAGAATTGTACCACAGGAACTTGTAAATAAGTTTCCTGATCTGCACTTAACACTACATCACAGACTTTGTAAGCAGTGTAGAGAACATCTTGAGTCCTTGCCTGAGAAAGGAATAGGCACTTTGAATTCAGACATAAATGATGATTCTTCTTGTAGTAGTGAACCACCTGAAGATCTTGAGAAAATTGAAAATGTTGACAATAGTGATGCATCAACTTCAGAGCAAAACCATGAGATGTGTACTTTGAATGCTTCTTTTGTTTCAATTGGTGAATCACCCATAAAAAAGAGAAAGCTTGTAGAGCAAAAGTCATATGGAGCTAAAAAACTAAGCAAGGTGACAGAGACAGTTTAAGAAGAGAATGGAAACAGTTGCAGGAAAAGAGATTTCTGACTCACAATTTAAGGAGCCATCTGGAGATGTAGACTGTTTAGAAATAATAAATCAACTCAAGGAAAAATTCAAAAATGAAAATACTAAAAGAAGTGATAAAATAAAAATCCTCACTGTACAGTGCCCGCGAAAAGTATCCGATCACTCAAGAAAATACAATATTTTCCCTTGATATTCAGAGACACGTAATTCACTTTCTATTTGTTCTAGCGACATCTGGTAACTTTGAGGTTGCTCGCTGATATGAGAGCTATCCAACGCATTCTCAAATTAGTGTTCTGGTAGCCTTCGTTGCGGGTGGTTGTGTCTCAAATTTGTCAGATTTCACTGTTTGTGTAAATTTCTTGATTTTTTTTTTTTTTTTACAGAAAGTGGTGTAAATAAAATTTATATATAATGTGTGCTAAAAAACAACTTAAGAGTGATTGTCGAGGTGCTATTGTTGCTTTGCATGCATGTGGGAAATCACAGAGACAGATAGCTAAGGAATTAAACATATCCCAAAGTACCGTTAATTTATGGGTTTCACGGGCTAAGAACAATGGTGGCCTAACCACGCCAGTCCCTAAAAAACGATCTGGCAGACCGAGAAAAACAAATTCGCGAACAGACAAACTTATGAAACGTTTAGTATTGAAAAACCCAACAATAACTGCGAAAGAAATAAAATTTAATATGAATAATTTGTTATCTGGTGTTTCTGAACGAACTATCCAGGAGCGGCTCCAAAAAGAACTCGGATTACCATCTCGCCATGCTGCTAAGAAACCGTTCATTAATGAAAAAATGTGTAAAAAACGTGTCGCATTTTGTAAAAAATACATTCATTGGACTGTTGATGACTGGAAGGTTTTATTTAGCGATGAGTCGACATTTTTGACATTCAGAAGTTGTCCAAAAAAGGTTCGCCGGCCTATTGGCTCAAATAGGATGGACCCTAAATACACCCTAAAGACAATGAAACACCCTCCAAGTGTGATGGTTTGGGGTTGTTTCGGTTACTATGGGCGTGGAAACTTATATTTTCTTCCGAAGAACACAACTATGAATGGTGCACGGTATTTAGCAATGCTACAGGATAAACTTCCAATGGCAATGGCAATCCAAAGGACAAAAACATACATGCATGATGGTGCACCATGTCACAGGGCCAAAATAGTGACAAAATGGATTACTGACAATAAATTTGATATTTTGGATTGGCCTGGTAATAGTCCAGATCTCAATCCGATAGAAAATCTGTGGCTAATAATAAAAAATAAGGTTGAATGCCACGACACTGGCTCAGTCGAAAAATTACAAGAGGCCATCAAAAAGGTATGGTGCAAGGAAATATCAGTGGAAGTTTGTCAAAACTTGATTAAATCCATGCCAAAACGTCTAGAACAAGTCATCCAAACCAAAGGACAGATGACAAAATACTAATATAAGGTTAGTATACATTTAAACATTGTTTTTTATGTAAAAAATACAAATTTCAAGGGTGATCGGATACTTTTCGCGGGCACTGTATTGCCCAAAAGTTGGAGCATTAGGAAAATTGCTTCAGAATTTAACACAACAAGGCATACAGCATCTATTGCTAAAAAAATAGTTGAAGAAAAAGGTGTCCTTTCAGACCCAAATCCAAAGGGTGGGAAAAGAATTAAACAGGATACTGTTGACGCTATTAAAGCATTTTATCTTTCAGAAGACATCAGTAGAACAATGCCAGGAAAGAAAGACTATTGTAGTATCATTGACAATGAAAGAGGAAGGATACATTTGCAAAAGCATCTTTTACTTTGCAATTTAAAAGAAGCCTATCATATTTTCAAAGAAAGAAATCCTTTGGTTAAGGTGGGATTCAGTAAATTTGCAGAATTGCGTCCAAAGCAGTGTGTTATTGCTGGAGCAACAGGAACTCGCTCAGTATGTGTCTGTACAATTCATCAGAATGCCAAACTTATGTTTGTAGGAGCTGAATTAGAAAAACTAACTGCAAATGATGACACACCTATTAAGAATGTACGTCATTGTGTTGCCTTTATGGAATGCAATCCTGCCTCAGACAATGTGAACAATGTGGAGATCCATCAGATTTAAAAAACAGACTACTGGACATATTTACAAACAACTTCATTGATATCATAAATTTTAAAAAGTGGACCAATACAGATCGGTCAAATCTTGAATCAGTAGAACTGAATACAGATGAATATATTGACCAATTCTGTAACCAACTGAAAGAATACCAGATACATGACTTCAAGACAAAGATGCAAGCAACTTATTACCGTGAAACAAAAATGTCTTTGAAAGATGGTGAGGTCCTTGCTGTGTGTGATTTTGCTGAAAATTATTCCTTTATTCTTCAAGATGAGGTTCAGAGCTTTCACTGGAACAATGAGATGGCTACTCTACATACATTTGTTATTTACTATAAAAAGGAAGATGAGATTGCTCACCTTAGCTTTGTTATTATTTCAGAGTGTAACATCCATAACACAGTTGCTGTACATTTGTTTCAAAAGCATCTGATAAAATTCCTAAAAGATAATATCTCATCCATCGGTTCCATCCACAAAATAATTTACTTTTCAGATGGGTGTGCAGGACAGTATAAGAACTGCAAAAACTTTTTGAATCTTTGCCATCACAGAGATGATTTTGGAATTGAGGCAGAATGGAATTTTTGCAACAAGTCATGGAAAGGGACCCTGTGATGGTGTTGGAGGCACAGTTAAGAATTAGCTGCAAAAGCTAGTCTACAACGACCTTATGATGAACAGATCCTTACTGCAGAACAGTTATTACATTTGCAAGTGAAAATATCAGTTATATACATTTGCAAGTGAAAACCAATAAAGAGCATGAAGAGGAAAGCCAACTTCTCCAAGAAAGACACTCAACTGCAAGGACTATTGCTGGTACACAGAAATTACACCATTTACAGCCAGTTTCATTGACTTCTCTTAAGGTTAAACATTATTCATTATCAGATTATTCAAATATTGAGAAAGTTACTGAAAAGGAAGAAGTTGTGACTGAGGAGAAAATACATGGTTTTGTTACTGCTGCATATGATGGCCATTGGTGGGTGGCATATGTGCTGGAAAAGATACCACAGAATAGAGAAGTAAAAGTCACATTCCTTCATCCTCATGGCCCAAACCCATCATTTGTGTATCCTGGTCGACCAGATGAATTAATCTTACCATATTCAGATATTCTAACACAAGTTGAGGCATCTACTACTAATGGACGAACATACAGGATTTGCAAAGAAGTTACTTTGAAGGCATCCAAAGTTTTGGCAGATCTACAGCACAGAAAGGTAAGAATTCAAAATTAAAATGGTCATGTAACTAGGGTGGGGCACGGGAACCAAGTGTTTTTGGAATAATCAGGAAAATGATATTTATTTTTGTAAAGAAAATATATTGGTAGAACAACATTCGTAAGAACATAGCATTTCATGTCATAATAATCATGTACCGAAAATTATATCTGGCATATGATGTCCTTGGCCGTCGACGCATTGTTGAAGGCGTTTACGAAAATTGGCCTCCACTCTTCCCAGCAGGTCTCTGTTGATTTGGATGATTTGTTGACGGATCGCTTCCTTCAATGCATCTAATGTACGGGGCTTGTCCTCGTAGACACGTGACTTGAGGTACCCCCATAGAAAGAAGTCACATGTGGACAAGTCAGGGGACCGAGGGGGCCATGCAATGTCACCAAATCTCGAAATGAGATGGTTGGGAAACAGGGGGCGAAGAACAGCCATTGACGCTCTGGCGGTGTGTGGCGTGGCCCCATCTTGCTGAAACCACAAATGTCGACGAGCAATACGCCTTCTTCGTAACTCAGGGATGAAAAAGGTGTTCACCATCTCAATGTAACGCCCAGATGTTATGGTAACGGTAACCCCATTTTGTTCGAAGAAATAGGGACCGATGACGCCAAACTTTCCCACCGCGCACCAAACTGTAACCTTAGGGCTATGCAGCGGTTTTTCATGGAGTTGTCGCGGATTTTCAGCAGCCCAATACCGACAGTTTTGATTGTTGACGGCCCCATTAAGGTGGAAATGGGCTTCATCACTCATTACCACCATCATGTTTTCATTCTGCTCATAAAGTGCAAGCATTTCCTGTGCAAAATTCAGTCGTTGGGGGCAATCGTTTACATTCAATTCCTGCACCATCGCTAACTTGTATGGGTGAAAATGTAATTCTTCATGCAAAATCCATCTAACAGTACGATTGCTGATTCCGAGTGCAGCTGAATGTCTCCGAGCAGAGCGGCCTGGGCTTTGCAACATCGCTTGTCTGACCCTTTCAACGTTCTCTGGAGTACGCACAGTGCGTTGCGGCCCCTTCAGTTTTGTTTTCATTATTGAGCCTCCTGTTCGAAGATTGTTAACCCAATGTAAGATTGTGTCACGAGCGGGAACAGAGTCATTTCGATGAATGTTGAATCTGCGGCGAAACGCACGCTGAACTGCTGTCACTGACTCGCCACTCCTAACAAAATGATCATACGCGAACATGCGGTGTTCTAACGTCCACTGCTCCATGATGGCACCTGAAAGATAAAGGTGAGTGTTAGTTAAAGTTAAATGCTATGAACCCAGGAATGGAATGCTACCTACCGCACGCCCCTCCCATTCCTAATGGCCGATTACTAGCTATTCAAAAAACACTTGATTCCCGTGCCCCACCCTGTATATATACACTGCATACATTTTAAGTTGTGATAAATGGAAATCAATGAGCACTATACCTATACATATTGTATGTACATTTTAATATGTTACTTGTATTTGTTAATTAGGTAGCTATCTAGGTATACATTAAAAATTGTTTTCTCTTCTAGAAATCACAATAAATTGGGTGGCCCACAAGAATCTTGTCAACTACTGAAAACCATCACATACATGCACAACATACAGGTGAGGTGGGTAAAGAACAAATATTTAAAAATAAGCATTTGCTTGTTTGTAGAAGGCTGCAGATAGTATGTAGATATGGGTTGTATTTGTAAGAGATTGAGCTGACCTTAGACAAAAATGGTTACTGACATACAAGGTCACAAAGTCATGACTTTGATAATTTTTGTATAAAATGACTTTTTTCAAAATGTTGCTTGAATTCATTATTTTTTATACATTGAACTAGTTATCAGCCACTTACAGCTTCTTGGGATTTTGTTGTACATGACTCAAGGTATTAATGTAAAAAAATTGAATTTTTTAGGAGAAGGTATTTTTTTTTATTCAAGGTCAAAGGTCAACTTTTGAAGGGATTTTTTTATTTTTCACAGTAGAGATATTTAACAAGAGACAATAAACAAGGGGCTACTAAAGAGCTTTAAAATGAGACCAAAATCAATGCTCTAGCTTTATAGTTTTTTAGTTACACCATTTTGAAGTCATTTAACGCAAAAGGTCAAAATGTCACAACTTTGTGACCTTGTATCTCAGTAACCAAAGGTCAGTCAGCTCTAATAATTTGGGAATTTAAGTTTGGCATGTATATCTGCTATTGTGCCAAGTATGAGCAAAATTGAAAGGGGTGAGTGTTTTAGGTGGCTGACTTGACATGGAATGACCCCTCCATCAAAAGTATGGTGATACATTTTCTTTCACCCATACTCATAAGAAAATAGTATTAAGTATACGGGAGACTATACTATATGTTATGAAACATAAAAGTAAATCATTATGCAATACATACTGTTTTTCTTGTTATCAGTGGGTTGGGAAGAGTAGAAACTTAGTATAAAATTGGCCAAACCAATATACATAGTCAGGAGGGACTAAGAAATGATGAATTTTTGTAAAAATCCATCAGTTCTTCTAGCCCATATAAAGGTAATATTATGACCTTTGGTGTATAGGACGCAGGGTGATTTTGAGACCCCTGTTTGGGGGGGGGGAGTGTCTCTTATACACTGAAAAATACAGTACTTGGATCATATTCATCGCTTTCTGAAATAACATTCTCAGAAGACTGATTGTGATCAGACTCTTCACTTTGTGATGTTGATAGCAACTCTGGTCTCTAGGTCAATAATTTTCTACAGTTGCTACTGCTGCAGTGGCTGCGTAGGCCATAGTCCCCAAGTATCTGTTTTGTCGAACCACCCAGCACCTTTTCACGTTTCTGGGTTCAGGATAGTCAAGAGACTGGGCAAAAATGTAATCTCCTCTGGTATCTAGGAATGCCTCTCTTGTCAGTGGTTTATTTCCAGGAGGTTATTCAGGTCTGACTTGCACGTTAATTATAAAAGACTTCCCCTAGTTCAGGTGTTTCAATCTGACTCTCCAATGAGTGGGAGAACCAACCACTCAGAGTCCAAAAAAGGGCTGGAATTCAAAGGTAGACCTAATAGAAGTAAACTATTCATGTTTTTCTCTTTATTATATCTGAAATAAACAACTATTCAGTGTGACAGTATAAACATAACAAAAGGACTGGCAATGAATCACAGTTAACAAAACCTCTGGAACCCCAATAACACTTAGTGAGATTTGGCAGAAAGGATAGAAAGCAAGTGGGAGACAAGTACTGGAAATGACTTGCACAGAATGTTAACCCTTGTCCCAGCCTAGCTACCCTCCAAACTTGACCCCCCCCCCCCCCCCCCTTTATGACCTGAGTTTCAATTCCTTTATTGGCTGGCTAGTTAGTAGGGTTAGGGTCACAGGCCTGATTTCAGGGCAGATCCAGTGGCCAACAGTGGTTGACACAAACTGCGTAGCTCCCACTGAATTGGATCCACAATCCAAACCTGATGAATCTGGACCACGTGAGTTGGATCCCAACTGGTTGCCTAGACAACACAAGATTATTAGTTACATGCACCAGGCACCATTAATCACAATAATAACATAACATAACAGACGATTAACCACAAACATTAACTGGAATCATGACTTCATAATTGATCACTGGAAAACATAATTTACTCATGAAATCAAAGCCCATAAATAATAAATAACCAACATAAAAAATAATAATTATAAACATTGACAATTATGGCAAACCTATCTCACATGAGTTAATCAACCTATATAATCAGTGCCAAACAAGCATGGGCAAAAACCTAACTCTGGAATAATATGACTGGTGACCTATAATAATGATAATTGGTCCTCTAGCTAATTACATGACAGGGTGGCAAACCTATCTATACTCAGTCACAGTTTCAACAACCTAGCCTATATATATATATATGTCTACTTTTAATAATAATAATTAACAATGATAATGATGGTGACATACAAATGACAACACCACAATAACTAGGAATAAAGATTATGAACAAATCTTTATTCCTATTGTACTCTGGCCAAGGATTACAAGCGAGAGCTCTTAACATCATACCTTTAAAGGCTTTCCAAACTCCCTTGGCTTCCAACCTTCTATTCCGGTTTCATAGCCTTTTCATAGGCTTCCCAGATCAACTAGTCTGGACATTACCCTCTAGGGTTTTTCAACTTAACAGGCTAACCCTACTAAAAAGACTCCTGTGGGGAGAGAAAAACTTGAGAAGAACCAGATAGGACTTGAACATTAGGGTGAGGTTTTTGTGAAAAACTCCACAACCCCAAAAGGGGAGGGGGGGGGGGAGAAACTTCACAACCCCCACACTACATAGTACAGTATTCCTTTGTAGTTTCCATTTACATTGATCATAAAGTGATTGGCTGATGGGTCTTATATCCTTGTGTATCTTTTTCTTATGTTTTTGTAAAGGATCATCACAGTATCTAACAGGGCTGTGGAGTCGGTACACAACAAAGCTGGGCACTTGCGTTTTTTTTTGCGGTACTGCGGTACTACCGCACTACCAAACCGGTACCGCATAACGCAGTACCGCAAAGGATCGCTGAAAGTACAGCAGTACCACTACTGCATTTTTTGCAGTACTGCATTATGCGGTACCAGTTTGGTAGTGTGGTAGTACCGCAGTACCGCAAAAAAACCCGCAAGTGCCCAGCTTTGGTACACAAAACCTCCGACTCCAACTCCTCTATTTTTTCAAATGTCCGACTCCGACTCCTTTCCATCTTTAGTGATTGTAAAGTGTTCAAACACAGCTGATTTCGTTGGAAGTCTCTCTGCCATTGTGCATTGAAGTTTAGAACAAATAATTTTATCAATAATTTGAAATTAAACTTATCAAGTTATCAGTATCACAATTATAAAAATATTTCCTGAAAAAAAAGTAAGGGTTAATACTGATAATTAATTAAGTATAAATAATAAATATATTTGATTTATATTTACTATTTATACTTAAAATAGTATTTTCTTAAGATTTTATATTGAGGTCGGAGTCGGAGTCTGTACATTTTTTCTGACTCCGACTCCACAGCCCTGGTATCTAACCATTATTCATTACTAAAAATACACAATTGTAAATCTCAAAAATAAGATATGATTTGACTCAAAATAAGCATAATTAACAAACATTTGAGAGAGACTGTGTGAATATGAGTTATACATAGGATGTAAATATATCATTTGTAGTTCTCTATTTTAGTCTGCATAAAAATGTCAAAATTTCAATGTACAAATGTCAATGTACATATGTTTCAATAATTTTTAAAATATCTTGCAACTTGATACCCATATTTTTTATTGTTTGTATCTTTTAACAATTAATGAAAGTTTAATAAATTAATTTTTTTTTTTTAATTTCACTGTTTAGGGGGGGTGGGGGTCAAAAATAAAAATAAAAAAGGGGGAAAATTTTCATTATTGTTCTACACATTTGAATGTACAGGAATACCCCGCTTTACGATGCTTCATTTTACGAAACCCCGGGTTTACGAAATTGTATTTGTGCTAAATAAAAAATTAAATGAAGAAATATAAAAGACAAAAATAAAATGCGTACGTCGCGCATACCACAATCTAATATTCTGCATTACAGCAGTGCTTAGTTAGCTCGATTTTAAGACAAAAATAATATGCTTACGTCGCGCATACCATACTGTACTGTACTCTATTACGTATTCTGCATTACAGCGGTGCCAAGTTAGCTCGCTTTTAACTCACTTTGCACTGTGGCAATGCAGCTGTTGTCAGTTTATATGTGCGCTTTGACAAGAGAGTTTGTGCTTTATTCACTCTCGCGCACGCTAAGTGTTTCACTGATATTCTTTTCGTACATTGCAATTACAGTACCCATCATCAATTATGCCAAAACGAAAGAGTGATAGTAAAGACTGTGACGTTAATCAGAAGAAACGAATCCAAAAGCATGTCTACTGACGCATCTATTAATGAAAACTAAATTTGCATATGTAATGTTTTGTACTATTTCTTTGTTCATTGCTTACATTTTTATTGTATTTCTTTGTTCATTACTTTCGTTTGTATTATTTCTTTGTTCATTGCTTTCATTTCTGTTAATAAACATTTTTTTCTGCAAAATTTGCTGTTTTATAACCTTTTTTTTTTTCGATTTTTTAAGAAAAAAACGTAACCCAAAATATAACATTATATGTATGGGAAATAATGCTCTGCTTTACGAACACCTGCTTTACGAACGGGCGCTAGGAACAGAATAATTTGTAAAGTGGGGTATTCCTGTAGTATTATTTAATAGATCTCTTCATGCTGATTCTAAAAATGTATATTTATAGGTCTACAACAAGATGTTTGGGAGTTATTGTCCATTAAAGTTAGGTTGTAAAGTGGGGCCCATATCTCAAAAACTATGGGTCATAGAACTTTTTTATTTGAACCAGTGAAATCAGCACCCGGAAGAACCCCATATGTCAATTTTCATTAAAATCTGGGTAGGAGTGGTGACAAATTTTTTAATTTTTGGGTGATTTGTCCTGGAATGCCCCACTTACCTTTCCAGGTGACAAATTCATTATGGGGTACCCAATGGGTACCCCATAATGAATGCCCAGTTAGGTTAATTAAATGCCTGGTTAGATCAACTGTATGCCCTTGATAATTGATTAGGTTAAGTTGTGTTAGTTTTAACTGTACACTCTTGATGATTGGTTAGGTTAGGTTACTTTTGCCATGAATATTAGGTTAGTTTAGGTCCCCCCACCCAAAAACCCCCAATTCCACATGGGTTCCCCTATAATTGTTGACACAAAAACATATTTTCCTGGTGTATTTTTGTGTTTTCTTCAAATCTGACCTTCATTTTCTGGCAGAAATAGTCATTTTTGGAGGATATGTCAGATCATCATTTCCTCAAAAATGGGGATTTTCCAGAGGAACTGAAGGTCAGATTTGAACAAAACACACCAAAATACACTAGAAAAATATGTTTTCATGTGAAAAATGAGGGGGCAGTTAAAATGAATCTTTACTGAATTGTTCTTTTAGGCATTTATTTAGTCCATACTTAATTACTTCAAATTTGTCTTCATTGAAGGCCATATTGTTTGCATCTGCCCATGCACATATAGTTTGTAGATCTTTCTGTAGCTCTGCATAGTCTTCTTTTTCTGTAATTGGTCTTAGTATTCTGGTATCATCCACAAATGACAGGAGAGAGCTTCCTAGGTTACAGTTTATATTGTTTAGCATTATAATGAATAGTAGGTATTGGTCCCAGTACTGTACCTTGCAGCACTCCACTAATCACCTCTTTTTCCATAGGTTGTTAACGAGGACGATAGAAATAGGATCCAAGACGATGTAGATAGGATTATGGAGTGGACGGATAAGTGGCAGATGCAATTTAACGTAGATAAATGTAAAGTTTTGCATATAGGTTCTCGCAACAATAATTACGTGTACACGATGGATGATAGGGATTTAGCGAGCGTTGACGAGGAAGTAGATTTAGGCGTACGCGTAACTAAAGATTTAAAGGTTAGGAACCAGTGCCTGGAGTCTTGCGCAAAAGCTAATAGGATGTTAGGCTTCATAGCGCGTAATTTCGAATTTAAATCGAAGGATATTATATTGCCCCTTTACAAGTCCCTAGTCAGGCCTCATTTGGAATATGCCGTTCAGTTTTGGTGCCCGTACTTGCGTGAGGATATTGATAGGTTAGAAAGGGTTCAGCGTCGTGCCACGAAACTTATTGCGCAATAAGCCTTATGAAGATAGGATTAAAGTGTTAGACTTGTATTCACTCGAAACTAGGAGATTAAGGGGGGAGCTTATTGAAGTTTTCAAAATCGTTAATAACATCGATAACGTAAATTTTGACAAATTGTTCACTTTCGATAATAGTAATACTCGCAATAACAGATTCAAGTTGCGTGGCAGACGTTTCATTACTAATATCGCTAAAACTTCTTTACGTTTAAAGTAATTGATAAATGGAATAATCTTCCCGCGTCAGTCGTTCATTCTACCAGCGTTAATGTGTTTAAGAACCGTCTTGACAGACATTTTAAAAATATTAACGTTGTTTAAAATTAAAAAAGAAAGTTAACAACAGGAGCTCTGGTGGTGGTGCTCGAGGATGAGTCTGTTGACGATGAATGCCAGCTTGTGACATGCCAGCGTGATGCCAGCAATAAAAAAAAAAAAAAAAAAAAAAATTAGACTAACACGAATGTAGATGTAGCTCATAGCGTAAACTAACCCACTTTTTGTTTAACTTTACCTACTTTTTTTTTTTTTTCTTATCCTCCTTACTTTGCATGTCTCTAACTCTTTTCTTGCATGTTTGTAGTTTGCATGGTATGACAGTGAGTTAAGACTGTTTGCATGGTTTGTAAGCGTTCTTATTTTACTTCTTTTCATCTTTCACCCCTCTCCTATATTCTCCGACTATTTTTCTGACTTGTCGGCAGTGGCTGGCGGATGATGATGGTGAGACTTTTTCCCTCTTTTTCTGAATGAATGTTAACCCACGAATGATAGGTGTTGCTCCTTACTTAACCCCTTATTCTCCTCTTTTCTCTTAACCCCCTACTCTCTCCTTTCTTTCGGGCTAGCCTTAGAGTGGATCTTAGGGTCTTTGTTAGCCTTAGCTTCTGTAGATCTGTAGATTTGTTCCATTTACAATTATTTTCTATCAGAGAGAAAGGCATGGATCCATTTTCCTATTTTTCTACAAATTCCAAGTTCTTTTAGTTTATGGAATAATATTCCATGGTCAACCTCGTCAAAAGCTTTTGCAAAGTCTAGATAGATGACATCAACATTGTGGTTTTCTCGCAAATATTGTAGGATTGTGTTGCAATGGTCTATAAGTTCAATAAGACAGGATCTGTTTTGTCTGAAACCATGTTGAAAGTCTTCTAAGAGAGGTTTATTTTCTATAAAATTGACACTGTGGCTTTTCAAGACTTTCTCAAGTATTTTGATAATATGGGAAGTTAAAGATATGGGTCTATAGTTCTTGGCTTCCTTTCTTTTGCCTCCTTTGTAGAGTTGGGTAATATTTGCTTGTTTCATGATTGGTGGTACGGTATTCTACTGGTGTTTAGTGAAGATCTCCACAGGATTTTCAAAGGTAGAGATAAAGTATGTTTGAATTCCTTAAGAATCTTGGCTCCAATTCCATCTGGACCAGGGGATAGGGGATGAACTCCCTGGTATCTCTGCTATTGTCTGTCGTATATCTCGTGGTTATTTGGGATCACCTGAAGATCTGTCACCCCAGCCTTTTTTAGTTAGCTTTATAAGGCTAACTAATGAAAATATCACAACCTAACCTAACCTAACCAATTGTTAGGTCAACTGTACGCCCTTGATGATTGGTTAGGTTAGGTCAGGTCATGATATTTTCATTAGTTAGCCTTACAAAGCTAACTAAAAAAGGCTGGGGTGACAGATCTTCAGGTGATCTGTTATTTGTATATCTTCCAATAATGGTCTGTCTTGGTCATTTTCTTCTCTATCAAAAAATGCTGTAGTTTTTAATTTTTATTTTCTTAGCTACTACAGGAGTACTCCAGCTTAAAGCATATTGAGATTGTAGAATGTTTGCCATTTCCTGCAGTTTAGATGTAAGAGTTAGTCCATCTTTAGCAAGTAATGGGCCAATGCTTGTTTTGGTAACTGCTTTTCATTTAACATAGCTAAAGAAGAATTTACTATTTTCTTTTATAGTGCCAATAGCTTGGAGTTAGTGTAACAAACTAACTATTTACTGGGCATCAGTAAATATATTGTTTTCTTTGAAAATAAATAAAAACAGCTGAAGAGAATTACTTCCTTTAATAATAATAAATGTTTGCTTGGAGCCTGACTGCAAATTCTGCAGAATTCTGTTCCTGAGCAGTCTTGCACAATATAAAAAAATCCTGGTTAATATTAATTTTAGCACATAACCTAGACTTTAGGATAACAATAGGTTTTTCTTATGTAGAATTTAAATCTGAATTTATTTTCTTTGGTATTTCTTGTGCAAATTGATATTAACAGAGATATAAGCAATTTTTGGATTGATTTAAAAAAAAAATATCATAGTTTTGGGTTTGTAGTATATTGTACAAAACATCAGCATAGCTGAGCAGTTTTGCAAAAAAAAATCAAGAAAGTGAATTGTTTGAAATTATGTAAGAAACTAAAAAACCCACATGCTTTAATAATGGAGTCATGTTCCAATTGTCAGAATGTTCAATGACATATTCAAAAAATTCAGGAATTTGAATTCAGAATTCATTTACAGCGCAAGTCAAGTGGGATATAAAGTCCCATCTGGTAGATGCTATAGAGGGCAAGTTCTTATTAATGAATTCCTGAAGAGCATATGTTCTTTTGGAAGATTCAGAAAAAATGCTGCAAGACTACTTGGAGTTTGGGAAAAATTTCTATATTCTTTGATGTTTGAAAGACTGCAAAGACTGTTGCAGGTATCCAGAAATGCCTCTCTCATCATTTGTTTATGTCTGGGAGATTATTCAGGTCTAACTTGCATGTTAACTGTAAAGGACTTCCAAAATTTCTATTCACAAAGTCCTTACCTTTTTTCTGGGAGATTATTCAGGTCCAACTCACACGTTAACTGTAAAAGAATTCCCAAAGTTCTATAATCAGGGGTGGGGAGTCGGCCAAAAAATTCTGACTCCTGATTCCCGACTCTTGAGTCAGTTTTTTGAAACTAACTCCTAACTCCTAACTCCTGACTCCTGACTCCTGACTCCCTGCAATAATTCTATACACTACAGTATTATAGCTGTAGCATTAACCTAATCCTCTTTTCCCATTGGAGAGGGTTAGGGGTCCAAATCTGTATATGTAAGACCTAAGAATGCTTATGTTGCATAGTTTGTCATCTATTTCAATTTGACAAATAAAATTTGTTTTATCATCATTTAATTTAAAATAATCAAAAACAGCTGATTTTTTTGGTCCACGACTCATATTTGATAAGGGTTGTTCAAATTTCAAATATAAATTTTAAAATGTTTTCTGAAATAGAAATTAGAAATTGATCAGTTCTAATTGAATTTATAGCCAATAAGAAAATATTTTAATAAAAAATAGTATTTTACCAATAATTGCAATTTTTCTACAAAATGCAAAAATACACAAATCATTTAAGAGTTGGGAGTCGTTTATTTTTACCGACTCCGACTCCCGACTCCTCTAAAAAACTCAAAAAAGGGCCAACTCCCGACTCCTAACTCCTAACTCCCGACTCCTAACTCCCGACTCCTAACTCCCGACTCCTAACTCCCGACTCCCGAACTCTGGTTCTATTTACTAAATCCTCATCCCTACTGAGCAACAGACCCAACCACTCAAAGTCCAAGAAAGGGGCTGGAATCCCAAGGTAAACCTAATAGAAATAAATTACTGTATGATTTTTTTCCTTTATTATATCTGGAATAAACACAATTATTCAGTATAAAAGTATAAACACACCAACAAAACTTGCAATGAGTCACAATTAACAAAACCCTCTGGAAAACAAATAACAATTAGTGAGATTTGGCAGAAATAATAGAAAGCAAGTTTCAGGACCCACTCCTCCAACTCAACAGTTCTGGTACTGATTAGTCTACCACCATCTGAAACTCACTTGTTGAATGATCCTGTATCACCAAGATGCTTGTCTATTCTCTGAAAGGTCTTATCTGGCAGGTGGTGATTCAGAAACATTTCTGCATACAGACATCTTGCTGTGGCTGCATTACACTCGGCAAGTTCATACATGAGATGCATGTCTGCCATTTCTCTGTTTGAATAAGCCTCCATTCTCACTTCAAATGCACACTATCACTGAATAGTACAAAAACTTTTAAGGTTTTTTTTTTCCACTGGGCTGCACTTATTCATGGTAAGAAGTTACAAATATGAAGAGTGAAACACTGCGATGCACCTCTGACTAACTGATGGCTCTACACTCAACAATATTGAAACATGTCATAGAGAGTATGAAACATTACAATCAGCAAGGCCATACATGAAATAAGTCTCATACACATTCACAAACATTGTCAGCAAGCAGTGTTTGTAAACAGTTTGCGGAAAAAATTGCTGGAACACAAAATGGGCTGTAATTCAGAAACAAAGCAATTTCAGGCATATGTTTATATTAGCTTTTTTCATTGTTTTCAGATCCTGAATCCATCCTGAAAGTGCATCCCACATGTTATGAAACACCCTGTATATATATATCTACTTTTAATAATAATAATCATTCATAATAATGATGATGGTGAAATACAAATGACACCACCACAATAACTAGGAACAAAAATTATGAACAAGTCTTTCTTACTATTGTACACTGGCCAAGGATTACAGCTAGAGCACTTAACATCATACCTTTAAAGGCTTCCCACACTCCCTTGGCTTCCAACAGGACATGCCTATCTTAAATTTCTGCCTGTCTGTCTGGCAGTCTAATCTGGTTTCATAACCTTTTACTAGGCTTCCAAGTTTAGTTTCAGGATCAAACAAAGTCCAGAGCAGTTACAGGATATTTACAACTAATAGGCCTACTAACTAGACTCCTGCAGGGAGAGAAAAACTTGAGAAGAACCATATTACTTGAAAATTGGGGGTGGGGGTGAAAAACTCCACAACCCCTACAGTATGCATCGAGAACCTTGCTCTGTGAAACATTTATACAACCAGTTATTACAGATGTCCCATTGTAGGTTTGTCCAACCAACTTGTCCTTGGTTTGAAGTTCTTTAACTGTATTCACAACATGATTGAATAGGTAGCCCACTAGAAGTTCTGTCTGCACTGACATCTGTAAATCCACTGAATCACAGGGCTGTGGAGTTGGTGATAAAATTTGCCGACCCCAACTCCAAAAATTTTAACACTCCAACTCCAGAAATCTGACTTGCATAATTATGACTCCGACGGAATGTTAAGGCCAAATTGATTACAATTAGCTTTATTAGGCCAATGGAGATTCATAAACAAGGCATTTCGTCACCACCACATGACTCATCAGGTTACTTAGTGGCTATAACTATGCTTTAATGGCTTTTTTTCTCTTTATTAAAAAATTATAATAAATCCCAAAATACAAACTGATTGAAGCTTAAACAGAATAAGATTATTATTGGTTTAGTAAATTAATAAGATGTTTTTGTATTATTATAAACATCCGTAACAAAATGTACTAACTTAAACTGAATTTGTTCTTAAAAAAAGGATCGCTTCCATTAAATCTTCTTTCAGTGATGCTTATCAAAATTATCAAATTGAAATCTAAAAATCTGAAAAAGATTTAGGGTTGCTAGTACAAAATTTTTAAATTTCCTTATTATTAATTATGTTAATTAATTAATTATAAGCAACTATATTTATATATTATATATTATTTATATATTATATATTAAAACATTAGGTTAAATCTATTTTATTCATAAAATTGAGCTAGGCCTAGGTCTAGGCTGCTATGGTTATAATTGAAGGATTTGCACCGACTCCAACTCCATCCAACTATGCACTTCTGACTCCGACTCCACAACTCCGACTCCTGACTCCGACTCCACAGCCCTGCTGAATCATTCATGTACTGTGCCTTCAAAAACAAAACATACACCTTTTGAAAGTTGTGGTTTTGAAAGAACATCAAAAGTTTTGTCAAGCATAATGGCAACAAATATTGATGACTTAATCTCATTTTTTATTGAATATTTAATGATGCTAGGTATAGCTTCAGTGACATCATTTTAGGTAGAAGTACATATCTTGAAGTACACTTAAAAGTTCTATATAATTACCTCTATTTAGTGAGTTGAAAGACTTGTCATGAGCTCTTAAAGGAAGCTCTTGTTTTGATAGGTAGCAAATTACATCAATTAACTGTTTAAAAAATATATCTATTATTCTTAACTTGATCATTATGTTATCTTATATTAACTTTCCATTGGTAGTCTTGAAAGTAAAGTGTCCACTCTTTCTTTTCCAAAAATTTTCAGCTGCAGAAAATACTGAACATGTGCTCGGGATCTTTCATGTTTTTATTAAGCTGTAGATAAATGATTTAGATTGAAAACCACCCGTTTATTCCACACATCACTCTTGAAACCAATAAACAAGGCCAACAAAACAGCCTATTTTGTTTTTCACAACTGGCCAACCACTCCACAGTTTCATGCTGCAAACTGGAGAAGTGTCTAGTATACTCAGACTTTTTTTCTTTGTTTTGACACAAAATGTGGCAGTGCTGGACAAGGCTTATCTTTTTTCAATACCTCTAGCTTTTCTTCAAAAGTCTGGGCAGAAAATAGTTTACTTAATAGTTCAATATTATTTTTCCATTAATATATAAAGGGGGGTGAATCCCAGAACAAATGTGTTTTAAATCAAAATAAGTTTGAAATCAACTAGGCACTGAGAGGATGTGCTACTGTTTGCTTATGCTGTACTCCCCCACTCTCCCACCCACATATGCAGCTGAAAGAGTGGAGGGCAAGAAGCATGAGGATGTACTGTTAAGGTCCAGGCTCACCCACCTGGTATATTCCATGAAAGTACAGAGCAAGCAGTGTGTGTTACTGCAGGTAAAGTATAGTGAAGATTTCAAGTTTTGAAACTGAAATTATTAAAAAATAATTGCCTCCTTTCCAATCATATTCCATGATTGTGCACACCCAGAATATATGCTCCTACTGTACAGTATTAATGATAACATAATGGCTTATTCTGTTGAATGAACTGTACATTACTTTATGAGGTCAAACGTGTGGTGTCCCCTTCAATTTGGTCAATTATTAAAGTTATTTTACCTTAATTTTGAATGTTATTTTCTTCTGTCTCTGCATGTGTCACCTCTTCACTGTCTGTCATGCATGCCTTTTCTTTAATTAATACCATTTTAATTCAGTGTATATATTATTTCTTTATTATTTAGATTTGATTTAAAAAAGGGAATTTTTGGGTTGGGTTGGAACTAGGGTTTCTCATTTTCAGGGGTTTTCACTATCATAGTTTTCCAGGACAAAATTGGCCATCATCCAAGGATTTCCTGTTTTATAAAAAATAATGATAATGAAGTCTTAAAATGTTTAAGCATTAGATAAATCTGGACTAGTTAGTTAATATTAAATATAAATATATAAATATTTTGACACAATAATGATAAATATAATAAAGAATAGAGCCTAGGCCAAGTTTCAAACACTGCAGAGACATAATACAGTATATAGCCTAGGCATCTATGCCTACAATGCTAATTTGCAGCTTTGCACTTCAACAAAAATAAATTACAAACACAAATCCAAGCAGATAACATGATAGAAATACAGGCAGTTACATTAAAACATTAGCAAAACACACCACCACACTCATCAACATTTATATCCCACCAGATAGTTCACCTCAGGTGCCAGCCAATTACAATCTGCAGTTACATAATCTGGCTTCTCTCACTAATGTCATCTTAGGAGAAGACTTCAATGCTAAAGACACTAGTTGGTACCTGCACAACCAAAACACCACCAGAGGTGCCAACATAGCCACACAACTAAACAGCCTCTTCATTCTTAACAACACACAAGAACATACACACATACCACACCAAGCAGGATACTCAAACTCCTCCCCAGACATAATGTTCTGTTCCCCCTCACTAGCAACACACACACTGGAGAACAGAAAAACAACTGTCATCAGACCACCTGCCCATCATCATTACAGCACGTTCTACACTCTGCCCCAACAGCCTTAGGCACACACAGAAATTACAAGAAAGCTGATTGGGAACAGTTCAAAATACAGACTAAAGAACAGCTCACCACATTAATCAGCACACCCATCATAAACATCAATGCAACACTCAAGATATTCAATCAGATCATCAATAATGCAAACAAATACATACCCAAGGGCAACATTAGGAAATACAACCCAAATTACAAGAGAGAAATAGCCCACATCGTACGGCAACTTAACAACCTCAAACATAACGCACAAACACCACACACAGAAGCCATAAAACAGCAGATGCAACAGCTCAACACAGAAATAAACAACAAACTCAAAGAAAAACAAACACACATTTAGGGAATTTATAACAATACTAAACCACTCCACAGATACATCCAGGATATACAAGACTATAAACAGCATTACCCACTCTAACAGTGGCATTCACACCTCACATGCACCTATCTGTCACAGCCAAAATAATATCCCAACATATACACAATAAGCTAACATTCTAGTTAATCACTACGCAAAGATAAGTCACCTAAACAGAAACAACAACCAGAAACACGCAGATAGACAAACAGCCAGACACAAGAAAACCTACATACTCAACACAACCATTACACACTTCAATACAGACTAGACCACTAAGATCATCAAAAACGTTAAGAATTCAAAGGCTACTGGACCAGACAATATATTTAACATACACCTTAAACACTTGGGCCCACAGGGAATACTAGCTCTCACAAATATCAGCACATATTCATACCAACACTGCATTATTCCTCACATATGGAAACAAGGTAAAATTATTACACTACTCAAACCAAACAAAAATCCAACAGAACCAGCTTCCTATAGACCCATTACTTTACTATGCACTCTTTCCAAAGTAACAGAAAGACTAATCTTACAAATCACCAGCCCACACATACTACTATCGCCTACTGAAGATGGATTCAGACCTCACCACTCAACCATGACATTACTCACTAACCTCATGCAGCACATCGTGGATGGCATCAACTCCAGATGACCAACTCAGTGCACACTATTAGCAATAATAGACATTAGTAAAGCATTTGATGCTATCCCACACTTCCCTCTCATAAACAAAATACTCAACACAAACATGCACAATAACTCCAAAAGGTGGCTGAGCAACTATCTTTCAGGAAGATACTCACATGTCACATTTAATGGCAAGTCATCCAAAAACAAGCTTTTTTCGAATGGGGTCCCTCAAGGCTCTGTTCTCTCACCAACACTGTTCAACTTATACATGCATGACATTCCAACACCCATAGATAACAAGCTTACCTTATCATCATAAGCAGATAACATCACTCTAACATCCACCCACAACAACATTGACACTACTACAAATAACCTACAAACATACATAAACAGTATACAAGACTGGCCTACACACAATAGACTCAAAGTAGCACCCACAAAATCAACCATCACCTTGCTAACAAGCAACACAAAAGAACACCAGATAACTCCACAGATTACACTAAACAACACCAACATTCCACACACACACAGGACCAAAATATTTGGGGTCACATACAACACATCATTATCTTTTGCAAACCACATTCAGGACATTAAAGACAAATGTACATCAAGACTTAACATGCTTAGGGTACTAACAGATACAAACTTTGGACACCAGCAGGAAACAACATCACTCATATACAAACAATATGTTCACTCAGTTATGGACTATACTAGCCCATGCTGGGCCACCCATTATCTCAAACACACAGATAAACACCTTACAGACAATACAAAGCAATGCACTTCATATCATTACAGGATGTACTCAGACAACACCAATAGAACACCTGTACACAGAAACAAAAATACTGAAAATTAGGGAACATTTAAACATGAGGGGAACACAATTCATGGCAGCAGCAACAACTAACCCACAACACCCTTGCCACTACATGTACAATCATGCACCAACACCTTGCACCATTAAGGTACTGTAACACCAGAGAGACATTATAACCAAATATTCCATTCCATACCACGCCCCACAGACATCTCACAGTACAGAAAACACACACACACACACACACAAGCTAGGCCAAAGAAATAAGATTTTGTTGAAATTTAAGAATCCAAACCCAGCTCTGAGACTTAGCCCATAATTAATAACCTAATCTAACCTATTACTAAGTTATTATGACCTCCCAATTTTACCAACTGTTCTTACTTTGGTATTATGTTAGTAGTGATCTAAAGTTTTGTAAACAGTGCTTAGAGGCTAGAAATAATGCAAATAACATACTAGGTATTATTAAGAAGAATTATACTGTAGTTAGTTGCAAGAGTGAGGAAGTCAAAGTCTGGAGATTATATAATTCTTATGTTAGGTTTCACTTAGAATACTGCATTCAAGCTTGGTCACCTCACCATTGGCAAGATATAAATATACTTGAAAGTGTGCAACATAGGGCAACCAAACTTATCCATAGCTTAAGGAAGTTAGAATACAGTGAAAGATTAAAGGAACTAGATATGTTTAGTTTTGAGAGAGACTGTTTGAGGGAAGATATGATACAGATGTTCAAAACGTTTTCAAGTTTAGAAAATTTAGATGTAAGTAACTTTTTCTTATTAGAGTCTGATGGAAGAACTCAGACATAAGAATTAGAAAACAGACTTGTAGACTAGACTGATGAAAATGCTTTTTTAGTCATATAGTAGTAAATTTTTGGAATGATTAGTCATATGATTTTTTTGGTCATATACTGTAATAGTAGATTTTTGGAATGACTTGCCATATGATGTGGTAAATAGCAAAGCTGGGCACTTGCGTTTTTTTTTGCGGTACTACCGCACTACCAAACCGGTACCGCATAACGCAGTACTGCAAAAAATGCGGTAGCGGTACTGCTGTACTTTCAGCGATCCTTTGCGGTACTGCATTATGCGGTACCGGTTTGGTAGTGCGGTAGTACCGCAGTACCGCAAAAAAAACCGCAAGTGCCCAGCTTTGGTAAATAGTAGCTCCTTAGTTAGCTTTAAAAAATATTTAGATACTTTCATGAATGAAAGAAAGTTTGTAAATAGTGTAAATAATGTATATTTTAGTTCAAGTAAGTAGGCTACTTCAATAGCTTTGTAAATCATTTAAGGATAATTAGTTGATTTGAAGCTGACATTTGCAAAATTTGATAATGAAATCTAGCTATAAATCATTTATCTGAATTGGATAACCTCAATAGACTGAAGCAGCTTCATGTTTTCCAAATGTAATGTAATGTAGGTTTTTCCTTTTTTCCATAGGATTTGGAGTCACTTCATTAATATCTTAGTCACCTTCATTCCCCTTTTTTAGAGTCTGTGTATTGCTCCTGCCAAACTTATACTGGCAACCTGGCAACTGTATCTTGTATACTTGCCTAGCCAAGTATAATTAGCAATTATAGGCCTATATGAATATGCCTGTTTATAAAACTTGGGAAATAGCAACTATCCCCATAATGTAAACTGTACGTAAACCTGAATCAGTAGCTATGTATAACTGAGTTTTTAATTCTATGGCAAGAAATACAGTTTTATAAAGTAATAAAATTATTTGTAGTTCAAAGTGAACTTACAAAGGTCTGGGAATGTTTATCCTGTTGACATCCTTGAGAGATGAAAAATTCAAAGATAAATTCTGCAGCTTTACTAGACTTTCCTTATTTTTTTTAAACTTAAACATTTAATTTAAATTATAGTCAGAACTTTCTGCAGATAAATCTGTAGCAGACTCCTTGAGCAGGAGTCATTTTGTAGAAAGTCAAGCCAGGCACCTCAACATAACAATAAACCTTTTATAATATAGTGAAAATAGATATCATTTATGGAAGATAGCCAAGTTGTTTAGAAATCATAAAATTTATAATATAATACTGTACCATATTACTACAAGAAATTTCCTATGTTGATAACCATGCATGAGATACCTTCTTACTTGATAACCTGAGATTTTAACAAAATTTAAAATTTTATATTTTTTGTATAAAAATTACTAAACAACGGAGTAGAGAGTTTTTGTGGAGAGAGTTCTCAAAGTGGATGCTGCACATATCAAAAATGTTTCTGCATAAAAATTTTTTTTTTTTACATTTTATAGGTTTAAGAAAAATATATACAAATTACTGCTAATAAAAGTTGCATGCAAAAAAAATGATCAGTCCTCCCTTGAATACAACAAAATATTGTAACTAAATACTTTAATAGACATCTTAAATCTAAATTTGCCTAATACGTTACATACCCTTAGACTTAAGACAGTGAATTAGCTACTATTATTGTTTAGTTTCATTATTATAAAATCTTTTTATTTGTTCTAATTTTCTTTTGCAAGCATACCTACACAGGAGTCAATACCTGTCAGAAGGCAAGTAATTATTAGCCATTTTACTAGTTATTGGAATCATATTACTGTATAGAGCTTTTTAACCTACAGGCTGAATGATTGTGTTTATGTAAGTAACGCTGTTTTCAGGGGATCAGGCAGAAATTGAGCAAAATACTGATGTTATCCTAACTTAGATAGTGACCAGAAAGATTATATTGATTTGAGAGGTGTTCCTCATTATGAAGATAATATAGTTTAGTATATAGATATAATAATAATTATAATTAGCTAAGCAAGAAAATTAAATATTTTGACCTTAATCATTTCATCCATTGTATTAATGGAATTCATCCAAAACATTTCCACATTATAGCAGTGCAGGATGAAACTTGAACACAAAAGACTGCTGCTTTAAACTTTTGAGTTGCAAGGGGAAGTTGATAGGCCTACAAAGTACAGGTGGAATGTACTATAATCCCCGTTTTCACTTTAGGAGGTGGTGGGAAAAGTCTGGATATTATTAATCTGGTGATTTAAGAGTAGGCCTAAAGAAGCCCATTTTGTGACAACCTGTAGTATGGTACCATCTGGTTTGACCAAGACTGATTAATCTGCAGATGTTATTGAAGCCTATTTGGCTTGCAGCCTGTAATGACTGTGGTAGATCCTACATTAAGATCAAATCCTTCAGTTTTGGCTTATCACTTATTTTTTTCTTAAAGTTCTGTTTCAGAAGGGCATCACCTTCTTTAAATAGAAAGGGCCTCCAAAGGATATGAATTTTAAACTCTCATTTCTCTTCAGATCTGACT
Source organism: Bathynomus jamesi (assembly GCA_023014485.1). Taxonomy (NCBI): domain Eukaryota; kingdom Metazoa; phylum Arthropoda; class Malacostraca; order Isopoda; family Cirolanidae; genus Bathynomus; species Bathynomus jamesi. The sequence goes on from JAJOZX010002782.1 coordinate 493,899, forward strand.
TGGTATGTCGTGTCAAATACTGCAACACACTGCCAGATATTCCCTTTGACCCTAAGTTCATTAATTATCCATTTTCATCTAATCGGTAAGTCTAGTTAGTTTATAGACCTAAAATTTGATGAGACCAAATGTCTGATATATATAAGAATTTTACATCTGGGATGTAGGTCCTAATATCAGTAGCTTGTCTAATAATTGTAGACTTAAATCAACTATTCAGTGATTAACCTGAAGATGATTAAATTTTGAATGGAACCAATGTCTATAGATTATCATAGTACAGAATCTGTTACAAGTTTCAAACCATGAAAACTTGTGTGTTTGCCATAACTAAATACTGTATTCATTGTTCTGAAAGAACAGAAATCCAAATTCCACTGTAGCTGGTCACTGTATTGAGTCTTAAATGCAACTTCAAAGTTTCAAGGACCTTCTTTAAAGAAAATTCATATACATAAATCAAATGAAGAATGTAGCTAGTCTTAAGACTTAATCAGTCATAAGTTTGTATTTTTTCAGGTATGTTCAATATAAACCAACATCTTTAGAAAAGAATTATAAATATGAAGTACTGACAGAGCATGATTTGGGTGTGTCTATTGATCTTATTAATCCAGATGTTTATGCAGTTCAGTCTGGTGCTGAGTTACATCCCACAGATGAAAGGCTTTTAGAAGATGATATATTAATGCCACAGGTATATCAGTATATATATAAAACCAACATAGAATTTGAGTCACTGAATCTGAAGGTATTTTATCTCAGACAAATCAACACCTAAACAAACTCACCAGATCAGCCATGAGAGATCATTGTTTCACAAATAACCATTCATTATCATAGTTATCAGTTTTACAATTAACTATGTATATTATCATACAATATAATGTACAGTTTTAGACAATAACAATCTTTCAGACCTTCACATACAAGAATCATTACATATATTCATTAAAAAAACTTTATTATTTATAATCATATCTGTTATTGATAGTCAAGTGATATTCAGTAAAAAGTGCGCACACAACAAATGTTTACATTTTCAATGCATTTTCACTTAAATAAATTTTTAAGCACCCTATTTACATAATGTTAAACAAAATTCTTTTAACATCAATGTAGATTTTCTTATTCTTGTATAGGAATCTAGTAGAATATATTAATATTAATAACTTAATATTTATTTAAAAATTTATGTATTCAATCAGTAAGTTTAAAATTAAGTAAAGTTAGTATAGTTGTAAAAACCACTGATGATGGGAAGATGTTCCAAATGTCTATTAATAATTAAGTTCAGAAAAGGAATATTTAAAACTTTTAATTTAAGAGTTTTGATTATACATATACCCACTGTGTAAAGGCTGAGTGTGTGTGTATATACAGTAATCCCTCTGCAATTTGGAACATTTTGTTAGATCTGAAATCTAGTATTGAAATCTTCTAATAATTTGTAACATTCCGAATTGGAAGAAATATTCTGAAAAGTAACCATCTAATTCTGCTCAATTTGTAACCATTCCAAATGTTAATTCTGCAATTCATAATCTATAACTTAAGTAATTTTTATTACAGTGTATGTAGGTATCATACAATAGGAATTACAGCAATCAGCAATACATTTTGTATTCATTAATTCAAACAGAAATGTGCATAAAATTTAGTGAATTTGTTGTGAATTACTTTTTGGGCTCGTTACAAATTGCATTAACATTGCAGTTTTTCAGAATGAAGTATCTAATCCAAAATATTTCAGAATAATATGAAATTTGTAAAATTCCACCTAATTTGGAAAGGCTTGAACCCCCATTATTCTGAATTGCAGTGGGTAGTGATTACTGTATGTATAATAGACCCTATTTTTGTGACAGTTCTTCCAGGCCCAACCAGTATAGTTTTACTTGGATGGAAATAGCTAAACAAAAAGAGTTTATGCACTGATTTTAAATTTGCTTTATGGTATTTCTAGGATGCGAAGCGATCACGGCACCACCATATTAATGTATCATGGCTTCGAAGGACAGAATACATTTCCACAGAAACAACAAGATACCAGCCTCAGACCATGGAAAAGATTGAAGCAACTGTTGGTTATGCTACACGAAGGAAAGCTAAGGTTGCTGTTTTTTTAATTCAAATAATGCTTTTAGTATCTAGTTACAGGCAAACAATGATTCCCCCCCCCCCCCGCACAGATGAAACTAATAGAGGTACAAAAAACTGATTGTTGCATCTTTTAGACAATTTAATTCTACGTCTAAACAAAACCATTCGATAGTTGGTGTTGCCTCCTTGTGTTTGGCGGATGGCTTCAAGTTGGCAAGGGTAGGAGGTGAGGAGAGACTCGAAAAGGTCAGTGTCGTACTCACGATTTCGGAGGATTGTTTCGATGTGCTGCTCCATGGTCTGGCGGCAGAATCGGGTGGCTGGTGGTTCAGCAAGCATCAGGGATTCCACTCGGTCTTTCAGGATGGATCCTGAACGATTCTGCCGCCGGACCATGGAACAGCACATCGAAACAATCCTCCGAAATCTTGAGTACGACACTGACTTTTTCGAGTCTCTCCTCACCTCCTACCCTTGCCGACTTGAAGCTGTCCGCCAAGTAAAAGGAGGCAACACCAACTATTGAGTGGTTTTGTTTAGACGTAGAATTAAATTGTCAAAAAGATGCAACAATCAGTTTTTTTGTATCTCTATTAGTTTCATCTGTGCTTGCCACCCCTTAGGTTAGGAATTTACTTAAAAATTTTCAAATGTCAACTCTAATCAAATCTTGGTTGATTAACTAACAAACGTTCGTTAAATTGTACATTAGCTATAGTCAGAGGCTGAATTTTATGAAGCATTATCAGTGACAGATGTTTATTGTATTCTGTGCATTGCAACTACATTTCTGTCACTGCACCATAATATTTATCATTGTCATAAATCAATTTCTTCTGTAAATGGACATTTTAAATTACCCTTCTTTTTAATTATCCTTTTTTTTTTTTTTTTTTTTTCACAAAAACCACATGCTGTTCACCCAGTTTTGCAGATTTAATTAGGGGGTAGCGTAATATAATGTCTTCGATTGCCTAAAACTTATGCAGTTAACTGTACCTTAGTGAAACGCCTAAATCAAGGATTGATACAGGGGTGGAACATTAAAAAATTGGATCAAAATTTTGTTCTGAGAAAACCCTTTTTTATTCTATTCAGCATGAAGAAAATGTATACACTGATAGGGAAAGCCAGTTAGAAGCAATTGAGAAAACCTTTGAAGATGTTAAGAAGCCTCAGAAAATGCACTACAGTAAACCTGGAGTACAAGCTGTGGAAGAGCTCCTTATTTTCCCCGATTTTGATCTTTGGAAGTATCCTTGCGCTCAAGTAATTTTTGATTCAGATCCTGCTCCTGTGGGTAGACCAGTGCCTGCGCAGATTGAAGAAATGTCTCAGGCTATGATCAGGTAATCTAACTTCTAGGACCTCTAAACTCGGTTTATTATACGAGTGTGCTTTCTTCATTTAGAAATAAATAGATTGATTAAAGAAGCTTGAATTAGTAACCGTACTTACGGTACCTAATTACCACCGCTGTAGGCTAGAATAGATAATGATTTTATTGATGATAACGTTATAATGGATATTTTATCATAAAATCTCACCAGTTTGTTCACTGGTCAAGAAGTGTTTTTGTGACTCTATTTCAGATAAAAATCTTTACTTTTACTTTTTACATCTGTCTTTTTCTGCCTGACCCGCGTGTGTATGAACACTCCCTCGTGTGAGAAGTTGGTATCTAATTTTGATAATGTATGTAGGAATCATAATTAAACTTGTAATGAAATTCCTTCCTATATTAGAGGTGTGATGGATGAGTCTGGCGAGCAATTCGTAGCGTACTTCCTTCCCACTGAAGGCACACTAACTAAACGCAGAAGAGACAAAGAAGAGAGCGTGGAGTACAAGGATGAAGAGGAATACGATTACACTATGGCCAGAGAATACAATTGGAATGTAAAGAACAAAGCTTCCAAAGGTTACGAAGAGAACTATTTCTTTGTTGTTAGAGACGACGGTGTTTATTACAATGAACTGGAGACCAGGTAGATAATTTTTTTCTCTTAAGAATGTGTATAAATGCGTAAATGTGTGTCAGTTATGCAGTGGTAGTATAGTTAATAAGTCTCTAACGATAAATTGGTTTATACTGTCCATAATTCATAAGTATCTGAGAAGATTAAACTATTTCATTCATTTCTAGTTGTTATTAGTTGAGAGTAGTACAAAAAGATTTATTTAAGACTAGGTAACGTATTGTATAAGAAAATCCATTGGTAAATCAAAGAAAAAAGCTTTTATTTAAGGATTTCGAATTTGAGACAAATAAAAACCTAAAATGACCTGTTCACTTTCTACTAAGTGTAGTGCAATTTGGTGTCGAAAAATCAAATCAAATTTTAAGACTTATTAGGGTTAACTCTCATAATTATTGAAAAAAAACATATACATATATATTATTTTGGTCGATAATGTTAGGGTGCGTAAACTTCAGAATTAATAAAATAAAGGCAGTTAATTTCATATAAATTTTCCTGTTTACTCACTACTGTGTAAGTATGTATGAACTATGTACGTTCCTATCCTTGTTCATTATATTCGTTACACGTTAATCTTTATCTGTTGATACGTGTTCCAGAGTACGTCTGAGCAAACGACGTTTGAAGCAGGGACAACAGCCGAACAACTCCCGTCTCGTGGTCACCCACCGTCCATTGAACATCCACGAACACAAGACCCAGAGGTATAGGGAGAAGATGCTCGAACCTCCTTGCGAGGAGGAGGAGGAAGAAGAGGAGGAAGAGCCTCTTCCCCAAGATAACGAAGGTAAGTAGTTAATGGAATCTTCAGTTGGTGATTGGCAGAATTTAGTGTTTTGGTTTCGCGCTTTTCGTTTTCATATTATATACTTTCAAATTTTCTAGATGCAGCATCCAAAGGATCGAGATCTAGATCAGGGTCACGATCTCGGTCAAGATCTAAATCCGGGTCGCGTTCTAGATCAAGATCGAGGTCATCTTCCCGTTCAAGGTCGGGATCAAGATCGCGCAGTGAATCAAAATCAAGGTCGGAAAAATCATCGTCGAGGTCGAGGTCGAGGTCAAAATCAGGTTCAAGGTGGGAAAATTTTTCTTTTTTCGTTTTATGGTAACAACATTGTTAATGCAGTAAATGGAAAGGTACACATAACAGTCAAATAGTAAATTTTCTTTTTCATAATGAAGCCTTCAGTTTTTCTCATTTTTTGAGATGAAATGTACCAGATAAAAATATACCATAGATAATTAGATATGTAGATAGAGATATCCCCCATCTCCGCATTTTCGCAAACTTGCGTTCCTGGAGATATCGCGAAAGTAATTGTTAAAGATTTTGTGGGAAATATAGGTCACGGGTCGTGAAGGCCAAAATCAACCTACATCACTGCGTATTACATAAAATGACGTGGATATAATTAGGATTAAATTAAATAGTTGCGAGGGAAAATATTAGTGAACACATAATTAAATATTTAATATGTTTAGTGATATGATTTATTGTATACAGTGCGCAATTAATCTGGTACGTGGCAAGTGGCACAACTATCCCCTTACCTTCAACAATACACAACTCAATCGTTCCTCTTCTTTTAACATTCTTGGCGTTTCCTTTTCTCATGATCTTTCCTGGAAAGATCACGTATATATTCTTTTTCCAAAACGGCTAAGAGGCTAGGTGTGCTGCTGTACCGCCTCCGCACTTTCTTCACCCCCGCTCAGTTGCTGTTTTTGTACAGAGGTCTTGTCCGTCCCTGTATGGAGTACGCTTCTCGTGTGTGGGATAGCTCAACCCACACAGCCCCACTTGACCGGATGGAATCGAAGGCTTTTCGTCTCATCATTTCCCCGCCTCTTACTGACTGTCTTCAACCCTTCTCTCTTCGTAGCATTGTTGCCTCACTTTCTCTTTACTATCGCTATTATAACGAACACTGCTCTTCTGAACTCTTAACTGCATGCCTCCTCCTTTAAGGCGAGCACGCAGTACCAGACTTTCTACACATTCTCATTCCTTTTCTGTCGAACTCTCTAACGCAAGGGTTAATCGGTATTTTCAATCTTTCATCTACTCAGCCGGTCAATTTGAACAATCTTTCTCAATCCGTCTTTCTCCCTATTTATAACCCCTAATCTTTCAAACGCAGATTGTCCAGGCATCTTGAAAACCCTGGACCTTGATTTTGGCCTTGTTCTTCTATTGGGGGGAGGGGGGGTGCTTTTGCGGGCATTGAGGTATAAAAAAGTGAAAACACATTTCACTATGTCATCAAAACATTAAAACTTTTATTATACTATCAATATGTTATTGAAACAGTAATTATGTAACTGAAAAGAAACAGTAGATTTAACAAGACAAGATGATGTAAACTGAATGAAAGTCAACTGTTTTAATGATTGCGTATGTGTAATGTAATACACGTCTCTTGGTGCCTTCGTATGGCTTTCTGCACAGTTTCTAAGGCAGCCGAAATGTTTACATTTTAACACCGCTTCCGCTTCGCGACTTGACATAGATTTACCTATCTCTCAGGCTGTTTTTGAATATTCTTTAGATAGGGTGCCAAACAGGGGAAGCATTCGCTAATGCGTGAAATGTTTCTATATTTGTTCATCGCGATAATGCGCGGCACTAATTGTCGTGAACGCGAAAGTGCGTATTTCGAAGATGCAATAAGTAAAATTGTTTGTGGTCTTTGAAAATTGTCTTTCAGAGCTTCGTAGGAATTCATTATGAGGAATTCATAAAGGCATTCGTAAGCAGAGCCTTTGTAAATTTTGGCAAGAATAATAGTTCCTTGTCAGTTCTTTGTAGATATCAACTTGAAATTACACTGTTCTTTTTATGTTTCGTTCCTTTTCTAACTGGAGATTCTCTTGTTAAACGTGTTGTGAAACATTATAAGTAACGTTATTAGCTAAACAAGGAGAGCTTTTTGACAGTTTACGTGTGGTTATTGGTAATTGTATTTTTTTCTGTTTTCAGGTCAAAATCTCGATCCAAATCCAGATCATCATCTCGATCGCGCTCTCGTTCTGGATCAAGATCTAGCAGATCCAAGTCCAGGTCGAAATCAAGATCTAAATCTAGGTCACAGTCGAGATCAAAATCCAGGTCAATGTCTGGCTCAAGATCTAGATCAAGATCTAGATCAAGATCTAGATCAAGGAGTGTTGAATCTAACAAGTTAGTATAATTTTTTTCTAATGCCCTTTTCTTTTCTTGCTGTGCTGTAGATGACATCGGATTTTGTTGCACTTTCTCAATAGCACCGTCATTGTTGTGGTTAGAAGTTAGTAAGGTTAGAAAGTGCTCCAGAGGCAAGCATAGTTATTAAAATATTAAAAATTGATGATCATCACTAAAGTTAGTTATGTAATCAAGTGTGTAGAAAGTTGTTGGAAACTACGAGAGAGGCAGGTGAACCTAGGGTAATAAGTGCCATGGCAGATGGGATTTAGTATTCAGAAATGAAGGAAGAAATAAAATAGTGTGAATATGAAGTGACTAGAAAATGGTTAAATTCTAACTAGTTGTAAGGTCTAGGGATAACAGTTGGCAGTGATTTCATGGTTTTCCTTGGAATATTGCATCCCCAGCCAGGCACGGCCACCACAGATTTGGCAGGACACTGTATGTTACATGGTGTGCAAGGCAGAGCATCCAAACTTATCCCAAGGTTAAGGATATTAAATTGTAGTGAAAAAGTCTGTTAAGAAGACTGATAACGGAATTCGAGGGCGTAATACCTATGTAAGTCAGATTCACATAAATACTTTTTAGTTTTTAGAGTCGTAGATCATTGGAAGCGGTCTCTTGAATCACCACAAGGAAGTGTTGAATGTTGGCTTTCTTGGAAGTATATTAAAAACTAAACGACCCTAAATGAAAGAACAGTTTTGTTGAAATTTTTGGTAATTTCGGAACAACATTCCAAATCTCAGTTCTTCCTAAACAAGTGTATGTCTGTATATGGGCTCTATTGTAATGGCCAAACCATAAATTTGCGTTTCCATGACATGGAGGAAAACGTCAATTTGCTTGATATCGTAGAATAGATCATATCTCGAAATATAATATTTTCTAGTTTGCTTTGATCCTTCTCATTTTGTTTTAGATCACGATCTGCTTCTAGAAGCCCTCGAAGCTCTAGGTCAGGGTCTCGAAGTTCTAGTTCTGCTGATTCAGAAAAGTAAGAATATCCTATAATATATATATATTATATATATATATATATATATATATATATATATATATATATATATATATTTTTGTGTGTGTGTGTGTTACCTTAGTTTTTGCTTCTCACCTTAGACCTACAGCTTAACATGGAATCCAAGAGAAAAGCCCAACAGAGAAAATAGAAATTACAAAGTTCTCTCCCGGACTCGATCTCACGACCTCTCGATCAGAAGCCCAGCGTCTTAACCATGAGGCTACCCAGGGTGCCCATTTTCCTACCAACTAATTTTTTTTGTGTGAAAGGATGAACAGTTGGGTGAGCTGAGCGCTGCCTGCCCTCGCCCGAAATCGAACCAGGGGCCGGTGAATTTGTAGTCAGCGATGCTAACCAGTACACAATAATCATATATATGGTATGAATTTCAAAATTAAACACATGAAATGAATGAATGATGCAAACCCACAAGGAGTTTGTGGGTTTGCAATATATATACGAGGGACAGTAAGAAAATAAGTTTACACGGCGTATAATTTCGTAACTAAAGAAAGGACCTACATTGATGATGATTGTATCAGGTGAATTCGTTAATCATTGTTGGCAACACTGCACTTCGATTCGGCTGCCATCTACCATACATTGGTTATATGAGTCAGTTGAACATGGCGGCTCGACCGGAACAGTGTCCTGTCATTTCTGCAACGATATTCTGAGTTTGTCAGTGGTCAAGAATTTCTCGAGCGCATTGTCACAGGAGACGAGATATAGGTTCATCACCGTACTCCGGAAACAAAACGTGCCAACATGGAATGGAAACACCCTGGGTCCCCGCGACCAAAGAAGTTCAAGATTGTGAGGTCCGCTGGCAAAGTGATGGTTACCGTGTTTTTGGACCACAAAGGCGTTTTGCTCGCAGACTTCATGCAAAAAGATGCAGCTGCATATTGTTCAACACTGAGACGTTTACGAGCGGCCATTAAACGTAAACGTCCTGGACTGCTTTACGAGCGCCATTAAACGTAAACGTCCTGGACTGCTCCGTAGGGCAGGGCAATGTTCCAGTCGAGCCTCCATGTTCAACTGACTTGTATAACCAATGTACGGTAGATGGCAGCCGAATTGACGTGCAGTGTTGCCAACAATGATTAACGAATTCACCGGATACAATCATCATCAATGTAGGTCCTTTCTTTAGTTACGAAATTATACGCCGTGTAAACTTATTTTCTGACCGCCCCTCATATATATATATATATATATGTATACAGGGTGTTTGAAAACTTTCTGTACAAATTGTAATGGGGGATAGGCAACACCAAGACAAACCCTTTTCGTCTATATAAGTGTATGTCCGCTGACGTCACCATTCGGCGCGAGAGGGCGCCGCTGCAATTGGCTAAAAGGTGAAGTGGGCTAGACTCGCGCTTGCCGTGGGCATTCTTAAATCGGACGTAGTACGCGTAACATGGAGCGCTTCACGACTGCTGAGATGGCTGACATGCATATGGTGTATGGGGCTGCCAATGGAAACGGAAGAGCTGCTGTGAGGTTGTACCGACAGCGCTTCCCAAACAGACGTGTGCCAAACCACCAAACGTTTGCGCATTTGCATCGGCGACTGCGAAAAACTGGAACATTCCATGGAAACATGCATGACACTGGTCGGGAGAGAAACGTGCGCACTCCTGACATGGAAGAAGAAATCCTACTGCGATTTGAGGACAATCCAAGCGCAAGCACGCGAGGTGTTGCACGTATCCTCGGTGTGAACCACGACCTGGTCTGGAGAGTGTTGCACGAGCAGCAGTTACATCCGTTTCATCGTCAGAGAGTCCAGGCATTACAAACCCGTGTAGCATGTGGATTTGCGTGCGCCCACACGTGAGAATTGTGCATGTTAAACACACCCTCACGTGTGAAACAGGCCTCATCTGAGAACAGCACATAAGCCGGAAAATTAGGCTGCACCGCTGTCTGCTGCAGAAACCAGCTTGCGAATTCCACACGAAGAGGGTAATCCCGAGGTTGTAATGCCTGGACTCTCTGACGATGAAACGGATGTAACTGCTGCTCGTGCAACACTCTCCAGACCAGGTCGTGGTTCACACCGAGGATACGTGCAACACCTCGCGTGCTTGCGCTTGGATTGTCCTCAAATCGCCGTAGGATTTCTTCTTCCATGTCAGGAGTGCGCACGTTTCTCTCCCGACCAGTGTCATGCATGTTTCCATGGAATGTTCCAGTTTCTCGCAGTCGCCGATGCAAATGCGCAAACGTTTGGTGGTTTGGCACACGTCTGTTTGGGAAGCCCTGTCGGTACAACCTCACAGCAGCTCTTCCGTTTCCATTGGCAGCCCCATACACCATATGCATGTCAGCCATGTCAGCAGTCGTGAAGCGCTCCATGTTACGCGTACTATGTCCGATTTAAGAATGCCCGCTGCAAGCGCGAGTCTAGCCCACTTCACCTTTTAGCCAATTGCAGCGGCGCCCTCGCGCGCCGAATGGTGACGTCAGCGGACATACACTTATAGACGAAAAGGGTTTGTCTTGGTGTTGCCTATCCCCCATTACAATTTGTACAGAAAGTTTTCAAACATCCTGTGTATATATATATATATATATATATATATATATATATATATATAATTGCAGTTCTTTTCAGTTTATAACTTAGCTTACAGATACTACTAAATGCTTGAATAAGTCAGATGTTCAGAAATACTTTGGCTTACTTCTGGTGGGTAACTCTGGACATATGAACAAATATTATTCTCAGGGCATAGTGTATTTATTCGGTTACAGGAGTTATTTTATGCAACTCAATTTTAACTTGTAATTAGTATCAACATTCTTTTGACAAAACACTTGGGGAACCGGACGATATCAGTCCAAATATACCAATTACATATATATTTAAAGTACCTAATTAAGAGAAATTTGTGACAGATCAAATGGTTTTAAATATTTGTAAAGTTTATTCGTCATAATGATGATAAGTGTGCTGCGTTGGTATGGTAGTGTACTGTAGGTACTTTAGATGAGATTCTTTCTTCAGGTCTTCACAGTCTGAAGGTTCGAGCAAAAGAAGTCGCAGTTCATCTCCTGAGAATTCACCACCAAGGAAAAAATGAAGATAATAAATGTACTAATTTATCGTTTTTTATCTAGAGGTGTTTTTATTTGAACAACCCATTAGTTGATCAGACAGAGCACGTCCGATTGGACCCGTTTCTTTTTCTTTTAAATCCATAAAATATCCAGTTACATAAACATTAGTTTGACATTTTTCAAATTTTACTCGGTTGAACCTTTTCCTTTGTACCTTTCTTGTTACTTCACCCTTTTATCTTTTTTATTTTCTCATTTGTAGTTTTCGTTGTGACGTTTTTTTGCCACTATTTAGAATGGCGAATTGGACGAACATTGTTAATTTAATGCAAAATGTTACTCTCTTTCAACTGAAAATTTTGGAGTTGGGAGAGAATTAAACGTGGCTAAGTTAATGTATAGAAAATTTTTCAAAGCATATCGTAATTGAGGTTCGTTGACTACCATTGTTTACTTTATTTTGTTTCTTAGAAGGTATTGTGAAACTATGTAAAATATATTATTCAAGATGTTAATGATTTTTTCTGTATGTAAACACAAAAATAAATTTTTTATTAAGGTTCATTGTCTTTATTTGTGCACATATTCAAAGACAATGAAATGGTGATTTTTTTTTAAGGAGAATAAGTAATAATTTTTATAAAAGTGCTTATCAACCTGGAGAAGTTGGGGAAATTTTAAATTCTAGGAAATTTACGGAATTATTAGGGATTTCGAGTAATTAGGCTGAAATTTACATGCGAAAGAATTTACTTGTTCAAAATATTACAGACCACTATTAATGTGGGCATTTTTTTAAAATTTTCTTTTGTGTATGAGCCATTCTAAGGTTTAGGCGAATTATATTGTATCTTGCGCGTTGGCAATGTTACTGGGAACAAGTACAAAATTACATTAAATATTTCTAACGTTTTAGATTTTGCATTTTCCGAAATAACTTATGCAATGTAGCTGTTGTGAGAGTTTTAATAAAGTGAAGGCGACTTATTTTTTTTCCAATTTAGGCTTGTCAAGTTTTAGAACTTACATTTTTTTCTTCAGTAAATCTTTAAAAATATATATCAGAATATTAATCCACTATGACCCGAATTATTATTTTTTATTTAGCTTTAATCTAAAGGAAACTATATGTGATCATATGGTCAAGCTGTGTTAAAACGAGTTAACCTAGCTTTTCTTTAAAATTCTTCATTTAAAGACCATTCACACAATCGTCCACGTTCGTCATAGTTGTCCACGTGATGACCGTCTGCAACTTTTATAAACAAACATTCACACTGTCGTTGTCTCGCCCCAGAGATTTAGAACAAAAAGCGTGTATTTCTTTTAAACAAAACCTGGATACCAAAGATTCTGATAATATAAATAAAAAGGAAATAAGATTTTCAAGCTAGCTGAGTTCAGCATGTCTTATCTAAAGAGCCCATTATTAATTCTGGTTCTGTGCAATATTTCCATCTCAAACATGAGACTGACGTATGGTGTAGCTCAGATTCAAACGTCCCGCAGTAAAATTTAAGATCACAATTATTTATTTATTTATTTTATTTATTTATTTTATTTTTTATTTTACACCCCCCCCCCCCCCCCCCCCAAAAAACACTGCTACCCCAAAGCTGACATGACACTTCAAATGTCACGTGACATTTCGTCGAATATCCAATACACCTCCGGATCAAATACGTCGTCATTCTTCAGCTGCGTATCACCAAAGCGAATGGACGAAACAGCATTTTTTGCTTCGTAATTAACTTTATAATTAAGGAGTGACTTTGTTTTCCAAGTATACTGGTCAAAAAAAGAAACGCAATTAGCTTGCATATGGTGTAAAATTTAAGTTGTTAGTGGTATTATCACAGTTTCAAGATTATGGTTAAATGTTTGTTCAAATCTTTTAAAGCCACTTAGTGCATGTTTTTAAACCTGACTAATCCCGGCTAAGACGCCATTTTGTTACAAACAATAAACAGAGATTAAATTGAATGTATTCTTTTATGAAGGCATGCATTTTTTCTTTGACTTCACAGAATACACCTGCCCGTTGAGAAAACCAAACTTTTTCCCGTGATTGAGGCATGCCACCGACCTCAGAGGTCAACAGAGGTCGTGCCTTGGGCATGTTTGGATGCAGGCATGTCTGCTGTCCAAGTTGCACAACGAATGCATGTGCATCCCAGCACATCTCTAGGCTTGTTAGACGGTACAATGCCACAGGAAGTGTTCAGGACCTGCCAAGACGTGGGCGACCTCGTGTGGACGACCCAACGCCAGGATCGCCACATTGTACTGCAGCACCTGCGTCATCGGCAGCGGAATGCTCGTCAGACAGCCAGAGAGACACCTGGTATCCACAACAACAGAATTAGTGACCAGACCGTCAGAAACCGACTCCGTAATGCAGGACTCCGATCCCGCAGGCCTTACAGAGGTCCTTTTCTCACTGATGCAAGAAGGCAAACGACGCCTGCAATGGGCCTATCAGCACCGTGACTGGACACAAAGAATGTGGAACCAAGCCTCTTTTCTGACGAGTCTCGCTTCAGACTGTCCAATTCTGATGGCCGTGTCAGGTATACAGACGACCAGGGGAGCGATACTCAGATGCTGCAGTAGTGGAGCATGACAGATGGGGAGGACCAAGTGTCATGGTTGGGCAGGAATTGCTTTTGCTTCAAGAACTGAGCTGTGTTGTTGATGGCGCTCTGACTGCCCAGCGCTACAGGGATGAGATTCTTCACCCACATGTTCTTCCATTCATGAGGCAACATCCAGAATTGGTGCTCCTGCAACAGGACAATGCCAGACCTCATGCAGCCAGGATAGTGCAGGCGTACCTGCAGGGACAACAGGTGCAGACCTTACCATGGCCAGCCTTCAGCCCAGACATGTCACCGATAGAGCACGCATGGGATGAACTTGAACGGCGAGTTCGCAGACGTCAGCATCAGCCGCAGAACATCAGGGAACTGACCAATGCAATTATTGAAGTGTGGAGGGCCATCCCTGTTGCTTTCCTGCAGAGACTGTTGAGGTCGATGAGGGCCAGACTCCAAGCCTGCATTGTGGCTAGGGGTGGCCATACGCGTTATTGACTGTTTGTTATGTTAAAGAATCATTTACTATATACTGAGTCCTCATGTTTATTAATAAATCTCAAAAATTGCGTTTCTTTTTTTGACCAGTATATATATTATTATACAGGGTGTCCTAGAAGTTCGGGCTCTAGGGAAAATAGACTATATTTTTAAAGTGAAACAAACATTTTTGTCAGTTTTACATATTTCAGGAAAGAAAATACACTGATGGCTCAGTATACCAATCGAGAGAAGGTGCAACTGGTGTTGCTACATGTTTCTGGAAAAAGCCAGAGGGAGGCATGTCAGTGATTTCACGAACATCCCAACCTGATTTTTCCTGGAAACATGTAACCGTACCAGTTCCACCTTCTCTTAATTGGTATACTCAACCATCAGGGTATTTTCTTTCCTGAAATAAGCACACGGGACAAAAAATTAGTCACCCCTCTCAGAATGTACCTAATAACGTGTGACGGCGCCTCTGGCCTTGATAACCGCACGAATCCGGCGAGGCAGAGACTCTACGAGGCTGTGCATACTGAACATCGATTTGCTGCCACTCGTTCATCAGCCGGTCCCGAAGTTCCGCCAGAGTCCGTGGGTGTCTATTCCTGCGCTTCACTTTCTGTTTCCAGCCTGAAGAACACCTTCGACGCATTCAGGATTAAAGGCTTCATTGGACCTGCGATGTACTCGTCGCCTCCCATCATTGGAGAACAAACAAAAACGGGACTGATCGGACCAAATTACACGTTTCCAATCTGCCGCAGTCCAGTTTTTGTGCCTCTGAGCCCATTTATAACGTGCCAATTTGTGACTTGCTGTTAACAGCGGCCTCTTCCGTGGTACCCTGCTCCAGATGTCCATCGCATGCAGTTCTCGTCGCAATGTCCGTTCTGAAATTGGTCGCTGGAGAACCTCATTGGTTTCTTGGAGCAATTGTTCTCTGGTTTGAAAACGATTTGCAGTTACTAGACGAGAAACATGGCGGCGGTCACTATTGTCGAGAATTGTTTTCCGGCCACAGTTACGCCGTCGATTTTCAGTTGATTGCGAACTACACCACTCTTTGTAAACTCGCTGGACAGTACGCGTTGACACACCAACAAATTGGGCTACTTCAGACATTTTGTGTCCGTGGGCTCTGCCAAACACGATGGCTCCTTTTTGCCACTGAGTAACGTCTGCCTCACGACCCATTTTGCAGACTATATCCAACACACACTTTGTTCTTCACCACCTCACGAAACAGATCTGATCCTGTGTGCTACGTCACTACTACTTGTCACTTACCAATGCTACATCAGCGTCCTCTGTGTGACCTTGAACTTCCTACTATCGGTGCTATTAGGGGTGACTAATTTTTTGTCCGGTGTGCTTATGTAAAACTGACATTAGAAATGTGTTTGTTTCACTTTAAAAATATGTCATTTTAATTACTTAAGTTTAAGTGTACCCAGGGCCGGTTTTAAGCCGATGAGACCGATTTGTTCAAATTGGGCCCCGCGCACGCGCTCGAGTGGGGGACGCTATGATGAATTAATGAGTGTCCAGTGTGCACGAAGTTTCTTGTTACTGTGAAGGCAGTGAAACTATTCAGTCCGTCCTCGTATATCTATGTTTCAATGTTTTATTGCTAATCGTTTGTTTATTTGTTTTGTAATTTCAGTTTATCGTCGCCGTTTAGCTTTTTTAAAAAAAAGGTAATTTGTGGACGATATTCAAACCCTCAACACAGAAAGAGTGCTGTTAATGAGATTATATAACATAAAGCTTGGAATGTAAAGTTGTGTTGTTTGTTAAATATGTCCAAATTGTTTATATGTCCAAACTGCAAACTTGAAGTGTCTTAAGCCTGCATGTAACAGAGAAACGTGGTGGTAAGTAGATCCTACATATTAAATTAACTAGTTTTTGCCTCATTATCATAGAGAGCATTTACATTTCTATTTACTAGAGCTTGTTCTTTTGCCCCCTGCGCTTTTCTTCTTACTCCCAGGCTTTTAAAAATCGTGAAATCTTTTGCTTTAATCATTAGATGTATACATGCACATCTTTATTATTTTTCAGTGCCAGGGAGTCTTTATTGTGAATGATTTTGTTTTTTGTTTTGTAATTTCAGTTTATCGTCGCCGTTTAGCTTTTTTAAAAGAAAAGTAATTGAAAAAGCCCTTAAATCATCGTCATCATGGCAAGCACAAGCAGAGATAGAGACAAAGGGCGAAAGTATTTGAGCGGCAATCAGAAACGAGCACTGGCCAAGGCTAAGGCAGCTGAAAATGAAAAACAAAGAGGTGCTCTAGCGAAATTTCTTGTCACTCCAACTTTGAAACGACAACGGGTAGAGGGCCCCGCTAGGCGCTAACAATTTTCTAATTGGGCCCCGCACTTCCTAGCGCCGGCCCTGAGTGTACCAACAATTCCAGAACTCGAGTGGTTTTGGCGTTTAAAAATGCATAGTTTTCGCTGTTTCCTAACTAAACTACTCATTTCTAAGCCTACATCCCTTGGAAGATCTTTTTTCTTAGTAAATTACATTTTACATATTTCTATGTCAATTCAGTCCAGTTATAGAACTTGTCAAACCTGGGCCTACGGTAAGTTAGGCCCTCTCCAAAGTTAATTTATTGTAAATAAATTAGGCCTGGTACTTAATTGAAAGTTATTTTGGTTGACGAATATGCAAGTTTTTGACGTAATATAACATGAACATATAAATATTACTGAATTACTCCGCCTGGGAGTGGGCAAGCCAGCCCAAGTCTCAGCCGGTCCCAAGCCCGGAGAAAGGAGGAGGGTTGGCGGCAGGAAGGGCATCCGGCCGTAAAACTTTTGTCAAAACCTTATGAATGCAGATCCATTATAACAAGAGGAACAACAAAAGTAACGGAAATCTCCAAGAAGGCACAGGAAAAGAGATTGAGATGGTATGGGCTATAGTGAACACGTTTTATTATTTACTTTCTTCCTTATTTACTCTTCTATCGGCTCTTTATTTCATTTATCGCTTGGTTTCTCTACACTCGTTTCACTGTACCGTATAGCTTCTTGGTAGCCACGCCGAGACTATGAAAGCCGTTACAAAACAAAGGGGGGGGTTCATTAACACTCTTTTAACACTTGTTAATATTTTATTTACTTCCGAAAATGGTTTAAGTAATTTAGGGGGGTGCGAGTACGGAATTTTACTATAGGGCATTGGGCATGTCCAGAGGAGGGAGGAGGAGTATGTGGGACGACGGATGCTGAGGATGGAAATTCCAGACACGAAAAGAAGAGGTAGACCTAAGATGAGGTGGCGGGATAGACTGAAGAAAGATAGTGATAAGGAACTGGAGGAAGAGGTGGCTCAAGACAGAAGTGAATGAAGAAGAAGGATCTGCAACAGCGACCCCACATAGAAGTGGGCTAATAAGTCTGCGGAAGAAGAGCGGTTAGTAAGTTACCCAATTGGGCCTATTAAGAAAGCAAGTCAGAACTGGTTGAAAGAATTAGTTTTTTATTAGGTATTTTTTTTTTTTTACAAGAGTACATTACAGGCTTTTGAGGAATTTTGGAATTTTAGGTTAGGTTAGGTTAGGTTATATATTAAAACTATATTTTTGATGTTGTTTGAACGAAATTAACATTCGTTCAAACCGCATGAAAAACCATCAGAAAAACAGTTTTGATTTAGAAAGCCTGCAATGTACACTTGTAAAAATTTACTTTTTATTAAAACGTGGTGTTAAAAATCCACTCTTGCTTTGTTCCGCCTGCATGAATGAAATTAACTTGAAACTTATAAGTTGTTTAAATAAATAATATAATGAAAAATTTAATAAAACGTTACATTGTTCAAATTTCCTTTAATCTTTGTTATTACAAGCGTAAGAAGCACAATATGTAACAAATCCTGGTCCTAATCCGAAATTACCAACCACTCCAGACTCATTCACAGTAAACCGATTTCAAAATTAGCACTGTTGACTGACAGAGATTCATGAATGAAATTTATAATTTGTAATGTTCACGTTGGAGGGCGCTGCGAGACAATTTCAATATGAATGTGTAGGAGTGAAATGGGGATTTATGAAGTGATTTGGTAACTATATTGGATTATGATTTAACTAAAGATTATTTATAATAAGCCGAAACTCCGCCCACTTTTGCGTTAGCTTTTTTCCTTTTCAGCCATCCAATCTTCGGAAAGAGAAGTAAATTATCCGCAAAAAAACGTCATCAGCCTAAATTATATTTTAATATATATTATTATATAGTTAATTCAGAGAAATTCTAAAGCTAAAGATTTAGGGGTTGTAATGACTAATGATGCGAAATTTGAAACACAAAATAAGATAGCAGTAAACAGAGCAAAGAGAATAACTAGACAGATACTGAGAACCTTTAAACGAAGGGATAGGAATATAATGATTCCTCGACTGAAAACACTGATCATACCCAAATTGGAATACTGCTCGGTCCTAACATGCCCATATAAAAAAGAAGACATTAGACAACTAGAAGGGATTCAGAGAAGATTCACAGCCAAGATCAATGGGCGCAAAGAACTAAATTACTGGGAAAGGTTACGCGAATTAAACCTATATTCACTGGAAAAGAGGAGAGAGAGATACACCATTATTTACACTTGGAAAATAATGGAGAACCTAGTGCCTAATCTTACTCTGAACCCTGTAACTCCCCAAACAACAGTGGAAAGTAGAAAAGGAAGACTGTGTCGTGTTTCCAAATTAAAGGCTAGACAGGGAACATCCTTAACCCTGAAAGAAAATAGTTTTGTTGTGAGAGGACCAAAACTGTTTAATCAGCTGCCCAAAAACCTAAGGAACACGAGTGGTGTTGCAGTGGACATCTTCAAAAGAAGATTAGACGCCTGGCTCAGAACAATCTCTGATAAGCTGGACGTACCTGCTGTGTGAGGTGGAGAGTACAAGAAATTAACTCACTCCTCGCGAGAGGAGGGGCGACAAGCTTGACTTTCGTGAAGTGAGGAATTATCGCACGCAACATTTGAAAGGTAATAATTATGTAATGAAATACAGGGTCATTTAGTTAATTAAGCACATAGGCTTGCATGTTTTCGCAGATGAATGACATGATATTTAGTTTTGTTAATGCAATTCTAAATCTTGAGAGTGTGCCGTTGTATGAAGCTTAGTTCTCATTCTATCCGCTACATGGCGAGTACCTAATATTTATTTGGCGGGATAAGGCGATAAATAATGGAAAATGTGGCCACTTTTGTATCTTAGTATATTTGATCTTTGGTATAACTGACTTATTGCACGGTCAGTGTTGTTTTCTCTGCATCAGCTGGTTTGATGACATTTTAATCGAGAATCCCTAGCAGGGTTGCCAGATTGGGCTACAAGTAGCGGATTACGCTACTTTTCAAGAGAGTACGCTACTTATTTTTAATTTTGGGCTACTCGCTACCTTTTGGGCTACTTAAAAAATTGTTTGGGCTACAATCCGCTACTTTTCGGTTTCATTTCAATATTCAAATTATTTTTTGTAAATTAGTAATAATTTCTAAATTAAACAGAATATGCTAGTGCTACCAATAATAAATTGTTTTTATTCGAATCTAAGCTATTTCCAGACATCTATATTATTGTAATGAAATATAATACATTCCCAAATTTATCAAAATAATTTTAAAATTTATTATTTCAAATGTTATGTTTAAAGTTTAATCTAATTACATTTAGCGAATAGCGAATATCTTGAGCTCGAATTTATAGTTTACATGTATGTGACATGTTTAGCCTCGCTTAAAGTTAGATGCCTCATGGCAGAGCAGAGTTGCCAGATGCTTATTCTTCAGCTCAGTAATCTCTAGTCTAGATATGAACCAAATATTTCCTATTATTATTTAGTCATTTTATTTGGAGCAAATTCACTTTTATATAATATCTAGAAATTTTATTTGTCTCCAAAAAATCCTAATTAATATTTACAAAATTTTGTTCTGAGTATGTGGTACAACTGCCTCTCCGGGGCCGCCGCCCGTGGCGAAATGCGAATGAGGAATCAGTCAGTGTTAATTAGCTTCAGTGATTTGTTGTTGCAGATGTTTATTCAGTGTTTTAAATCTGACAATTTGCAAAATAAAGATAAAAAGTTTACATGTATGGTTAATTGTTAAATTCAATTAAGTGAGAGACCACTGTTTAATTTTTATTATTCAGATATCATACCCTTTAAAATTGCAATGAGTAAGTGGTCAAAGTATGATAAAAAGTTTCAGACAGCATGGCTGCGAGATCCTCAGTTTTCAAAATGGGTAAAAGAGATAAAAGATGATAATACGAAAGTTTTGTGTAAAGTGTGTAAGGGTAACATCCACCAAAACTAAGCTACGAAATAGGATGGGGCTGCATCTTCTTTCTTCAATATTGAGACTGAAAATGACGCTTGAAAAACAAAATATTTGTTGCTTTAATTTTTCTCCAACTAAGGCCATGCTGAACTATAATTCAAGTATATACGAGAATGAATTGAGTGAAGAAGAGAAAGAAATACTCGATACGTTGGAATTTTAACTTTTAAAGGTAAGAATCACTTTGACTATGATATAAAAATCATGCTTTCTATATTTCCTGAGTTTTCAAAAATAAACTTCTTTATTGGGCTACTTTCTACCAAAATCCGCTACTTTTTCTAACTTTTGTGCTACTTTTTAAAAAATTGATCTGGCAACCCTGATCCCTAGTCCTTGCATTAGCACTGAGTTCGAATTTGGGAATCCGAAGTGTGAATTAGGGCCTGGATATTTGTTGATGTAGCTGCTTCCTCGTCGATTAGACGTCATAAGAATACAGTTTCATTTTGGGACAAAAGTTTTCTTTGGACAAACATTACTGAAGAAAAAATGATTGAAAATGAAAGAGCGGAATTAATAGTATTAGTTAGTAATCTGAATTTTAGTACTTCATTTTGGTCTGACGTTAAGTCTATATATATGACAACCTAATTAGGAATAGCGTTAACTAAGTTGGGTAGGTGTAGGACTAATGTTTCCAACTCGACTCTGACAACTTAAGAATAACTCCCGACTTTAAAATCTGCAGAATTCTCCTGTGACGCAGCCATTTTTTTTTGCGAAATTACTGCCTTTCAAATTGTGGAAGTCTTACGCAATATGAAATGTTTTTGCACATATTTAGATGTCTCGCGGTAACGCTTGAAAATTCTCACGTTTATTTTCTCTCAAGAAATTAATTTTAGCTTAAACTTTCCTCCTACATGTGAAGTTTGAGTAATTTCAGTTAAAACTCTTGCCCAATGCATTGGGCGAAATTTTTTAGCAGATTGTGCAGTCTGGGACTATAAGAAAGAACATAAGAACAACATAAGAAATTTGGTAATTGTATACAATATCCCCCTCACCTCAGTTTCTAATAAAAATTATGGTAATTATTCGTTTTAGTGCTTTTCCTCCTTTCTGAACCAAAACACGTTTTTCTGGTGTTTTGTGGTGTGATTTGTTCAAATCTGAACTTGTTTCTTTGGGAAATGAGCCATTTTTGAGAAATTTTAAAATTGAAAATTTCTCAAAAACGGCTCATTTCCCAAAGAAACGAAGTTCAGATTTGAGCAAATCACACCAAAAAACACCAGAAAAATGTGTTTTGGTTCTAACCTAACCTAAACTGACCTGACCTAACCTAACCCGACCTGACCCGCGTTTTTTCATAATTTCTTACCTTAAATAGCACCGTTAGGGTGTTTATACAAATCCGCGGTGACCAACATGAATTTGTGGAGATGTTGAGAGGGATATTCACGGTTAAACAAGTACTATGCAAGATACTTTGAATAGGATTGGGTTTTGTTGCCAGACCGTAATATCCAGCTCTTCACGTCTTTCCAACAACGCTCAATATTTTGAATGTGAACGGTGTCTTCCACGAACCGCTGTGAATGGTTGACTGTCCGGTGAATGTAGCCTAGATTTCCAAGTTGAGAATACGCACGCCACTCGTCGGAATAGATTGTAGTCCCAGGCCTAATATGTTGCTGGATCAGGCGAACAATAACACGACTAGGTAAAACACAGTGACTCGTAAAGAAAGCTTCAGCAACGGCTTCTTTCTTATAAATATCTTGTATTAATTGATAGTAATCCAAATCATAACCTTCACAAATCATAATGAAAACGAGACTGAGAAAATGAGTATCCATTACGAGAGATTCAAAATGTACGTCTCTGATTGGTCGGATAAGGTCACGTGAAACCAAAACGAGATGTAATTGGTTGTTTTGACCTATGTTTCCTAATTTTGCCACGAGGTGTCTCCCCATAAAACTGGAGAGGGTGACGTTCGTTAAAATTTTAATAGCGTTAAGAGCTAAATACTCGGTCAATGGCCTATAATGGCTGCTTTTTACGTCTAAATTTTTTTTTTTTTCATAAAAAATAATTATTACATTTCCTTGATTTTTATCAGTTTCCCTGAGGTTTCAAGGTGTCCTGAATACGAATGTATATGTTAAATTGTCATAGAATGTCTCCTTCTATCGAAAACGAACAAAGCATTAAAACAAATATTAACCAAAATTATTGCAAATGTGTAGAAAATAATAAATAAAATATTGGTTATTATTCGTTTTTTGACCCAGTCACACCCAGCTATAACAGCAATATATATTGAATAACCAATCAAAACTGAATAAGAAAATATATATATTATCTTGTGCAAATTTGTATAAAATATGTTTTTTTATTAAAATATATTTCTTATTTTTGGTGTTTTTTCAATATATATATATCGACTATTTGGTGAATATTTCTTATTTTTGGTGATTCTGGCTACTTCTGCGTAATTCAATTTGTCTTGTTTTACAAGTAAATCATTTTTAGCAATTTTTCGTCTGTTTAGTTTGGTTTTTTTGTGAGGAAGTATGATGTGTCAGTTATGCATATTTGATTTTGAAGACATGATCTGCCATATTGCCCTCAATGAAGATGAGAGTTTAGACCTTTTTTCAATCATAGAATAATTAAGATATCCGTGACCTGCCCTAAATGCAATAGTGCTTGTATTTTAAGAAAAGACCAGAAGGTCTTTACGTGCCGTAAAAAAAATCATAAAAATAACTGTCATTTCAGTTTAAGGGCACGCGAAATTTAGCGGACTACCCATGCAAGGTTGACACATGTTATTACATTATCATTTGTATAATTTAGGTCTCAGGGGTACGGGGGTGGAGCCCCCGTAAAGATCACGAATCACAAATTGATTGGTCCTAATGTTTTGCAGATAGTTCAGTACATGACACCAGTTAGGTCAACTGTACACCCTTGATGATTAGGTTAAGTTATGATATTTTTATTTAAATTCATTAGTTTAAACGAAAATGATGAGTGCAAACTTTTCTGGTTAATTTTGAGGTGTTTTATACGAAATTGCCATCCGTTTCCTGTGCAAATGCATAGTTTTCAAGATGACGATATCTCGAAAACTACGCATTTGCACAGGAAATGGATGGCAGATTCGTGCAGAACACCTCAAAATTTACCAGAAAAGTTTGCTCTCATTATAAAAAGAGACTGGGTCAAAAAATGAATAATTAGGTACCAAAACATTTCCTTTTAAGTAAAAAATTTTTTGGTCAATCATATTTATGGAGATAATATTTAATTAACAAAATCTATTTGATATGACATTTTTCTGATTGGGCTATTTTTTCGTTACTTTGGATTCAGTTTGGTTGTGTTTGTGATAGAATTATGACGTGCTATTCGTGTGGTTTTGACTGAGAACTTGACTCATCATGTGCCCTAGATGAAGACTAAAAAAGTGCATAACTTAACATATTATTACATTATCATTTGTATAATTTAGGTCTTGGGGGTATGGGGATGGAGCTCCCATAAAGATCACGCATCATAAATTGATTGGTATAGGGTTCACTTTGTGATGTGTGATCTTTACGGGGGTGGAGCCTCCGTACTACTGAGACCTAAATTATACAAATGATAATGTAATAACATGCTAAGTTATGTACTTTTTTAGTCAAAAATACATTTTTCTAGATTAGGTTGGTTTCTGAAAATAAATAAAGTAATTACATACTATAAATAAAGGTTTTACATCAATTGTGTTCGTCAATTTTATAAAATTGAGGTGAGGGGGATGTTATACACAGAGCTGGGCACTTGCGTTTTTTTGCGGTACTGCGGTACTACTACCGCATAATGCAGTACCGCAAAGGATCGCTGAAAGTACAGCAGTACCGCTACCGCATTCAAATTTCCCGCGGTACTTTCCGCGGTACCGACCAATACGGTAGTACCGCAGTACCGCAGTACCGCAAAAAAAACCGCAAGTGCCCAGCTCTGGTTATACAATTAACAGAAATTTTTATAGTGGGCATACTAGGGGCCACTTCAGCCCATCAAGGTGGCTCCACTCTGTAAAACCTGCCTGTATATTGGCAACAACCAATTTTTATAAAACTAGTTAATTATCAATTTAAAACTAGAGATAGAATCTCTGGATCCAGTGGATTAAAGTCATAATAGGCTACTATCCACAAATATGTTACTCTCTATAGCCTATTTATAACTAATATGCAAATATGTCAGATCCAAAGAATCCAGTCAATTTCATTATGGTACCCATCAATACTAGTACCTTGCCAACCAAAAATAAGTCAGTCCATATCAATTGCAGACCAAGTCACAATTTACAACCATATACATTACAATATATATACTTAGGAGGAAAAGTGTAGGTGTGGCTGTAAAGACTGTACAGTAATGTAGAAATGTGTGTGCACCCATTTTGGGTCTCCCATTTAAAGGTGTTTGTGGGGCAAGTGAAGATCATGAGTTTTTCAATAGGGTACCTCACAGTACTATGGGGGGCACCACTCAGCAGAGGAATCTCTCTAAATGGGGTGTGTAAAGACAGAGAGTATCCACTAACCCAAGATGCTGCCTCCCTATATCCCACAACACTTGTGTTGAGCTGTGGGATTTATCACCTAAATGCACATAAAATATATGAAATAAACTAGTACCATTCATGCAATAAAAATGGGCTTAAACACTATCACCAGATGTCCCTTGCAGACATCAAACTATCCAACCTTCTTTTGAAAGAATCAAGTGTATCTGAAGTCACTACTACTACTGTCAGACTGTTCCAAAACTTAATTACTCTGTTTGTAAAACTATGTTTTCTTAAATTTGTTCTACATCTTGGCTTAAATAATTTCATACTATGACCTCTAGTCTGGTTATTATGATCTTTAATGAAAAGAATTAAAATCTATCTCATCCAACCCTTTTATCATTTTATACACCTCTATCATATCACCCCTTAGCCTCCTCCTTTTTATTTAATGAGAACATGTTTAGATACGCCAGTCTTTCCTTATGTGTCAATTGTCTTAGAGATGGGATCATTCTTGTTGCTCATTTCTGTACTTTTTCCAGTTTTTCAATATCTTGTATCAAATAGGGACTATTAAATTGAATACATTATTCAAGGAGGGGTCTCTCATATGAAATGTATAGTGTATACAGTGATTTGAGGGTTTAAGTTCATTAGTCACAGTAACACCCAAGTCTTTCTCTCTATCATTTTTAATCCAAATTCCATTCATATTGTATTCAAATTCTGGGTTTTTTGGCCCAATATGCATAACCTTGCACTTATCAACATTAAATCTCATCTCCCACTTATCTGCCCAGGCTGTTACTCTAAGTCTTTTTGTATTGTCATTGCTCCTGCTACTGACTTAACATTATGGCCTAATTTTGTATCATCAGCAAATTTTGAGGTTTTATATGATAGGCCTTTCTCTAGATCATTTATATAGACAATAAAAAGCAGAGTTCCCAGCACAGACCCCTGTGGGACTTCGCTCAATACAGGTCTCCAAGTAGACTTATTTCCATTTAGATGAACTCTGTTTTCTGTTTCTCAGGTTAATATAATGGAAAATGCCCAGTTAGGTTAATTGAATGCCTGGTTAGGTCAACTGTACGCCTTTGATAGTTGGTTAGGTTAAGTTGTGATATTTTTGTTAGTTTAAACAAAAATGATGAGAGCAAAAATACATCATAAACAGTTTGGTAGTCCTGATAATACGTAAGTACTAAATTTATTAATCATTTAAATGAAATTAGTTAATATGTAAGCTATAATCAGTTAGTAGGGGGCCAAAATGTCTAAAAGTTGTCATCTAAAATTGCAGAAAAAATGTCGCTGCTTTTGGCATGTTGCTACATGAATTCCGCAAGATACAAGTCCAGATGATGGTGGGTGGTTGGCTATTCCCATTAAGAGGAAAGCACCCTTTTTCCATTATACCCCTGCAATTTTAATAAGCCCCAATATCTGTTACCTTTGACAATTGGTTAGGTTTAGTCATATTTTTGTTTTATATAATATATTTCTTTTTCCTTTTCCCTGTGGTTGTTTGCTTATATATATATATATTATATATATATATATATATATATATATATATATATATATATATATATATATATACAGTGCCCGCGAAAAGTATCCGATCACTCAAGAAAATACAATATTTTCCCTTGATATTCAGAGACACGTAATTCACTTTCTATTTGTTCTAGCGACATCTGGTAACTTTGAGGTTGCTCGCTGATATGAGAGCTATCCAACGCATTCTCAAATTAGTGTTCTGGTAGCCTTCGTTGCGGGTGGCTGTGTCTCAAATTTGTCAGATTTCACTGTTTGTGTAAATTTCTTGATATTTTTTTTTTTTTACAGAAAGTGGTGTAAATAAAATTTATATATAATGTGTGCTAAAAAACAACTTAAGAGTGATTGTCGAGGTGCTATTGTTGCTTTGCATGCATGTGGGAAATCACAGAGACAGATAGCTAAGGAATTAAACATATCCCAAAGTACCATTAATTTATGGGTTTCACAGGCTAAGAACAATGGTGGCCTAACCACGCCAGTCCCTAAAAAACGATCTGGCAGACCGAGAAAAACAAATTCGCGAACAGACAAACTTATGAAACGTTTAGTATTGAAAAACCCAACAATAACTGCGAAAGAAATAAAATTTAATATGAATAATTTGTTATCTGGTGTTTCTGAACGAACTATCCAGGAGCGGCTCCAAAAAGAACTCGGATTACCATCTCGCCATGCTGCTAAGAAACCGTTCATTAATGAAAAAATGTGTAAAAAACGTGTCGCATTTTGTAAAAAATACATTCATTGGACTGTTGATGACTGGAAGAAGGTTTTATTTAGCGATGAGTCGACATTTTTGACATTCAGAAGTTGTCCAAAAAAGGTTCGCCGGCCTATTGGCTCAAATAGGATGGACCCTAAATACACCCTAAAGACAATGAAACACCCTCCAAGTGTGTGATGGTTTGGGGTTGTTTCGGTTACTATGGGCATGGAAACTTATATTTTCTTCCGAAGAACACAACTATGAATGGTGCACGGTATTTAGCAATGCTACAGGATAAACTTCCAATGGCAATGGCAATCCAAAGGACAAAAACATACATGCATGATGGTGCACCATGTCACAGGGCCAAAATAGTGACAAAATGGATTACTGACAATAAATTTGATATTTTGGATTGGCCTGGTAATAGTCCAGATCTCAATCCGATAGAAAATCTGTGGCTAATAATAAAAAATAAGGTTGAATGCCACGATACTGGCTCAGTCGAAAAATTACAAGAGGCCATCAAAAAGGTATGGTGCAAGGAAATATCAGTGGAAGTTTGTCAAAACTTGATTAAATCCATGCCAAAACGTCTAGAACAAGTCATCCAAACCAAAGGACAGATGACAAAATACTAATATAAGGTTAGTATACATTTAAACATTGTTTTTTATGTAAAAAATACAAATTTCAAGGGTGATCGGATACTTTTCGCAGGCACTGTATATATATATATTAGGGTGGAGCGAAAAATACGTTTTTTCTAGGATGAAGTTCTAATAGAGATTAAAAGTTGCATTTAGTGGACGATATATATCTGCCAAAATATGAGTTCATTTGTTTAATATTTTCAGCTGCCACCAGGGGGCTAAAGTTAACACAATTTTGGGTAAAAAGGAAAAAAATGCTTCTATTTTAGGTTTATCAAACTATTATAAAATTTTATCTTAGAATTATCTAATAGTTTGATTAAGATTCTTAAATGATAAGAATTTGTTTTGTAAAAATGCCTTTTCATATGCTTAATATCTTCAGCTGCCACAAGAGGGCTGAAGTTAACTTAAAAATGACAATTAAGTATGATTCTGTATTTACTTGAAAAAGGGAACAGTAATAAATTAGGATGTCTCTCCTCCTTTATACTGGCTTGAGACAGTTAAGAAACGTTATTTCGTGCCTTAGCTGAGTTACCACCCTTTCCCCAACCAACCTCCCTCTAGAAAGGGTTCTTGCTGAAGACTATTTAGTAATTTGCTTTTGTGTCAAATTTTGGCTGTTTTTTCCTTGATTCTAATGTAGCACGAATCCAACCGCTTGACGCATCTCTCTACGGCTTGTGTATGACATGGAAACTGAAATAATTCTGAATGAAGAGTAGTACCATGTTTGATGCATGATTCAATATCATCAAGAGAAACTCCTTTGGTTATCGGTGGTTCTGCTATCTGAAAATCTTGCCACATAATGAGATCTCTATAGTCTTTGACATAAAAATTTATTTCTGGCACCTTAAAATACCTGATAACATCTGTTTCTTGAATGCATGCCCTTGCTTTTATGATACGCCTAAATCCCAACTGACGCACATGCTCCCTTTCATCAGCTATCATTGCAATGAGAATGTTTTCTTGATTTGCGTAATATGCATTTCACTGAATGACTGAGTCATGTACTCTCCTAAGCTCTTCACGGAGATACTGGCTTCTTGCAATCATATGCCACATATGTTTAGCACCATATTGGCATAATGGTTTACGCTTTATCTGAAACCACATTGGTGCGTATACCCTAACAATGAAAGTAGCTAATTCTTGTAAATTGCCTGAATGATTCTCTGTGCTTGCATATAACCGCAGAGTCCTGTTTGCTGTGGTGAGCCACCTTGAATGTGATATATTGCCTGGACTCTTATGACTAAGACTCTTTGAGAATGTTCCACTTGATATAGCCTTGTGAATTTCAAGAAGGTATTTCTGGTCGGTACTATGTCATCTACATCAATTTCACACATGTCCTCTTGAATTTCAATGGGTTTGAAGTTAACTATGGGAAGCTTTTCACAGTCTGAAAGTGCTCAGCCAATTTCCTCTTAAAATGCTCTTGGTCCAGTAGTGGTACCATCCAAGTGATGAAATAGATGGCGCAATGGAAGTTCATTAAGGTGTAAAAGGCATATCAGCCACTGCAATGGCTTATTAAAGGCTTCTTCCAGTAATCTTATTGTGCCTCCAATACTACCAGTGTTAACCACTGTCGAATCACAGCCAACTGCAACGATGTTCCCTATATCAACATTCCTTTCTTTCAAGCAATTCACTAGCGCTGTGCAAATGTATTTAGCTTTGCCACTGGAAGGTGTCACATGTACAAAGTACAGAGAGTGTGGTTCAGATATTATGCTGATATGCTCTTCGCGTTTGGTTCTTTGGTGGTTAGAGCCATCACTCTCCTGGACTTGAATCATTGTTTTATCCTTTCTGCCATCAAAGTATAATCCCCGCATGGTTTTTGGCTCTCCTATCTGTTGTAGTTCCTTTCTCTGTTTTTGTCTTTCACGTCTTAGCTTACTTCTGTCTATAATATTCCCTTTGTCTTCGGGAGTAACAATTTTAAGATCTGCCAATACTGCAGAAGCAATAGCAGCCCCAGCTCTGTCCGACATTTTAAATCTATCACAAGTAATTGCTAATGAAGGCAGTGGCTCACGCATCTGTTGTTCTGATATTACATATTGAGTCGAGGTTGTATCTTCCTCATTATCTTCAGATATCTCTTCTAGTTGTTGAAGTTCACTTGTCTCTGTTTCGATTTGTAAGTTGGACGTATTGGTTATAGCAGCACTAGTTGTTTGTGAGGATTCCAGACGTGCTTTTTCCATTTCCTTTCGATGTTCTCTTGCTTGTAATCGTCTTGTGTGTGCTATGTCAATGCTTCCTATCACCATTATTCTGCGTGTTCGTTGGTCATTTAAAAAATCCTGCTCTTTTGGAGGGACTTTCTTACTCTTTTCACATGAGCATCTCCTAAACTCCTTACATTTGCAGGTGCAGATGTCAAACAAAGTGCATTTTGAAGAGTTTTCAAATTCTTCAAGCTGATTTTTGTACTTAGGCTGATCCTTGCGTGACTTGTATGGCTTTAATAAGGACCTGTATTTATCATGGTACACTCGCATCATCTGTAAAATGCGTGTATGTGAAACTATTGGCAAAGAGGCCTTCTTCCAAATATTTTCTACCTTTTTGGAAACTGCCTCTGCTATTTCAGAAAATGAAGGCTCCTTGTTATTCATCTGCTCCTTCACTAAATGTTTTGTGAACAGGTAATCTTTCATAATGCAGTTATAAGTTGGTAGTTGCATATCACTCATCTCACAAGGTACTTCAAATATGGCACACTTCATATGTTCTCTAGTGAAATGTTTATATTTAGTATTTGATGCCATAATATTTTTAAGAAAAATTCACAATCACAAAATATCCTGTAATATCAAAACATTATATAATAATATAATAATATATTTTATAAGTATATATAATATATTACATAAATATATAATATATTATATAAATAAACTAAAATTATATAATACATTATAACAAGCATTTTATAATAAAATCAATATTATCTCTATATAAATCACTTTAAAATAAAGTTTTATAATATTCCGATCATATTAAAAAACTCTCCGATCAACTGAGCGACTAGGCCTACTACCTAAGAAGACAAGTGTTAACACACTGTTCTAATGACTCACAGAAAGAAATTCCTTCACACCAAAACCCTCCCCCACAACCCTCCCCAACAACATTCAGTTTAGTCTCAACATGACTCAGTTACTCTAAATTGTTTTAACTTCAGCTCTCTTGTGGCAGCTGAAGATATTAAGCATATGAAAAGGCATTTTTACAAAATGAATTCCTATCATTTAAGAATCTTAATCAATCTATTAGATAATTCTAAGATAAAATTTTATAATAGTTTGACAAACCTAAAATAGAAGCATTTTTTTCCTTTTTACACAAAATTGTGTTAACTTTAGCTCCCTGGTGGCAGCTGAAAATTTTAAACAAATGAACTCATATTTTGGCAGGCATATTTGGTCCACTAAATGCAACTTTTAATCACTATTAGAACTTCATACTAGAAAAAAAGTATTTTTCGCTCCACCCTAATATATATATTATATAATATACAGGGCTATTCAAAATGATTCATCCGATTTCAACTGAGAATACTTCCGTACCTATCAACCGTGCATCAACTGGGCATACACCACATGAAAGAGGAAATCTCCGAGTTTTACAAGGTCACGGCGTGACTTTGGAGCCCTCTCGTGGTGATCTTGTAAAACTCTGAGATTTCCTCTTTCATGTGGTGTATGCCCAGTTGATGCACGGTTGATAGGTACGGAAGTATTCTCAGTTGAAATCGGATGAATCATTTTGAATAGCCCTGTATATAATATATATATATATATATATATATATATATAATATTTGTTTTAGCACACATCAGTGTTATTTGATGAAAACATTTTTCTAGTCAATTTTTAGTCATTTTGCATGAATCTGACATCTGTTTCCTGTGCAAATATGTAGTTTTTGAGATATCTTTACTTGAAGATATTGCAAAAACTATGCATTTGTACAGAAAATGGATATCATATTCGTGCCAAATGACTAAAAATTAACCAGAAAAATGTTTTCATCTTTCCCTAATGAATAACCTAACCTAACCTAACAACCCTAATGTAGCCCTAACCTAGCAAGGAGAGTATGTAATTTCTCACTTTATTTGGGGGAATACATTTCCTCAATTGCTGTGCGGAAATGATGCAATCTTGTGGTTTCATCAGAATGCTCAGAGATAAATAAATAATGTGCAAAATATTTTGAATATGGCTACTAAATGAGGAGTGAAAAAATAAAAATAATGGTGAAATCATTAGATAAAAACTAGATATTTTCAAGTGAAGCTATCTTGAAAAATACATGTTTGCACAGGAAACAGATATCATACTTGAGCAAAATGACTAAAAATTGACCAGAGGAATGTTTTAATTGAAAAATACTGATGTGTGCTAAGATGAATATTACCCATTTGTTAGTTTTAATGAAAATATCACCACTAAACCTAACTAATCATCAAGGGTGATTTTGCAAACTTACATTTGTGGAGGTATGATAGAAATGTACCGAAATTCCTAAGATCCAGACCAGACTGCAAAATCTGCAAAATTCTGTCACAAAAATGAAAATTCTCACTCAAAATAGTTTAAAGTCTTGTGCTAATACACTTTGGAAAAATATTCTCAGCTAATATTAAGTTTCAGGAATACTAGATTTCAGTGAGCCACCCATTTTATACTTTGGGCCAATCAGGGTGATTCTTGCATTTGGGTTAGGTTAAACTAGGTTAGGCAATTGTTCTAGGTTGGTTAGTTATTTTCCATATCACCAACCTTTGACCAGTTGGAGATAAAAAAAAAAAAAATGGTCCTTGAAACTTAATATTTACCAAATTCTCGTATTTATTTGTCAAAATATTTTCCCATCCCTTAAAAATCTCACCAAACTTGTTGCCATTGGGAGAGTATTCTGAAACAAATGACTAATTTTTCTTTTCATGACCTGCTTTTGAGTTTGAATTTTTTGATGTTTTATATATCAAAATTCAAAATAAAGCTTATGGCATTTCTTGTGATGTACTGATGAAAAAATAGAAAAAAAAAGCCAACAAAAATATCACAACTTAACCAAACCAATCATCAAGGGTGCACACTTGACATAACTGGGCATTCAATTAACCATATTAAAACTTGGTCAGGAGATAACAGGATAGTACCAAAACTGCAAGAGATGTAGTTGAGAAATTATAGCTGATACAATCCATGATCACGCTATAAATATGAAATCCAAAATTGTGACGATGATATGATGCACTATAGAAAACAGGATGTTGTAAAATGAAAATTTAATAAAACTCAAGTACATTTTACAATCTGGCTACAGGGCTAACTTGACAAAATTCCAGAATCCAGGTGCAGTTCAGAGGCAGAGTTCATTATAACTTAGTAATAGGTTAGGTTAGTAATTGTGGACTGAGTATCTGAACTATGCTTGGACTCTGGAATTTTACTGTTAACTCTTATTTGGCAGTTATGGCTTAACCCAGAATAGGTACACCTGGGTGGCCCACACCCAGGGTTCTATGATGATCAATTTGATCATGGTATGTTCCAGAAGGTCATGAAAGAATCTGCCTCCCATTTTGTTGGTGAAATTTTGCTGAAACTCTTAAGATCTTGGTGCAAACTGGAGTTTTTTTGTTTTAGGTAAAGAATAAAAATAGCTTGGTACAAATTCTCAGTTTATTTTGAAAAAAAATAATTAAATTTGGAGCAAGTGTAGTTTATGTTCCCCTACATTATCTTAGTGTAGTTTGCATTCCTCAACTTTGTCCACGTATACCTAATAAAATAAAATGTTAAAACTAATGAAAATATTACGACAACCTAAACAATCAACAATTTATTTTTTTAGATATACAGGGTGGGCGGAAAGTAGCTCCCTAATTTAAATTACATATAAATTATGTATAAATTGTGATTGTATTGTTATATTGTTATGGTGTGTTCTCTAAAGTGGTACAATTGTAACGGTAATCTTTTTTTCTCTAAAGTGTTCTCTTTGTGTTCTCTAAAGTGGTACAATTGTAACGTTCATTTTTTTTTTTTCATTTCAGATTGAAGGGTAACATGGCTGAGCGTTTAACACTGCAGGAGCGTGCCCAGTTGGCGGCACGGTACGAAGTTTGGCAATCTGTCGTTCGAGTTCAAAGATGGTGGCGGGCCATTCACGGACCACATGCCCAAGTGGACCCGAAAACAATCAAGAACTGCCACTCGAAGCTCATGACCACGGGGTCTGTGGCAGATGTTCGAAGATGTGGTCGCCCTTCAACATCCAGGGCCCAGGAGATGGTGCAGGCAGTTCAGGAAATGTTCGCACGGAGTCCACGAAAGTCAACTCGCCAGGCAGCTCGGGAAAGTGGACTCTCCCGCTACTCAGTGCGAACTGTGCTGAAGAAGGAGCTGAACTGGCATGCGTGGAAGCCGCATTACTGCCAATCTCTCTCGGACGAGGACTGCGACATTCGCATGGAGTTCGGGGAAATCATGCTGGCTTGGCATGAAGACTGGCCCCATCTCTTCCGCATCATCCTCTGGAGCGACGAGGCGGTGTTCCACATCGGAGGCTTTGTCAACCGCCACAATTGCCACTACTGGGCAGGAGAGGATCCCATGGTTACCGCTGAAAAATGGCAGAATCGGTTCAGTGTAACGGTGTGGTGTGGTATGACCTCAGATCAGGTTGTGGGCCCGTTCCTTCTGCGCAACACCATGAATGCTGAGCGGTACCTTGCTATGTTGCGAAATGAGGTCTGGCCGGTTGTCAGCACATGGGAGAACATCGATGATCTGATATTTATGCAAGATGGCGCCCCTCCGCACTTTGCTCTTGTTGTCCGTGAGTGGCTGGATGCCCACTTCCCTGGGCGTTGGATGGGTTGTCGTGGTCCACATCACTGGCCAGCCAGGAGCCCCGACTTGACACCGTGCGACTTCTTTCTTTGGGGGTGGGTAAAGGAAGAAGTCTACCGCACCAAACCGAGGACATTGGAAGAACTGGAGGACTGAATTCGGGAAGTCATGTCCTCCATCCCGCCGGAGTTCCTGCTAAAGTCAGTGGACGCCATTCCTGGGCGGCTCCAGAAGCTGGTGGAAAGAGTTGGAGCCCACATTGAATTTTAGAGAAAACCTACCATGTATGCCTACCTTTTCATATTATTTCTTCTGAAATAAATGGATAATATACGTATTTTTTTACCAATCCAAAATAGGGAGCTACTTTCCACCCACCCTGTATATATATAAATTGATGATTGGTTAGGTTGTTGTAATATTTTCATTAGTTTTCATGCTTTATTAGATGGATTTATTTAAAAAATGTCTCCTAAAGATCCCAGTGTAATTTATGTTCCCCAACTTTGACCTAGTGTAGTTTGTGTCCTCTCTTGTGTCGGGGGATG
This sequence comes from Bathynomus jamesi, assembly GCA_023014485.1. Taxonomy (NCBI): domain Eukaryota; kingdom Metazoa; phylum Arthropoda; class Malacostraca; order Isopoda; family Cirolanidae; genus Bathynomus; species Bathynomus jamesi. Next base: position 529,632 of record JAJOZX010002782.1, read on the forward strand.
TAAACTACGCTTGCTGCAAAAATTTTAAATAGTCCCTGGGCCAATATACCATAATATTTTAGATTTTAAAAAACATGTTGCCTTCAGTCTTGGTGCAAATTTTAATTCTGGGTGCAAGATCATCAATATGAGAAGTCTTGGTGTACCCATTCTCATGTCTCTGCATTGCTGCCAAATTATGGTGTTATGCATCTTTCATCCTTTGGAATAGCTGAGGAATATGGATGCATTGGGACTTTGCAAATTGTATATCACAGTACTTTGAAATCCAAGACTAAGTTGGTGTACCTAATCATTATGTAAATATATATATAGTTTCAAGCCACTCTTTTTGTGGCAAAGCAAAGCCTGTCACCCTTGATTAGCTAAAAATTGGTAATATGAGAAGTCGCTAACCAACCTAGAATGACTACCTAACCTGGTGTCAGTGCTGTAAGTAGGTGTTTGTGCACCTGGGGCAGTGGGTCAGGAAGACGAAGGATATAAAATTTATTATATAGCTATAATGTTAGGCTATACATAAAAGTACTAGGTTGTATACAGTGTGTCCGTAAAGTCATGGTGGGATTTTAAATAGCTATATTATTGCAACGAAACATGATAATGAGATGAAAAAAAGGCAAATTTAAGAACAACTCTAAAAGAATAACTTTATTTAACGTAGTTCGATATGGGCTCCTCTGGTAGCCCTGCAGACATCTAGGCAGTGATTCAATTCCAGCCACACGCCCAAGAACATCAGGAGTGACGGATGCGATAGCTTCCGTGATTCGCTCGTGCAAGTGATGAATATCCCTAATGGGTACACTGTACACTAGGGTGGCCCCTATTTTTCAACTTTTGAAATTACTTGCTCCCAACCCCTAATCTTCTTCCAATATATAAAAAAAGTGCTCTGCAAAATTTCAGCTCAATTGGGCTATATTAAGGTGGCCCCCAAAGGCCCTAAAGTTTCAAAATTCACTGATAATTGGTATTTCTAATATAAAACCTTTATAATTCATTTGCAAACTTTGTTTGGGAAAATAATCACAAAGCATAATCGAAAGTGAATTTTATTTACAACAAATAATTATGCCGCTTATATAGGCTGCAGGCGCAGAACTTTCTAGAACCTTCCAGAAGCGGTTTTTTTACGCACTTATGATACTTTTCAATTTCCGTGAATATCTTGTCCAATTTTGGTTTTAAGTAAATAATGGTTATAACTAAATTTATTGTAAATTGAATTCTCTTTCGATCATATTCTATATTTCTTTCGAATAAAACAGTGTAAAGAAGATAAAAACGGTTTTATATGAAAAAATATCAATATTGTTAAAATCTGAAACTTTAGGGCCTTTGGGGGCCATCTTAATATTGTCTGATTGAGCTGAAATTTTATACAGAGCATTTTTACATGGATTAGAACAACTTTGGAGGTTGGGAGATGAAAAATATTTCATTTCAGAAAATCACATACAACTAAGGGCCACCCTACTGTACACGCTTTGCTTGAAGTAACCCCACAAATAAAAGTCCAAAGGTGTCAGGTCCGGAGAGCATGGAGGCCATGGCTTCCATCCTCCTCTTCCTATCCATCTCTGTGGAAATTTTTCATTAAGGAATTCTCGAACAACATTGGCATAGTGCGGAGGAGCACCATCTTGCTGAAAGATGACATTATTGTCAATAAATTGGGGTACTGCAAAATGTTCCAACATAGCGAGGTAGTTGTGTGATGTCAGTGGGTTCCGCGAAGAAAAATGGGCCAATCACTCGATCTCGTGCTAGAGCACACCACACATTAACTTTCGGGCTATTACGCTCATGGGTCATTCTCTGTCAGATCAACCAAAAAAAATTGAAATTAACACCCTCATCTCTCATATTTTGCTGAAATTTGGTTTATAGGGAGTTTGTGAGCCCTGAATCCATTTCTGAAATTATAAGGTCAATCCGACCAACGGTTCAAGAGATATGACCTCGGGCAATTTGAGGTCACTCGCGAGGTTACTAACATTTGGCGAGCCATAACTTGGGTAATAATTGTCATAATTATATAAAAGTATATATATTTAGAATCAGAAAATGACAAGGAATCCAAATATGCAGGTTTTAGAACTCTAGGTTGAAAAATAAAAAAGTTACACTGTAACCAAAATTTGAGGTCACGATTTGACCTCTGTGGTATCAAATGAGAATTTTTTTTTTAAATGTAAAAAATGAAGGCATAGGCATTGGCTATTAGAATCAGCAAAAAAAAGTTTGTTTATGTTAGTATTTTTCATGTAACTAACATATAAGTGAACACCATATTCATAAGTTGTGCGTCAATTCTACCTATTTTTTCACACTTAAGCTCATAATTTGACCTATAGAAATTAAAATTACATTTTTATAGATATAAAAAACAAAGTCAGAGTTCTTGACTAATAGAAACAATCATAAAAAGTTTGTTTATGTTGGTACTTTTCATGTAACTAACTTATAAGTGAACACCATATTTATAAATTGCTTGTCATTTCAAGGAATTTTTATATCTTAGCTATCAATTTGACCTCAAGCTCCAAGAATTTAATAAAAATTGTATTTCACTGCTAATCTACACTGGCAATAATAGTTATAATAGTGAAAGGGGAAGACTAAGCTCACATGTAGCCTAAACAAACCTGTTGAAACATGTTGCTACTTGTCTAAGTGCAGAATCAACACATAGTTGCAAAATTCCTTGTCTACAGGTTAGTACAGTTCCAGCCAGCACTGTGGGTGGCTGGTGGGTATGGTGTTTTAATGAGCCTCAGAGACTATCAAGGCCTAAAATATTAAGTGTGTATAGCTATATATTTTCTAAAAAATATATATTACCTAATTGTAAATCCTATATCTTTACAGATCAAAATACAATGGTTCGGCACTTGAAATACTGCCAGGACCCTATTCAAAAACACAAGAAACGCATAACAATCAATCTTAGAAAAGTGACTGATGTACTTGTTGAAAAATGTGCTGGAAGAGTGAAAAAAGACTCATTGTTGTGTGTGAACTGCTGGACACTGATAATGAAAAACCCCACTATACTTAGTACCACTGAAAACAACGAGTCTGAGCAGGATTCAAATGAATCATCTACTATCAGTGGCTTGAGTAACATCTCTTCAATTCAAGATCTGGACAATGACAGTGATTGCTTGATAAAGGAAAATCCTTCAACTTCAGTTGAACCAGTTCTAGCATTTCTGGACCAAACACCAGTTAAAAAAAGTAAGTAATAAATTAATATAATAACTTATACTTTACTACAAGGTCTGTTTGATCTACTATATAGCCAATTATATAGCATTTAAGGTACTATAATTAATATTTAATTACTAATATTCAGGTGTGTGAAACCTTTTTTTCTGTTCTTTTCAGAAGGGCTGTCATTAAGCCAGAAAAAGCGCAAGGCTCGTGGTAAGCTATCATCTGCTCAGAAACACCTGAAGGAGAGGCTAGAACTCAGTTATGGTGTTCAAATTACCGAGGAGGTAAGTGATACTTCAAAACCTGAAACTAAATCTGAAAAACATCTAGACAAATTAATGAATGAATTGAAACAGTCATTCCTGGAGAGCAAATGTCACCATCACAAACTACAAATATTGACACACTCACCATACACAATTGAAAAAACAGCTAGTTTCTTTCAAACTACAACATACATGGTGAAAAGAAGCCGTTCACTTAAATCAGAACATGGAATCCTTCCGAAGATTCCACTAATGAGCAAAGGAAAAGTGATATCTGAAGAACACAAAGATATAGTTAGAAGATTCTATGAGTCAGAAGAGGTTAGTCGTATGTGTCCTGGCCAAAAGGATTGCGTGAAAGTTATCAGTGCTGAAGGTGCAAAAACGATTGGTCCTCGGGAATTTAAGAGAGATGTTTGAACTATATAAAAATGATGAAAAGAATCCCAAAATAGGATTTTCCACATTTGCAAAATTACGGCCATCATATTGAGTGCTTGCCGGTAGTGGTGGGACTCATTCTGTCTGTGTCTGCACATACCATCAAAATCCAAAATTGCAGCTGGCTGCATTGGGAGAAAGAGGTCTTTCATACAAGGATCTTATGGATTACAGTGTCTGCAGTACAGAAAGAGAGACTTGCATGATGCAACTTTGCAATGATTGCCCAAGAGAAGAGGGTGTCCTGGATTTTCTTGAGTTACTTGACAGTGTGAAATCAGCTCCAAATGAAATATCTTACAAGCAATGGGTGACTGTTGACTGTTGTACAATGGTTGATAAGGTGGAGCCACTTCATGAATACTTATCATCCCTAAGCATGAAAATATCCCGCATGGTTCGTCATCACTTTGTTGCTCAGCAACAATCACAGTACTTCAAGCAGTTGAAAGAAACACTACCACCTCAGAGCGAGGTAGTTATAGTAGGTGATTTCTCTGAGAATTATTCTTTCATTGTCCAGGATGCTGCCCAAGGGTTTCACTGGGACAATTCACAGTGTACAGTTCACCCTTTTGTCATCTATTATAGATCATCTGCAGACCAGGAACTTAGCCATTTTAGTGTCTGTTTCTTATCTGCATCACTAAAACACAACACTATAATGGTTTACTCATTCATATTGAAGCTTATGACATATGTTAAATTCAGATGCCCACAATTGAAGAAGGTGCACTATTTCTCAGATGGATGTGCTGGCCAATATAAGAACAGATACAACTTCACAAATCTCTGTTACCATGAAGAGGATTTTGGTCTGTTTTGTGAATGGCACTTCTTTGCTACATCCCATGGCAAAAATGCATGTGATGGGATTGGAGGAACAGTGAAAAGAGCTACTGCTCGTGCCAGTTTGCAGAGAACTACAGAGAGGCAAATTCTTACACCAGAACACATGTTCCAGTTTTGTGAAGAAAACTTGAGCAAGAAGATAAATTTTTTCTTTGTAACTACAGCTGATTTGAAAGATGCAGAAGAACGGTTGGAACATCGATTCAAGGATAGTAGGGCTATTCCTGGAACTCAGAAATATCATAGATTTGTTCCCCTAAACAAGGAAGAACTGATGGTGTATCCCATTTCAAGTGGCATTGGAGAAAAGAAAAGAATAAGGAAAAGTCATTTTACTAATGAACCTGCAATGCTTGGTAACCTAAAATGTGTCAAACCAGGAGAGTATGTTGGCTGCATTTATGACATGCAAGTTTGGTATGGAATTGTGGAGGAATATTGTGAAGAGTTTGATGATTTCACTGTGAACTTTCTACATCCCTCTGGGTCATCAGGATCAAGTGCATATTATTATCCATCAAACAAGGATTCATGTGCAGTGCCAGGACATCATACATTAACTGTAATGAGTTGTCCTACCCTAAGAGGAGGCAGCAGAATTCAATACATTTTTCCACAAAAAGAAATTGATGAGAGCATCGAGCATGCAAAAATTGTATTAGGCTAGCACGTGAATCCTCTAAGTAGGTCTTCCCCTTTCACTATTATAACTATTATTGCCAGTGTAGATTAGCAGTGAAATACAATTTTACATTTTTTGCCTTTGTTTTTATATCTATAAAAAAATGTAATTTTAATTTCTATAGGTCAAATTATGAGCTTAAGTGTGAAAAAATAGGTAGAATTGACGCACAACTTATGAATATGGTGTTCACTTATATGTTAATTACATGAAAAATACTAACATAAACAAACTTTTTTTTGCTGATTCTAATAGCCAATGCCTATGCCTTCATTTTTTACATTTAAAAAAAAATTCTCATTTGATACCCCAGAGGTCAAATCGTGACCTCAAATTTTGGTTACAGTGTAACTTTTTTATTTTTCAACCTAGAGTTCTAAAACTTGCATATTTGGATTCCTTGTCGTTTTCTGATTCTAAATATATATACTTTTATATAATTGTGACCATTATTACCCAAGTTATGGGTCGCCAAATGTTAGTGACCTCGCAAGTGACCTCAAATTTCCCGAGGTCATATCTCTTGAACCGTTGGTCGGATTGACCTTATAATTTCAGAAATGGATTCAGGGCCCACAAACTCCCTATAAACCAAATTTCAGCAAAATCTGAGAGATGAGGGTGTTAGGCACTGGTTGATCTGACAGAGAATGACCCTCATGTTCAACATAGGCATGTGGACAGCCTAGACTAACTACGAGATAAAGGTTAAGCTTAGCCTAGACTAACTACAAGATACAACTTTGAGAGTTGTTCTTAAATTTGGCATTGTTTCATCTCATCATCATGTTTCATTGCAATAATATAGCTATTTAAAATCCCACCATGACTTTATGGACACACTGTACATTGAAGAAATTTGTTGACAAAAAATGTTTTTATTAAGAAATGAGATATTCTGTACAATCTTTCTTACTTTCTTTCATATAAAATCTAGAAATTGTTACAAATTCACTCTGTGCCTTAACTGATGCAAATAAGCGCGTCATAATTTAGCTTTCTTGCAATTCCATTTTCTGTAGATATAATGGCCAAATTAGAAAGATGTTTTTGACATATTGATGACCTTAAATAATTTTTTTAGTTTTAACTTAGTGAAACTTCATTCACAAGAAGCTACTGTTATTGACAAAGTAAAGAGAATGCGTAAGGCAACTTCAATGTTTGGGTATGATTCTGAGAAAGAATATTCATATAATAATTGAAGGAGATCATAAGGAGAGACTGATGTCACATCTGGAAGTATTGCCAAGGCTTGTTGTTTAAAACTTAATTTCTGCCGGAATTTACTTTCACAGGAACTTCTTCCTATAGCATTTTCCTCTAAACTAGCATATGGTATCTGCACATTATCTTCATCTTCACTGTTTTTATTGCTAGTTGTTGCTAACCATCTTTTTAACTGATTTGATGTTGACATTTTGACATTTTCCTCCTCTCTCATTCTCCTTTTCAAGATTGTGATATTCTGTTCCAGATGGTTTTTTACTCGTCATCTTTCTGATTTATAGGGTAGTCTAAAGTTGTTATTTTTACATAATAAGCCTGCACTGATAGAATAATCGTGTGGAAGGAAAAAAACTATAGTTGTCACAATGTCCAAAATTATTATATTGAAGTTTTAAACATAATTTATGCGTAATAAAGATCAAATGAAAATATATTTGTCTGACAATCATTTTTTACACGGGAAAATAGCTGACTACGTTGTTGTTGAAAGATAATATAATTTTTTTCCCAAGACATTAATCTCTCTATATAGTATTTATCAAAACACAAAAAATAATAATCATAATTTAGATAACTTGTGCCTCATTTAAATTAATGATTTAAAGGGGGGAAATTTTACTTAGGATTTTCCCTCCTAAAAAATTGGTGGGTATTGCCTGACACTGCCTTCTGCAGGCAAATAGATTATACTGCCAAAAAGAAGTGGAATAGAACATGGCCTAACACTTGTAAATAAACCAAACTGAACCCAGTGTAATAAGAAATAATGCATTAAAATAACCTGTAAAACAATAATAAAGTTGAGTAATAGAATTCAAAATAATTGTTTATTTAAATAAGTGCTTACCTTTAAATCCAAAGGGCTCCTGACTCCTGAAGGTAGTGTGGAGACAGTGAAATACAGTAATATGCACTGTAATATTTATATACACTGTAATTAATTAATTAACATTAATTTTGAATCTTTATCTCAAAGATCAAACCAATATTTATTGCATAAAGCACCGATGCCGTGAGTCACTAGCTGCCCACATACCCTTTGGATTAAGTGACATTCGGATTAACTGTGTTTGGATTAGTGAGGGTTCACTGTACTGGTATACTGAGGACTCATTTCTTTTCATAAATACATTTATGAAACCCCCAAAAAAATGTATCCCAGGATATTTTGGGGCTATTATTAAGTTTCAGGGACACCAGATTTTGGTAATCTGCTCATTTCATACTTCAGGACAATCAGTGACTCTATATCCAGGTTAGGTGTCATTCTAAGTTGGTTAGTTGTTTCCTACACCTATTACCAACTTTCAGCCAATTAGGGGTAAAAAAAAAAGTTCCCTGGTATCTCAGAAACTTAATATTTACCTATTTTGAAATGTAATGAGGGTAGGCTGTGAAAATGTATACAAGTTTGCCAGTTTTTTTTTCCAAAATTTAGGCTGAATCTGTTTGCCTGACTACTGAGTACCCAGGCTTAACAGCTTAAATGGGTTAGTCCTGAAAGTTGTAAATGCTAATTATTATTATTATTAGTATATTTGGGATGAATTTCATAGTTAAACCCACAAAATAAATAAAAGATGCAAACCTACAAGGAAAAAGAAGTGATTCCAAGGCCTTTTGTCTATTCAACAGTACACCTCCCCATGAGTTGTACTGTTGAATACATAAAAGACCTTGGAATTGCTTTTCTTTTTTCCTTGTGGGTTTGCATTATATATAGTCAAAGCCCAAAAATTCAAACACCATAGGACCAAGCTATAAATACAATTAGTAAATAATATATATAATAATAATAATATATAAATAATACATAATATAATAAAAGAAATAAAATTTTACTAACTAAAAATAATGATAGTGAGGATGGAACTGGTGTGCAATATTTATCTGTTCAAATTTAGCATTTTAGGTATGGCATGGCTTAACTGCATAAAACAAGGGATTACTGTATAGTCTGACTAAAGCTAAATTCGTATAAAAGTTAATTTATTAAAAAAAAAAAAAATACTGTATGATCACATTAGTTTAGCTTACAAAGCAATTTCATAAATATGACTAGCAGCTTGTGTGTGTATATGTATACACCCACACACAATATGCCCAGTCTACATACCTTAGTTCCACAAAACTCTGAAATATAAAAACTTAACCTAAAATTATTTATCAGGCTTGATGCATGTAAAAAAGTCAGAAATTTATAGTTTAAACATGGTCTGTATTTCACTATTTCAGACTTGAAAAGCTTTAGAAATATTTAAAACTTGATTATCAGAACTAATATCTGAGAAGTCAATAGTGAAGATAGTAATTTTTGAGCTTCCATGACTTAGGCCCCTTTGTTTTTAAAAATAAATTTAGTTGCCTATTTCAGAATTAGCTCTCTCCTCCAGTGTATAACTTTTAACCCTTGCTGATATACTATATGCATTTATTTGTAGTCTGACTAAGGCTAAATTCATTTTAACAAATTACAGTAAAAGCTATTATCCAGCATTTTCCTCACTGGAAAACACTAGTAACTGGAATTTTCAATAGTTTTTCATTAACCAAATACAGTAATCCCCAATTTATGTGGTAGATGTGTTCCTGAACCTTCCACATAAAATGAATTCTGCATAAATTAGGGGAACTATAACATATACAGCTGTCCCTTGCTTAACGAAGGAGTTACATTCTTAAAAAGCCTTCGTTATGTGAAAATTCATTAAGCAGGACCTAATTTTCTATTGTTTAATATGGGAAAAATTCAGTTTGGTTCCTAGCACACTTTTTTTGATAGCCTAATATCAAAATACAGTAAACCCTTGATAAGTCGGACTATATAGGGCTCTAGCCAGTCTGACTCATCGCAAATTACCTTAATTACCCCCCTATTTACCCCTAAAGAGGCATAAATACTCAAACTTTTTAAGTTTGATTAGCGAGAGTCTAATACAATGTTCAAAATAAACATTAAAAACAAAACTTTGTTTCACTTACCATTGCTGGAATTATTTTGAGCGTGAAACACAAAAAATTTTATTGTTTACCTTTTCATACAATAGGTACAGTATTTAAAAAACACACCACTTAGTAAAAGAAACAAAAGAATAATAGCACTTGACAGAGTCTGACTCATCCCGAATTCCAACTCATCAAAGTCCGACTTATCGAGGGTTTACTGTATCTAGCTTCATTTCTATCACCACCACCTTCTTATGAATGCAACATGTGAGAATGCACAATGAACACTAATGCTGCAAAATTGTGTTGCGGGGATGGTGGGAGACCATGTGTTGGGTGGGGGAGAGAACTTGCATGTGTTGCGGGAACTGCCAATGTAGTGCACCGCGGATTTAAAAAATCTTCACCTCCATTATAGTGAAATTTCCTTTATAATATTCGAAAGTAGTATTAAATAAAAACCTTCATTGTAAATTAACATTTGTTAACCAAACCTTCATTAAGCAAGGGATGGCTGTAATTCAATGTGCTGAGTACAGGCTCTCCCAACCCCAAGACACCCAAAAAATTAAATAAAATTGAATCTAAAAATTAGTAATAACATAAAATAAATGAAAAAAAAAATAACACTCACCATTAGGGTCCCTTGGAGCTGGCTTCTTAACCACCAGTGCCTTAGCTCTGTCATTGCATTTATTTCTAAAAAAAAATGTAGTAGTTTTTAGATCACATTAATCTGAAACCACACAAGTGGGGGGTGCATAAATCAGGGGGTTACTGTATACAATAAATATTAATGGAATTTCCAATATAGTAATTGCAATAAATATTGATATTGAGATAAATCTCAAAGCAATGCACCAATTTTCACCTCTATTATGGATGCTTAATTATTGATTATTCATGGTTGTAAATCGGTTACAGCTATACTTATTACACACTAAAAAAGATAACAATATTTGTTGATCAATTTAGCAAGTTTTTTCTTTTGGGAATACTCATGAACATTTCCTCACATAACATTAGTTACTCAAGTTTCTGCTAGTGGTGGTGTATACATCCATCAGTTGCTATCCATCATTAGTGTGATCAGTATTCATTCTGTAATTCCATTAACTTTATCATTGAGTATTCATTCAATCAGGACACTAAACAATCTTTATTTCAGACTCAACAGATACAAATATTATACAAATGGTGTATAGAAGGTTAAGTGATAGTGATGTAGCAGCTGTGGTACCAAATGCAAGAAAATTGAGTAATGATTTTAGTGTTTTGGGGGGAGGGTTACTTTCATAACTGGAATTTTTGCCTGGTTGGTACTGGCCAGGTCTGGCAGCTGCTGGATAATAAAGCTTTTACTTTACAGTGGGAAAACTAAGTTCTAAGTCTTTCTATTTATTGTAGCTAAGAAAATTTTGGCCTACAGTACTGAAAGCTGTTCTTAACTTAACATGAGCTAATTCTTTGAAATGAATACTAATACCCTTATCTATAAATTCAAATGATTGATAAATTTTATAGTTTTAGGTCAATCAGATAATAGTGTAAGGCCCTTTATACGTATTGTAAATACTGTTTAAATTACCCCCCATGTATTTTAATAATGAAAAACTGGCTGAACATTTAGATTCTGTACCTAAATTCACTTGAATATATATTTGTATTTCTTTTGCATTTATTTAGTTTTTTATATTCATTTTAATATAATTTATTTAGCATTATTTTTTACCTTGTTTTAGCACAATTCCATTCGTTAAATGCATCATAGCTACCTTAAATGGAGTTAAAGAAGTGATGTGGTATTGTTTGAAAAAAAAAATTGTGATGGTTCTTTTTCTGGAAAATTATATTGAGAGCAAGTTGAGTTAGCTGTGTGATAAATATACCATAATTAAGATAACCCTCAGTCCTTTGTTGGAATATCTCAGGGCAACAAAAGCTACTTAAAAGTAAAGGTTCATTGTTGTAATTTATTAATTTCATTTTTTCCTCATTTCCAGCAACATGAATTTGATTGGGTTCTCAATGAAGAGGTACCAAGAACATTCAATCATGTGACACATATATTGCAGGTAAAAAAAATAATTTAAAATTTGTTTTGTATGTTTCATAATTGGTACCCATATAACTATTTAATGTAATGTTAACACACATTTGTTACCCAACTTTGGAGGTGTCTCTTTGCATCTGTTTGAACTAGTTGGGAAACACTTAGACTTTTGTTGCGTATGAACTATGAATATTATCCCTTTGTTCACTTTCCACTCAGTTTTTCTAGCTGGAAAATCTTTTCTTCAGTATCCTTTCCTTCTATAGATTCATTGTTAGCCTTAAAGTGCACCACTATTTATATAACCTATAAAGTTATTTGGTCTTAAACCTTCATCATAGGTTTTATTCTTTGTATAGATAATGATGGATCCAGTTACCTGGAACTACTACAGATCTTAAATGTTTATGGTTTATGATTAGGCTGACCATATTTCCTTGAGACAAAAATGGGACATTGGGATGGCAAAAAAGGGACGGGGGTTATGTAATATTCTATATTCATGAAAAAGTAAGTACATAAACATATTGAGCTTACAATTATTCTTCAGTGACAGAACCCATACAGAACCCATAAAACAAACGGTACGTATGGTCAGCCTATTTATGATGCATTAGACCACAACATAAATCTTTTGATGTTCATAATACAAATACATGTATTTGTTTGTATCATTATTTTAGGAATGTTGCACTCATTTTCCTGTTCCCTTGTGTGGACATGACACTGTGACAAAACAGGAGAAGTATATCATGTCAACACCTTCACATACTACCCAAGATCAAGTGAAATGTGTTGTAACTGTTAATGGAGACACAATCAGTCAAGCTGTGAGTATTTTGAATTTAATTGGGCTTTTTTGCAATCTTTAAATCATTGGGTAAGTATAGTGAGTATAAAAGCATATTTGGATGGTCATTGTATGCAAGTGTATTGGTCCCAATGTTTCCATTTCAATGGTTGGAGTAAATGCTGACATGTAAAGATTATGTCAGAAGTACTGAAACTTGTAAATATACAAAAAAAAAAAGGTACAACTACTATGCATGTTTCAAAATGTCTGGCACATAATGGCATAATAAATCCTCATTCAAATTTGGATCAGAGAAAATTGTAGTCTTGATATAAAACATATTTTTAATATATTTAAGGTTTTCAGTCCAGAAAATATGCCTGACTTTGGGGAGATATTAATTTGTATTAGAAATAAACACCCTTGTTACTGCCACATTATCCCTACTATATTTCTAAATTTGTACATTACTGTCATGTGTTTAGAAATTTATTTGTAGATATGTTACAGTAAGATTGTGAAACTAATAATTTCACTTAGGGACTTCTGGTTAAATTAGGTTAGTAACTTCCTGAAGTCCCTGAGTGAAACAGTAATGTGAAAATATTGAAAATTTCAGGGATTTCATGAAATCACTAGTTTCACAATCCTACTGTAACAGATAAAAAAGAAATAATGTTCCTTTCAAAATAAGTTTTCATTAAGCTTCTCACTGTAAAATGAGGACTAGGACAGCTTCAGAATGTGAAAAATTTATGAAACGTTTTATATTTACTAGCTCAAAGATGGCAAAATCCCTTTCAAATTTGACCTGTTTTAGTCAGGGCTGGATTAACCAATAGGCTGAAGTAGGCTATGGCCTACCAGGCCATGAATGTACTAGGCCACTTTTTCCAAAGTTGAGGGAAACGCCAAACCAGAACAGGCCGCCGAACCCGAGAAATAGACCGAACCAGAAGCTCCGCCTGACTCTAGAGAACCTGGAGTCATTATGTTTTATATAATCTTTTGAACCAAAGTATATCCAAAGGTTTTGTCTCGCATGTACAGACTATAGTAGTAAATTTGTTTGTTTCATTGTCTTTTCTTGAACAATACTATGTTGTGAACAAGTGTTGTAGCTGCCAATACTGAGTGCACATACCATAGGTTATTTTGTAGAATTACCAAACCTGAGTGTCTAGGCAGATGTTAGCATGAGCCTAGACATGACAGGCCACTTTTACGATTAGCCTACCAGGCCTACTACTAGGGCTTAATCCGGCTCTGGTTTTAGTTCTGTAACGTTGGTAGTTATTAAGTTAGTTAAAAAATGTGCAAACTTCCAGTTACCTTTGTACCATGGATCCGTTGTTTTACAGTACTAAATAATTTTGTAAATACTTATACCATTGACATGGAATCCTGCAGTTTATCAGTGATAGAAAAAATTTGTTAGCAGTACCTGAAGTAGGCTGTAATTCATTCCTGAATTTATTTCCCAAAGACCTGTAACAACTTAAGCTACAGATTTATTTCAAGTGTATGGTTATGGTTTTAAAGTATGTTTATTTCATAGCTCGTAAGAATGAAAGGTGTTACTGTATTGGAGGCATAGATTTAAACAATTTTACTATTTCTACCCATTGCATTTCTTATTGAAATACAATTAAGGCCCCTGTCGACATTATCTTGGGGTTTTATTTTGGTTTGAGTAAGCCTAACTCGCATCACACTACGTATAATCGTGTGGTAGATGTTTTTTCAGGATTGATATTCTAGATTGGGGATGTTTGTTTGACTGTACATTGTTGTATAGGCTTACTCTTTAGGCATTCATAAAATTTATTTGTTTTTGTTCAGAAGAATTACTTACACATTTTATTTTACAGGACATGAGCTTGAAAATAGCCAAACATGCCAACCAAATTCACAGATCAAGTGTTACTCCCGAAGCACCTTGGAGAATACAACAGATCCAAGATGCAGCTAATTATCTCCAACTAGCTATCAACTTTCTCAGTGGTCATGGAGCTAATAATACATTCAGGTATGTTTTTAAATATACAGTATGAGAATATTTTAATAGTTAAGTAGATGTGTATGTTAAATGTATGTGAAACCAGTCTAGCAAAATGAGAGTACATATTAAACGAGGAAAATGCATAGGAATGCTTTGAGGTCTAGCTCTAGCTCTAGCTCTTTCAAATAAAAATTGTCAGAAATCAGTGTTGATAAAATAAACAGAACATTATGCGATAGAGGCTGATATGGGAAAATCGGACACATTACTGAAATATATTCTTTGGGTTAATGTTTTTGTCATTGGACACAAATTTCAAATCGAGCAATTACTTCAAAAATCAGTTCTTAGATGTTGTTAGTCATAAATTTAATTATGTAGATGAGCAAATCTTTACCCAGAAATGCAGACAAGGCTTAAAAAAAAGTGTCAGAAATAGGTCAATTTGAACGGGGCATGTCGTGGCCAAGTCGTAATGCTACTTCCTGCTAGATCAGCAAATTTAAGCGACATTAAGTCTAAGTTGTAGTTGGATGGGTGATCGTCCTCTGTTGAGATGAAGCGACCCGTGGTTTCGGATCCCACGTGAAGCTTATAAATCCTCTCCGTCATACGAGCTTACAAAAACATCCCAGTTAATGAACGTCATACCTGTGAACGTGCAAAGCTATTCGTGGCTGTAATAGTTTTTTAATTTATAAAGTGTGTCTAGTGTCATGTTTCTTATATTCTTTAGAGGTGATTGCGAATTTGAATATTATGAATCACTCCTGAAAATGAGCGCTGAACTTTGCATTACTTTTTCTAAAAAAGAAGTGTATATTTCCGACACCTTACCTGTTTCCAGTCGTCTACAGTGAAGTATTTGTACTTTCGTACTTATTCCAACCTCTTTGCACGCATCTTTGCTGTTAATAACTGCTTTTGAAATGGTCCTATGCAGTCTATGCCACGTTTCTTAAACTTTCTTTTCATTGTTCTTGTAGAAATTTTCACTCCACAACTCTGAACTTTTTGAATGTCGTATGACGTTTTTCTTGGGTCTTGGCCATTACAGTTGTATTGCTGTATGATTCGATGCTCAACTGATTTTTATATATTTGGGTCATTAGATATCTGTCGAATTCATTTTGCAATATGTTCGTGCAAATCAGTCACCTTTTCAGCGTTCTTAGTTGTTCCTGATCATATTTATGCTTTGCTCAGAGTACTCAATAACTCACGAATGACAAGCCTTACACATACACTACACTACACTACACATACACCATGCACTACAACACCGAGGAAGGACTTGTACTCATCGAATCGACAAGCCCATAATATTAACACACTAAAAAACTAACAACATATTCACCGCCAAAGACGAGAAATCTCGTCTTGAACGTATATATGATGATAAGCTTTATTAAGTCGATCGGATATCGTAATCCCTCCAAGGAACACCCAGAGAAGCACCTTAACCCTTCATTCACTGTGTCCCACAATTATTTAGCTGGAAATAAGCCATATTTATTCTTATTCGAACCAGACGTTAAAGGTTACGTTTATTTTTACCCTGTGCTAACAGGGCTAATTGCTGAAATCTGAAATCTGAAGTCCGAACCGAGACTCAAATCCAGGACCTTCAGATTAACAGCCCAGCACCACCACTAGGCTAACTTGATGGGATTAAAACAATTGAATCATTTTAAGGGAATAAAGGAACTCAATATTCTGGCCTATTGTGAGGTTTTCATCAGGCCACTCGCACCTGATCAAGTTTGTGCTTCTAATAGTGATGCGACCTGAGATTCTGGGACCAGTCTGGACTGGTCCAGAATGCAAATATGCTTATTACACAGTTTAGTCGAAACGTGCTATTCTAAAGTCATTCGTATTACATATTAAAGCAAGCAATTAGTTTGCCTAAAATTCACACTATATACTTTCAAAAATCCTCTTTTTTGAAGCTCAGACTGGTCCAGTTGAATCATTAGTTTCTAATAAATCCATTTTTTATTGTATTGTGACTTTATTCCCGTAATTCAGTTTCTTGTACTTGAAAATATTCATTTAATATTTGAATCATTTTGTCAGATTGTATAAATAACAATGGTTAGAATTATAAATCCTCATTTGTACAGTATTTGTAGTTTAGTTTTCACTTGAAGCTGGTTTTTGGAAAGAGAGTAAATATTCAGGAAATGATGTACATGCTTAGCCTTGTTAAGCTGTACTACTACGTACTGAGTAAGAGTAAATTTTTGGATGGGTTAAGTATTTATTGTTTCACGGTTGAAAATTGTTTTATCACTAGGCATATAATTGTAAATGAAGGGTGTATTTACCATTATAATATCTTCAAAGTTTTAACTTTCGTAAATGTAAAATGGAAGTACATAAGCATAGGATTAATTTTGGGCTGTTTTTATGATTCGTTTTTGAATTTCAACAATATTATTTAGTGTTATCTGTACTGTTACTCCAAAAATGGGGACAGTACAATATAAAAATAAGTACTAGGTGTTGAAAAAGAAAGTGTGCTCTGAATTACAAGCTTTATTACATGTATTATAATAACTTATTACCTTATAACTCGTGTAATAATGAAACCTTAACAAAACGCTTAAAACGAAAGTTATGAGAGTTAATACAACTGTTGAAAGTGCTTTCCCCTCGCTTCCAAGCAGAGCTAGACAGTCGACACATTTGTTCATGTCGTGAGGCACGCGCTCCACTTCATCCGACTGTATGTTGTGGATAACGGAAGAAATCTCTGCTCTTAATTAAGTCTTCTGGACTAGAGTGCGTGCATTGTTTGCATACGCGTTTCTAAGTTTGCTCTAACTCGCGTAGAAAGCTTTTAAGAAAATATACATATGAATTATTCATAATTTGCTTAGCATTTCTCTTTGAAAACGTTTCATACGAAGTGAATAGCGCGATAAACCTATTTATGTATCAGAATTCATACCGCAATAACGCTTCTTAGCCACGTAGTTTATACTTTGATCATTTCATGCTTAGAACAAGTGGTGAAGTATTAAGTGTGTTAAGTCATCTGACAAATCTCCTGCAAAAAGGGCGAAGTAGTCTTCTCATTCCTCGTAAAAAGACAATTGATGAACTCATGAATAGTAGAAATATGGTAAGTAATTTTTGGTTCTTCACAAGTTTGACAAAGTAGTTAGTTGTTTAGAAATTTATTGAATTATTATCTTTGAAAGATACATTTGTGCAAGATTTTAGGGTTTTCTTTTTCTTTTCTTTTACACGTTCTGTCAACTTGAGACTGATTAAGGTTATCAAGTAATTAGTACCAGATGTTTTACTCATAAGCTGCGAAACATTTCTTTAATATTGTAAATTATTTTCGGGATGATAACTTTTTTTATGGTTAATGGACTTGTAACACCGAAAACACTCAATAATATAGGCAATCTCAGGACAAACACCATCCCCACCTCAATTTGTATTGGATTTAAGGGGTTATGATTGCGTGTGACACTAACTAAACTTGTTTTATTGTTTTTAACAGCCTTCATATTAATAGCAATCTTACCTTTACAGAAATCCCTCAGCCCTCCTCTACCCGGAGACTTGGCAGCGAGCTTTTACTTACAAGGGCACAAGCTAGTGTTGGCCGTCTACCACCTAACCAATGCAGCTGGTACCGTGAAGTTTGATAGCATTCAGGCTGAGTGCTCCGTGCCGTGGTTGAACCCTGTGTTGGTATCTTTTACAACGGCCCTCCATATCGCTCACCAGTTGCGAGATAAGGTGAGTGCAGGTGAATTTCTGAAACATTTTAATCCAGTAACAATAAACTGAAAAAAAAAATTTAAATATGCATTAAAGAGAAGAAACTGAAGGAAAATGTGTGATGTTTCAGTTTAATCTCGGCTGATAGTGGGATGAAATTTACATGATTCAGGCTTTTCTCTCTCCCCCTCCTCCCTGCACTGTATCTTTGAAATTGCGCTCGAATAACGTCGATTTAAGTAGACTACTTTTTACACAGTTGAAAATATTTGCTGTAAAATGTTGGCAAATTTCGTAACTCCAGTTATAACTTATATCCATTACACACCATTATTTGAGAGAGGAAAAAAAAAATATATATATATACAGTATATATATATACATATATATAGAGTATATGCTCTTTATACTGTACTGAATTGTCATCATGATTGTGAATTTTAATGTCGGTGTCAGTAAATAAGACCGTCATAAGTCCTATGAAATGTATTCGAACTGCGGAAATAGTTACATTAAAGATTCATGATTTTGAAATTTTGCAAATATTTTGAAAAAGTAACCGAGCCTAAATTAACACTGAATTTTGTCTAACCTAGAATAACTGTATGATCCTATCGAATGCCATTCACATTTTATTCCGCGCTCAAGAGTGAGAATCTCAACAGAGATTCCGTGTGGCTTATTTTTGCGTGTATTTTTTCCATCTGTCAAACGGAATTTGTCCGTGACTGTACGTATTATCAGGTATTTAATGTCAAATAACTTCTATTACAGGTGTCCGTGTTTTCGCAATACAAAGATTTCACTCCTGATTCGTGCAGCGTTTCAACAATATCCTGTTGAGTGAAGTTGTACTTGGGTAGGGAAATTTGTCGTTACTAGTTGTTTGTTGATATTTCTTATGTAAAATCTTCAAAATTGTAAAAGTTAACCAAGGTTTGTAAAACTAGTCGCATTTTTCTATTCCTCGGTAGATGCCACTCATAATATAACTAAAAGGATTTTAACGTTGTAATGCATCTTAAGTCTGTAGTTGACTTCATAATGTATTAATTTTAAGTAGATATAATTGTACAGTGTTAAAACTAATGATATTTATTTAAGTTTATAGATCAGAGAAACCAGTAATGTGTAATACTGGTCTGTTCGTGATAACAGTAGATCTTCAGTAGTTGAAGGTGATGGTAGTTACTATGAATAATGTAGATTTTGGCATTTTAAACTACTTATGGAAAAACAACTTAACACTTGTGGATAATTATAGTCACAAAAACAGTGTACAGTATATTAATGTACTAAAGTATCAAATGTCACGTTTTAGTTTAGAAGGTTTATTTTCACTCTTCTATAGTTATTCCTGTTTATATATAGTCATTGTTGAAACCAAAACCTGCCTAGTTATTATCTGTAGTAAGAATGAAATTACGTATGTCACAATTCTTCTCATGTTAGTGTGGGAAATTTCTGCCCCCCTTTTCTTAGCAGCAGAAAGAAATGTTTATCCACTGAACATTACGTCTTCGTGAAAAATTACTCAAAAGTTTGTTTCAAAATGTTTGCATGCAGTCATCAGAAGCATAGCATAGCTGTTAATGCGTTTTCTCGTTAAAATTATGGTTAGTAATGTTGTACTATTTTATTAGACAGACATTAGACTGTGCCTCTCCCCTCCTCCTACACACACACAGTTCTGCATTTCTCAGTCGTTAAAGTGAGGTAAAGGTTATTAATGAGAATTAATCGCAACCAACTTGCCGTAACTTATCGTCAGAAAGCGCTATTGTTTGAGCTATTTCGTTCCGAACACGTCGTTCGTTGCTGTCGGTAAAGGAACAGCCTCTTCACTTGGAGCGAAGCATCATCAATTCAGTCCCGGTACGAAGTCGACCATCGGTTGGCCGATGAAAATCCGCGTCTTAATGTATGTACTGTGCCGTCAGGAGATGAACAGCACATAACTGACCAATGCTTCTTGCGACAGGCGGTAAGGCTTACAAGGGCTTCACTCATCATCATTCTCTTCGTGTGGAAGTAGGATTGGAGAATACAGGTACTAGGCGCAGTCAGAAGTGCCAATGCCACGCAAGAAGAGGGGATTCGGGTGAATAGAAGTAAGGATATCAATTCAAAATCCGCTGCGGCAGTCGTTTTGCCGACGAAGAACCGTAGCTTCTCCTGGAGATTGATTTATAGAATGATTAAATCGACACAACGTACAACAGTGGTTCAGGAAGAGTACGGACTCGGCAAACACAGTTGTTGGTAAACATAATACCAAAACCAATTGTTCCAAATCATTCATTAATGATAATTTTTAGAGTTCAGTTTAGAGTTGACTTAATTGCCTTAATTCCTCGAAAATGTGGCACACGTGCTGGAGCTTCCTTTAAGATTATCTCTAAACTCAGGACTCCATACTCGTCCACTATCCATACTCGTGTAAGTTTTGAGTTTTATAAAAAATATATATATATATATATTTTTTGTATTGGGGCGTTTACCGCCATTTCCCGCTATACGCTAGCGGATATCATGGCGAAGCAGAATATGAGAAAGAGAAACGGAGACGGGGGAAAGGCACTAGAAGTGGGAGGACGACGGGTGAGAAGTCACCTAAAGCTCAGAGAGGAGGCGAGATTGGGAGAGGAAAAGACGGTCAAGCAAGAAGAGAGGGCTCTCAGCGAGCATAAGACGTAAACGATCGGGGAGGGGGAAATCAGAGAGGAACGGGAAGGCGCGACGACGTACTGACGACAGGGTGGGGCATTCCACAAGGATGTGAAAGACGGTGAGGGGCAACGAGGAGCCTCCAGCCGGGACATAAGATAGCCGTGCGTGAGGCGCGTATGGCCGATGCGAAGCCGCGCAAGGACGACCTCTCTGTGTCGGGAGCGGTGGAAAGAGGACGCCCAATATGACAGGCGGGGGCGGATGGACCAGAGTTTATTTCCGGTGGCATCGTCCCAGGACTGCTGCCATATGCGGTCGTAGAGGGACCGAAAGACCTGCACATAGTCAGAGAAGGGGAGCGGGCGGGGGAGGGGAGGCATCGAGGCGGCGGACCGGGCTGTGCGGTCAGCCGCCTCATTACCGGAAACACCGACATGGGCAGGAACCCAGCAGAAGGTGACCCGGATCCGGTGAACGGTGTGCAGGACATGGTACTCCTGTTGAATAAGGCGTACGAGGGGGTCCGGGGAATCATAGCGCTCGAGCTCTTGAAGGGCGCTCAGCGAGTCCGAAAAGATGGTACAGGAAGACCGCGAAAAACCCGATACCAGACGGAGGGCTTCCAGAAGGGCAAAGAGCTCCGCGGAAAAGATGGAGGCCTGAACCGGCAGGGGGATACCCCGGGAGGTAGGTGACAGCGACACGCAGGGGAGCGCGAGCCGTCGGTGTAGACGGGAACATCGTCCGAGTGTACGGGAAGATGGTAGGAGGAGACTCCTTACGCAGGCCACGGAGCGCCTGGCAGCGGCAGATAGGGGTGGTCAGCCAGGGGGGCGACAGGTCGAAGGAGAACGGCAGAATAGAGGGTGGGGGGATCCCCTGGGACGAAAAGATGTCGGCCAGGGAGGCAGCGAAATGCCACGTGTCAGGCCGGGGTAGCGCCTGGGAGATCGCGGAGAAGAGTAGGGACCTCGGGAGGCGGCAGATGCGAAGGTAACACTTCACCATGAGAAGGCCCCGGCGAAGGAGCAGGGGGGGTGTCCGCAGTCCACCTGAAGACTAGCGACAGGGGACGAGCGGAAGGCACCCGACGCCAGGCGAAGGCCACGGTGGAGAAGAGGATCCAGCATACGGAGTGCCGGAGAGGAGGCGGAGCTGTAGACCACACAGCCGTAGTCGATGCGGGATTGCACCAGGGAGGTGTACAGGCGCAGCAGAGTACGCCTGTCCGCCCCCCAGGTCATGTGGGACAGGTGACTCAAAAGGGAGAGGGTGCGGCGAGATGATTGCCGCAACCGCCTAAGGTGTGGAACCCAACCGAAAAATTCGTCGAGGGTCATACCCAGGAATCGAACGGATGGGACGAGGGGAAGAGGAGTGCCGGCAAGGGTAAGGGCGAAGGTATGCGACAGACGGAGGCGCCGAGGACGGAAAAGCATACTGGAAGACTTAGAGGGTGAGAAAGCATAGCCAACCGAGGACGCCCAGCGAACCACCGCGTTGATGGCTAGCTGGAGTCGACGTTCAGCCAAAGACGGGCAGAGGCATTGGCAGGTCGAGGAGAGAGATGGGGCAGGTCAAGCGCGGGGGCGTGCACGTCCCACCCACGCCGACCAGGCGGGCGAGTTCCTCCTCCAGTGGGTCCATCGACCGGGCCGGAGAGGGGTGTATCTCAGCCCTCACCACGAGGGCCGTCGGGGACCCCAGGGGGGAGCGTGCATAACGGTTGCGCAGTGGGGGCGGTAGGGCGAAGGGGGCGTTTGTGTTTGGGAGAGGAAGGTGATGCGAGGCTTATGGCTTCGAACCTTTCGGGGTCACCACTGGCGCGGCGCTTGCGGCGTCGTGCGGCCCGCATGGGTTACGGCGGGTCAGATCCGGAATGGGGCTGGCCGAAGGCGCCGGTGGAGAGGGCGTAGAAGGGGCAGGGGGGGTTGCCGACGAAGCATCAGCGTTCGCGGAGGGAGCACGTGGGGACGCGCTGGTAGTACGGGGAGCCGCGGTAGGAGTCCGCTGGGCGGCAGAGGATGGACTGGGAGTAGCGGACACGGTGGGTGGAGGCGCGTTGGGAACCGCCGGTGAGGACGGGGTCCGGGAACGGAGAGCCTCGGCGTACGAGGCACCACGCCGGGCCTCGCAGCCACGCAACCGGTCCCGTGCCTCCCGAGCGCTGAGAAACTCTGATGAACAGAGGGCCCGAACCTCCCTTTCAAAGAGGAAGGACGGGCAAGAGCGGGATGAAGCAGGGTGTGGTCCATGGCAGTTGGTGCAGGAAGGCGGAGCAGTACAGGGCAAGGGGTGGGGAGGGCCGCCGCAGCGGACACACAACGGGGCCGGCTGACGGCAGGAGCTGCTCACGTGGCCTAACCTATTGCACTGAAAACAGCGCGTAGGATCTGGCACGTATGGTCGTACTGAAAATTCTCACGCTCGTCTCTCACCAAAGCCCCAGAATACCGAAACTGGGGGCACCAGTGAGTCGAAAGTGAGGAGCAGGCGAGGAGAAGGGGCGGTTGGGGATCGCGATCTGTCGGGAAAGCGGTACACCCTCACAACACCCTGGGAGGCGAGGTCAATCTGGAGGTCTTCCACCGGGATGGGTAGAAGACGAGCAGCGTAGATTGTGCCCTGGCACTGATTGAGGCGGGGTGGGGGGACACCGTAATCCCGCAGCCCAGGACATTGGGGATAGCGAGCAGAGAGGAGGTTTCGACAGAGGAACGCGACCTTATCAGAATGGAGCCATCCCTCTGAGGCCGAAGGTCAAAACGAGCCGTCCCCGTCACCCCATGGATCGCTCGAAAGAGGCGTTCATGGTTAGTGGGGAGGGGCTTGGAGGAGGAGGGGCGGAGGACGAGGAACTTGTCCACCGTCCTAAGGCCGAGCGAAGACGTCGGGCCAAACACCACCGGTACTTCGAGGGGACGGGGAGACGAGAAAGGCGGACGGCGACGTCGGGTCCCACGTCCCCCAGGGGCCGAGGGGGCCGGGGGCGATGAGGCCCGACCGGAGTGGGAGGCGACCGGGCCGCGGGCTTCCCACCTGAGGGCGAAAAAGCAGGTGGGTCCCTATCGGGACGTGGAATATGGGGGGATCCAGGGGTCGGGGGGTCCACTGCAGGTCCATCCGCCACTGGCGGGGGTCGGGCAGCGGCGCCACGAGCCTGGGGAAGAGAGGGAGAGGAGGTGTCGGCAAGAAGAGCAGACGGGGTGGGCGAGGGCTGCCGACTGCCCTTACCAGACCCAAGGTCCAAAGAGGTAGTCAGAGGGAGGTCAGATGCACAAGCCGGGTCGTCAACGAGGTCCATTAGATTTGTAAGTGTTTCCATAAAGAAAATTTTTATTGTTTCGCGCCCGGGGCCGCGGGGAACCGATTACCCGGGGCCCAAGGGGACCAAGCGCATGCCGGCGGGGGATGGGTGCCTCGTCCCATGTAGGTACCGGGTACCCCCGTTTCAAAAGGGGCCCTTGCAGCGTCGAAAGTTCTCCCCCGCCGGCAGCAAAGACCAAGGCCCCCCAGGGTCCCAGGCCTGGGCACCCTACCAGCCAACTTAGTCCGGCCCCGGCCATGGGAGCGAGACCCCCAGCGACCAGCCCCGGCAGCCCACGGGGCGCGCGAAGTGAACAGAGAAAGCATAAAAAACAGAGGGGGCAAGGAAGAGGGGAAAGAGGGGGCTGTAGGATAGCAGGGTATGCTAAAAGTCCACTTCGCAATCGGGCGGGGGACCCGGCAGGGCCCCCAGCCGCGGCTGACCCCCCTCGCCACATGGAGGCAGGAGCCCGCGGGCGATCCACCCCAGAAAGACCGCCCGCGGGGAGGTATATATATATATATATATATATATATATATATATATATATATATATATATAATTAGTTGAATTTAATAAATCTCACTTTTACTACTTAAATCCAATAATATATAATTAGTGTTTAACGTAAGAGTTTTCATAAGCATTTTGGCAATTTACTGTTGTCATACTTAATCGTTTCATATTTTAGTTATTCTTCGTTTTATGTAGAAAAACTAAAAGTAACTTCTAACATTCCATATTTAAGTTGTGATGATTTCATTTTCTTTCGCTAGTCATTTATTATGTTTTAAAACATAGTCTATGAAGAGGTAATTGTTTATTTTTTTGAGGAAAGGCTACTGATGCATAGTTTCAATCAATAAATAGAGGAAAGCACATTTTTATTTCTTCCTTTGTATCGTTTGGGTGAGAAGGTATATTGGTTTGTTGAATTTTGGGCGAATTCGTTAATTTTAATGTAGAGTTAGTTCGGAAATGCCTAAATGGTATTATAGTGCTTTGTAGGGAGGTAAAAGGAAAAAGTAACTGTCGCACTGCGTGTATGCAGCAGTTGGGAGATGTCATGTGAATTAAGGAGGACGTTTTAATTACTGTGCATACGTAAGACGCAAAAAAACTCCATTTTCCAGGGGTTGGGTACGACACTTGAACTCGAGTCGGTAAACGCTCCATTACACGCACAAGGATACATAGGGCGGCATTTTTTAATACCATCATCTTAGCCTTAAGAATCCATGACATTGTCGGTGGTATACCGCTAGTGATATGTCAGTTGAGACTAACGTCTCCATTTACACACACCAAACCGTTTCCATTTCTCATTAAATCTTGCGCTGCATTTATATGAACGTCACCTTTATTCACATTTATGAATTACATCCATCTTTTACTCGGTCTTTACTTCTAATACCTTCCGGTGGCGGCGAGTCCTTAAAAATCGAAAAATAGGCCTAACGGGGTAGATTGGAAAATGGTTTTAAAGACTTACAAAATAAACAATAAAAATTTCAGCACAATCTGTTAATAACTTCCGGTGGCGTCTTAGCCGTTAAAATATCCAAAATATTGATTTAAAGCAAGTTTTAACAAGATGTTATACAAATGTTAATTCCGGTATATTTCTGTGCAAACAACCCTGAGAACACTATTATAGGCATGAATAAATTAATAGCAGTCATTGAACAATGAACATTATATAAAAATTATATAAAATTATATAAACTTTTGTGTTTTTAAGGCCTATTTTTCGATTTTTAAGGACTCGCCGCCACCGGAAGGTATTGACGTAGATCAAAAAAATTTTACACACTATTTTCTCTCCAAATCGCAACTTTTCCGCACTACCCCCAATCAAATATCGAAAAAAGTGTAAAAACGAGCCGCCCTACTGTGCACTCATAATTATAGACTTTTTTCACTCTTAATCCTTGTACATTTTCTCCATATGACCATGTTAGCGTATGGTTGTTTCATATCTTTGCAGAACATCCTCTAGTTTCATACTTTAGTCTGTTTAACATGAACCAACTTCTTAAACTGTTCATCTCGACTGCTCACTTTTGACAGTCGACTATCATTCCGAACGAGCATGTGACATCCCTACATCAGTGTTTGCGGCAATACGGGACACGTTCATGTAAACATCTTTCTGCATCTACGCTCAAGCACTTACTTCCTACGAAAGCTTTTATGGAACCCATCACTTACTTGCATTGATTCATTCTACTTTCAGCTTGTAATGATGTGGCCCATTCTTTGTCAGTCAAACTCGCCAGATATTTAAATTCTTTCGCAACTTCTAAGTTTTCCCCATTCACCATTATATTATATGCTGACTTTTCACTCAACAAGCACTTACTTTTTATACAGGGTGTACATAAAGTCAGGATCTATTTTTGTGAAGCACTTGGAAATTATATGGAATTCAATCATAAAATGATAAAGTGGTAACATTTATTAAATAATTAAGAGTAGGATTCGACTTGACGCCCATCAGTATCCCTGCACAGCTCAAATCGTTCCGCAGCATTTCTAAACACATTCTGAAGCATTTGCGGGGTTATGTTATCTGCAGCAGTTCGTGTACGTAAGTTTTCAAGACTCGTAATCTTCGTCTGATAGACGTGCGATTTGATAAAGCCCCATGCAAAGAAATCTAAAGGGGTTAAATCTGGTGATCTCGCTGGCCAAGGTCTGTTGCTTCGGCGTCCGATCCAGCGATTTGGAAAACGTCCATTTAGATAATCCTGAACAATTTTGGCATAGTGACAAGGAGCACCATGTTGATAGACGACGGTACTAACAATCCTATCCCCGTCGTCTATCAACATGATGGTGGTGCTTGTCACTATGCCAAAATTATCAAATCGCACGTCTATCAGACGAAGATTACGAGTCTTGAAAACTTACGTACGCGTATACGAACTGCTGCAGATAACATAACCCCGCGAATGCTCCAGAATGTGTTTAGAAATGCTGCGGAACGATTTGAGGTGTGCAGGGATACTGATGGGCGTCACGTCGAATCCTACTCTTAATTATTTAATAAATGTTACCACTTTATCATTTTATGATTGAATTCCATATAATTTCCAAGTGCTTCACAAAAATAGATCCTGACTTTATGTACACCTTGTATACAGGCCTACATTCACTTCCAGTAATTTCTTTTCTCATGCCTTAACAAGACTTGTGATTGCTTTCCTTAATTCATTCTCTGATTCACCAAGAAACACAACGTTATCAGCGAGTATCAGATGTGACAGCCACCACTCACTCCTCCAAATTCAGATTTACTCCTCTCGAGCATTCTTGCTTTCATCCCACGCGTTATCCCATTCATATATACATTAAACAGCCCCGACATCACAACACTCGCACGTCCAACCACTCTCGCACGTCCAACCACTCTCGCACGTCCAACCACTCTCGCACGTCCCAACCACTCTCGCACGTCCAACCACTCTCGCACGTCCAACCACTCTCGCACGTCCAACCACTCTCGCACGTCCAACCACTCTCGCACGTCCAGCCCCAGTTTGTATACAAACGCAACTATCCACATACAAACAAGTTGCATTTAACAACTCACCAGTGATACCACGCATCTTAAGCACTCGCCACAAGGCAGATCTATTCACTTCGCTTTTTCTAAATTCATAAATGCCATTCGCCCATTTTTCATCTTATCACTTAGTTTCTCTATTAGTTTTCTTGCTGCAAATACTTCTTTTTTCTAAAGCCGCCTTGTTTATCTCCAGCCAACGTATCTGTAATCTTTTTATCTTGTCTACCAACATTCTTCTCTATATTTGTGCAATTGTACTTGTACTGCTAGAATTTTTACATTATTTCTTTCACTTCATTTTAATAGTGGTACAATTATATAGCGTCTGTCCAGTTATATGGAACACCCACTTTCCCATGTTGCTGAACACAGACTTTATCACACCTCTGGCTGAATGTTGGTAGTGTTTTGTTGGAACTCTTCTAGAGTGTGGGATTTGACTGCGTATGTCTGGTCTTTAATGTAGCCCCACAATAAGTAATCCGGTGGTGATAAATCGGGTAAGCGTAGAGGCCATAATCCCTTAGAAATTATGAGAGCACTTAAAATGAATTCCAACTTTACCATTGTCTGACGAGACGTGTGGTTTGTTGCACCGTCTTGTTGGAATCGGCCATTGTGGATTTCATTCTCGGATATGCATCCCAAGAGCTCTTGTATGATGTCAGTGTAACTCTCCGACATAATCGTGTTGTGGAAGAAGATCGTTTCCACATTCCGAAATCTGGAAATGATACACCACACACCATAGCATTTTTAGGATTAAAAGGGATTTCATGGTTGGTGTGTGGGTTATCTGTGGATCATATACGCGTGTTTTGTGGATTCACATATCCTGTGAGGTGAAACCGTCTCATCCGAAAAAACACAACATCCAAGATGTCAGGCTGCTGTTCCTAAATTTAAAGAAACCACAGACAATACGCTAGCAGTCTCTCACTGTCTGATGGGGACAGTTCCTGCACTACATACATCATTCCTGTTTGATGTGATAGTTTGTGGTGAGATTTGGAAAGACTGCATTGCCTTGTCGTGCACATTACGGACTGCCTCTTGCGTAACCACGGTTGATGTTCATTTGCCCCTTTTACTCCATAATACTGTACTGCCTGTTTTTCGAAACCGTTGAATAATCCCGTATCCCAGGTTTGGTCCAAAACGTTCACTAAATTTACGTTGGCATTGTTTGAAGGATACATTTTTCACGCAAGTTTCCAGAACGAATAAATGCTGTTCCAAGCTTAACGCCATCTACACAAGCTTAGGTTTACGCTGGCCTCGTGCTGGCCTAGGTTGGGCCAGACCAACACTTTAAGATGTCCTGGTTCTCATATCACTAAGTTTTGTGTATCCCTGAATTGGATTTCTTTATTTAGTTTTATATTTGAATTTCTTTGGGTTGACTGATAAAATGTGGTTTGGCTAACTCCCACTATTTACTTGCAAAGACTGAAAAATAGCCGTTGGGTCCGGTCCAGTCCAGATTCGAAATACGCTGATTTCACGTAGGTAAGTCGTTACAAACTGTGTTAGAAACGTGTTATTCAATCGTTATTCTTATTACATATAAAAGCAATCAAGTAGTTTAGCTAAAATTACAATATATACTAAAACTATGTACTAAAACTATATACTAAGACTATATACTAAAATTCACGCTATGTACTTGCAAAAATTTAAAAATAATGGACTTGACCGGTCCGATCCAGCTACATCATTATTCACTACATATCCGTTCAAGTTGAACAAGCATTATGCAAACTGAAGAAAGGAAAATCGGCAGCCAGTTTTCCTTTATTTACTTTCCATACTGCTCGTTGAACTTCCTCTTATCTGATGTTCTCCACTGCTAAGTATACACTTTTATATTCGCCACCAACATTTGTTTCCTCTTCATCTACCACACGAGCTCATAAAGGCGTTTTTATGACTCTCGCGTATTTGCACATTTTGCATAGACATTACCATTCTTATCTTTCATATTATTGTACAATTATTTTGCCAAAATTACATGTACAGTGTCTTTCTTTCCAGAACAACTTTGTAGTCCACATACTGCTTATTCATCTTCCTTCTCAAGTCTTCCTCTACTCTCTCTCTTTTTTTTACTTCTTTTTTTACCTATTCTAACATTATTTTTGCATTCTCTGTACAAAGCCTACTAAGGGAGTCTTATCATAAAGTTTAATTTCATTGATTCATTAATTGACTCGCAGCGCCCTCTGAACCGAGATATGCAAATACCATTGACAAAATTGTTGGCCAGTGTGCTTCATGTAGTAATGGGGAGGGGAGGTTGACAGTCGGTCCGTAATGCCCCTTAATTTTGGCATCATGTGTTGCAAATGAAATGTAAATATAAATAACGTCGATAAAAGGAAATCTGGGCAATATAATTTTTCATTGCTTCCCACAAGATAAATCTTTCGTACGTAGTAAATAGTTGTAGTAAATTGTACAGGTTGTCCCACAAGTCTTGGAGGGGTTTCATTTGGCTATAACTTTTTTATTTTTTTGATTAATTTATTTATTTTTTTATTTTTCAATTAAAGTACCCTTGCTGCGATTAATGAAAATGGAATACTGGACAGTGCAACAAGGAGTGGCTATTATGGAATTTTATTTGACAAACAACTCTTCCATCGTTGCCGCTCAGAGCTTTTCGATTAAAATTCAACACATGTTCTGCTCCTTCTGAATTTTGTATGGGAAATGGTCAGGGAGACGAACCACGGACTGGGCGTCCTCGGACAAGCCGAAGTCCAACTCTGGGTGAGATGGTTCGTGAAAGCGTTGAGGAAAATCCACATCAGTCTGACGACGCAGCCTGGAATTAAACATTTCAAGAAGTTCCTTTACATCGAATTTTAAGAGAGGATATCAATCTTTGCCCGTAACAAAATTCAAATTGCTCAAGAAATTAAACCACAAGATCATCAGAGTCGGATAATGTACGCTAATGCGATTTTAGATTTACGCAATGAGAATGAAGATTTTCACCAGATATTAAATTTGTAATTAAAATCGCAATAGAAATATATTCAAGTGTACAAACTTTTTTTTATTTGATCCCCAAACAAAAAAGTTATTGCCAAATAAAAAACCCTCCAAGACTTTTGGGACACCCTTGAGAATTCATTTTGTATGACACCTCGTGAATGACATGATAAGACTTTATAGTATGCTTTGGTACAAATAGTAAAATTTTTCATCACTGTCAGGCTACGTTCGTAACATTCTTTCCCAGACTGCATTCTTTATCTCGTCTTTCCACCATCCAAGTTAGGGTTTCAAAAAATGACTCTCTCTCATATCAGAACTTGCACTGTCCATATTCCCATTAGCATTAGTATCAGTAAACACCAAAAGAAAAAAAAAGCTCTTAATATGAAAGGGAAGGCGTGGTTCATGGTGCGGGGTTATGATTATTAATCAGTGTCAGCTCTGAAG
This sequence comes from Bathynomus jamesi, assembly GCA_023014485.1. Taxonomy (NCBI): domain Eukaryota; kingdom Metazoa; phylum Arthropoda; class Malacostraca; order Isopoda; family Cirolanidae; genus Bathynomus; species Bathynomus jamesi. Next base: position 560,861 of record JAJOZX010002782.1, read on the forward strand.
TCCATGTTGTGCTTACTCTAATGAACGATCACAGTCTGAAAATGCAAAATAAATACGATAATTAATCAAGCAATCAAAAGAAATACGCTAAATATCAAAATATACTAAATTAGCATTTTAATTAGCGCCCCCCCCCCCCCCCCCCCCCATGACCCGCCCCTTCCCCTTCATATTAAGAGCTCAAATTTTTGTTTTGTTTACTGATGCTAGTGCTAATTGGGAATATGGGCAGTGCAAGTTCTGATATGAGAGTGAGTCACCTTTGAAACATCTTAATCCAGGTGTCCTTTTCTACACACACACACACACACACACACGATTTTCACTTGACATTCCTTATACGTATTCCACATATTCTATACCATGAATTCTTAAATTGGGGTGCCTTTCATTCTTAAACTTGGGATGTGCTTTGAATTCTTAAATTGGGGTGTGTTGACCGGCTAGTGGTGCCGCTGGATGAGTACTTCCTTATCGTAGTAATTCCAGAGCGAAAGATGACAATGTAAATAATTTTTAAAGCTATTCTCTCAGCATGATAGCCTTGGCATTCATCGAAGAAATGATGCAGCGATGAAATGATTACTTTTTGTATATATATATTAAATAAAAAAATCTTTAAAAAATGCTTGACGTAGATTAGATTAAGTAGTTCAGCGTTTCATGCTGTTCTTTATTTTCTACTGTCCTCTAACTGGATACACGGGAAAAGTTTATGCATGGTGTGAATGAACTCTGAAGCTATTATTTTCATTATACATATTCCTTCTTTCCTATAATCTTCTTTCGCAACATTTTTTGTCAGCAGTGGCTGGCGGAGGAGGGAAAGCCTTCTCTGTTCCATACTTTGCTACTACTACTTTGCTGCTGCTGCTGCTACTACTATTTGTGTGTGAAAGCTTTACGCGTCTCTAAGTGTAAATATGGTACAAGTTTTTAGTATTTATTTTCATTTGTTTTTTCTAAACTTCTTTCTAGGGCCAGCCTAGAGTTAATCTTAGGGTCTTTGTTAGCCTGTAACTTTGTAACTCTATTCGTTCATCATCTGCTACTCCAAGGACTATCTTCACTCTTTTTCTGTACTCTGTTACCACCTCATTTGAACTCTCTCTCAAATTATAGAACTCTGGACCTCAAAAAAATAGAAAACTGTCTCAAATGAGCTCATAACCTTGATAATACCTTTAAGCTATACACCTTTATGAGGTCTATTTATTTTCGATCTTTTATTTACTCAACCGGTAAACTCTGTTCCAATCTTCTTCATTCCACCTTTCCTCCTGTCTATGATCTTCAATTTTTCAAACGCAGAGTGTCCAGGCATCTTGAAAACCTTCGACCTTGATTTTGGCTCTCTTCTTCGTGTTTCACCTTGGACCCTACTTCCTACATTAAAAAAAAATGGTGAGGGATCACTTGCATCGTAAATAGAACTGTCAATAGTCACGTTTATCAAGAAATCTTAAAATACTTCTTGCTGGAGTCTGCAGAACAGCTGTATGGAGACGAACCATTTATTTTTCGACATAACCTGGCTCCAGTTCATGTGGCTCGTGCGACATCTGCCTGGTTTGATGCTCATGAAATTGAAGTACTACCAGTATCATGACCAGCTAATTCTTCTACTCTTAATCCAATAGAAAATCTTTGGAATATTGCTAAGCAGAAGGTCGGAAAGCGTAAACCAGGAGCACTTGGTGAATTGAAGAAGTGTTTAATGACAACTTGGCAATCAATAACTCTAGAAGAATGCAAGAGGCTTGTCGACTCAATGCTACGGCGATTGGAGGCCGTAATCAGGGCTAATGGTGGACACTAAATACTAAGACGCAGAGTTAAAAAGTCTTTGATAAAGGTTTAATATATTGGCAGTACTCGATAAACATAATGAATTTATTCTATTTTTTGCAACACCTGCCAAGATATTTTAACACTTTAGTATGTCGCTAATCGCTATGCATTAACTTTTCACTAGTTAATAAGGTTTTTGCTATATTTTAATTTTATTTTGGAAAAACTGGCACACACAGAGGCGTCGTCTTATCATAACGACGCCACAGATACTCGATATTCCTTATAAAGGTGTATACTGTATAACTTAAAGGTATTATTAAGGTCATAAGCGCATTTGAGATGGTATTCTATTTTTTTGGTCCGGAGTTTTATTCTTTGTGTATATTCGAGGTGACTGATTTAGAAAAGGACTTGGGTGTGCTAATTAACAGCGACCTTAAGTTTATGAAACAGTGTGTAGAGGTGGAAAAGAAAGCCCAGAAACTATTGGGTTATATCAGGAGGCAATTTCAGTTTCGGAACAAGGAGATTGTGCTCTCACTGTACAATTCCCTTGTTCGGCCGCACCTGGAGTATGCTGTGCAGTTCTGGTCGCCCACCCTCAGGAAAGATATTGAGAGGCTAGAGCGAGTGCAGGCGAGGGCCACAAAGTTAATCCCTTCCGTTAGGCATATGGGCTACAATCGACGGTTACGCGCCCTGAACTTGTTTTCGCTTGAAACTCGGAGGCTGCGCGGTCAACTGATCGAGGTTTTCAAGCTTTTACGCGGGTTCAACGATGTCGATTTTAGAAGTATGTTTAGTTTAAATGATAACCCAACTCGCAACAATGGTTGGAAGTTGGTTTTGAAACGGTTTAGGACTAGTGTGTGTGGGAATTACTTTACGTATTAGATCTGTGACACATGGAACAGGTTACCTTCGGAAGTTGTGAACAGTTCCTCTGTGGATCAGTTCAAGAAAAGGGTAGACGAAATCTTGCACACTATTTGAGTGTGTAAAGACATTTAGGACCTCAGTCTGAGGAAATTTCTTTTCCTATAAAATAGTTAATATCTGGAACCAACTTCCCTCAGAGGTTGTTTCCAGTCAAAGTGTAAATGTGTTTAAAAATAGGCTAGACAAAGTACTGAATACTCTCATAGTTTAAGACTAAAACATAAGAAAACTCTGCAGGAGATCGCTTGCACGGTGTCTCTGTGAGCAAGCTAAATATAGAGCTATTTATATATTCTCCACTTTCCTGTAAAATTTCCTTGGCTACTTTTCCAGGGTCAAGGTATTTTCTTCAACCTTTCTCCGTACCTGCCTCTGGCAGGGAGGGAGCGGAGGGTGGGGAGAGAGCCTTCTACTTTTCTATCCAGTTTTCTGCTACTGCTAGGATAGTTGAAAGAAAAATAAACTTTTACAAAATTTTCCCTGGCACCCGTTGCCATTGGTACCTCCTCGGTATGGGCCGCAAGGCCTTTTGAGGTACTTCTTTTCCTTGTAACTTGTAACTCTCTCTCTCTCTCTCTCTCTCTCTCTCTCTCTCTCTCTCTCTCATACCAAACACCAACGAACTTTACACAATACAACCCATATATGGTCTGACAAACTTCCACTCAACCCTTCAACAGCTTTTTATATCACATCCTTCAGCATATTTTTATTTACTGTCCCACTTTTTCACATTTACTTATTTATTATAAAACAACCCACAGCGAAAATGGAGACAATTTCTCCAACTATTTTCGTGAATATTTCAACACTACCTCGGGAAGCTAAAGCTTAAGATTTTGTCTGAAGCTCATTCTTGAAGGTGTCGAACCATATACATAGTAAAGTACTAGGAAGGCTGTCTGGTTTTCCTGTGGGTTGTCTTAATATAATTTTTAGTTCACGTGATTTGTCAGTTTTTCCACATATAAATATATGGATTGTGTACTTGTAGAGGTCCTTGCGTTGGAAGTATTTATTTGTAACACGGAGGCCTTTCGTGTTACATTATTCTTTCGTTGTTTAATTCAGTCAGGACACATCATCCTTCCCAGTCACTCCAGACTCGGGGGCTAATTCGCTTTCCCCATTCGCATTACCCATTACAATCATTTTACGTGCTCCTTTTGTTTCCAACCATACTACTTACTATATTCTAGAAATTATCCTTCTCTTCTCAACATCTATTATCACAAGTCGTATATGTTCCCAATCACTGCTACTTTCATTCGCTTAAACTTAGTATCCAGACATCTTTGTCAACGTATTTATACTCCCTCGTATCGTTTTGGTCACGTCGTAGTACCCCTTCCCGTTAGATCAGCGAGGTTAAACGACGTTCGGTTTGTTTAGTAGTTGAATGGGTGATCGTCTTCCTCATTCAGATGATGTAGCGACCCGTCATTCGGATCACGCGTAAAGCTGTAGGTCCCCCCCCCCCCGTCACGAAAGAAATTAAACCCAAACATAATAACCATGACACTCTTCTTTCATGAACAAAACAAGACCCCTCTTACATCATCCTCGCCCCTCCATACTCTATTTCACACTTTTCATTCTTTTTTAACTTTGTTTTGCAAAGACCAAATAAGTCAAAACGTTCGTCTCGTCAAATCTTGGCCACTTGCATCCTCATTTATACCTCTCACACCAAAAATCCAATACGAGCTCGCAAAACGTCGATAGCAGCCGTTGGCTGGCGCGCTACGTCTGAAGCTTCGTGGGAGAGTACTTTTCCAGAGGTGGGACCTAGACCCGATTTCTAACCCTGTTACGCGTAGGGAGACGGAGGATATAACCCCAATCTCGTGGGGGGGGGGGGTTCTCGTTCAGTTGCCTTTTACGACACGCACGAGAAAGGAGGGAGATCAATTTTTAAATCTCGTAACCCCCACAGGAGATCATAAAAAAAGAATTATGATTGTCACTATAAATTCATAATGATAAAACGTTTTTACTCGTCACTCTATTGAATAAAAAGTATTTTGTTTTATATCAACCTCTCAAATTAAGTATCTAAGCCAGAATAGTGGTTTTGTTCCCCGAATAAGGATCATTGGCATGTGAAATTAGTCTCTATTATAGTCTTCAGCGCAACCCGTACCACGACTAAATTTAGAAACTGCACCTATAAGCGGATTGAAATGCAGTGTCACACCCACATTATCGAACAATGAAATTATTGTTGATATTGTTAAGAGATTAGTCGAGTGCCTAAAGTAAATAAAATATATATATATATAAAATATTCATGATGCATTCATAGTTTAAGTGGAACTGTGAAGAGTAAACAACTTTCCACATAGAGCATCATTCCGCTCATACGCCCATTTCAGGCTACGAGCAGCTCGCAAACAGCGTTGCCAAGCAAATAGGAGGTCAAAGTATTGACCAGGCTTCCGTACGTGGTTCACACACACACACACACACACACACACACACACACACACACGGTGGTCCAAAAGTCAGGAGTTAAAGGAGTCAGAGAGTGAATCTTTTCCGTTCTATGGTCGCCACTATTTTAAAATGAAAATTACTTTTTTCGTTAAAAAAAATTCTAATTTATAATTGTTTAGTTAAAAAATGTAATATGAATGTAATGATGACCCTTTGACTCCTGGCGCAAAAGTCAGGAGTCAAAGGGTCATCATTGTAAATTTTTTAGCAAAAATTTTAAAGAATTAATTTTTATTTAAAAATAGTGGTGAGCATAGAACAGAAAAGATCCATTCTCTCTCTCTCTCTCTCTCTCTCTCTCTCATATAAATATATATATATATATATAATAAAATTTACTAGAATGACCGCTGCCCCTTGCGCAGCAAAAAAACCCGAAACACAATTTACAGGGGGACTGGGTTTTTAACTAAAACCTTTCATGGTTCTTCCTCACTGTGTATACAAAATTTAGTGCAGATTACCCTAGCCGTTTAGGTATGTATAAACGAACAAAACATCATTCCCTTCATATATATATATATATTATATATTACATTCATATATATATATATATATATATATATATATATATATATATATATATATTTCAACTGCAAAGAACACGCAGTATAAATAACGTAAAGAACGACGCTTGTATAGGAGAACATTCCGCGCAAGATGAGAAGAGAGAACGAACAAATGAAAAAATGAGGTAACCACCCGGGATCTTCCGATTGCCGGTCAGATATGATAACCACTACACCATGGTCCTCACTCGATCTGAAGTCGTAATTCCTCTACATACGCGCAGAAACCAGTGTAGTGGTTATCATATCTGACCGGCAATCGGAAGATCCCGGGTTCGATTCCCGGGTGGTTACCTCATTTTTTCATTTGTTCGTTCTCTCTTCTCATCTTGCGCGGGATGTTCTCCTATACAAGCGTCGTTCTTTACGATATATATATATAATATATATATATATATATATATATAATCCTAAAATTTTTACATCTTCAATAAGAAGGTCAAACATTTAGGCCTATTTGAATAATTGAAATTCATTCCCATCCATTATTTCCTTCGAATATGGACTCAAATCTTAATTTGAAAGGGATGTTGTAGAGATATTGACTGAATTAGAGGGTAAATACCCGAACACCGGGGTTTGGTTGTTTATTTAGGGCATTTTTTTTTTGTTTGTTTGTTGGTTTTTATATCGTGGTTTTTAGGTTGTTTATATAAGACAGCGTTTTGTACAAGTTTTTCTTGATTCGAAGTGGTTTATTCAATAAATGTTCAGAGTTAATTTCCACTTGTGTTCAAGTGATCGATTTCGACAACATGGTTATGCACTGAATGACAAAAAAGAAGAAAGTACGTTATTTCTACTAAATTTTAGACATTTCACAGACGTTGAATATGGGTTCTTCAATTTTGTATCGAGTTTTTTATGAAGAAAAGTGGCTAAAGGATGTACATGTTTAGAATGATTAAAGAAAATAAATGCATTTAATCGTACCTATTATGTTTTAAATTCTCTCTCTCTCTCTCTCTCTCTCTTCTCTCTCTCTCTCTCTCTCTCTCTCTCCAGGCGTGAAGCACGAAGGTGCTGGCCTAGATAATGTTTGATGTACCGCGACAGTCGTTGCCTCTAAAATAGACAAACTGAGCGCGTTTAAGGCTCCTGGGCCTAATATATTATAGTCGATTTAGTGTAGTCTTAAAAAAATTGCATCTTTAACTCATTTTTATATATATATATATATATATATATATATATATATATCACACACACACACACACGATTTCGGATGACGATTCAGGATCGACCTGTGGTTGACTTCTCTGCAGCATCTCGCCTCATTTGGTGGAGGAGGAAATTTGTTTCTACTCCTATCTTCGTAGTCAGCGCACACGACTGACCAGGAACTTTGCACAAGAACTTGTCCAGCGGGTTCTTGAAATTATTCAGGCTGATTTGTTGTAGGTTCCTCGGTTCTTTTGGCAGAACATTAAAAAGTTTTGGGCCTCGTATTCTGAGGGTATCCTCGTTTTCAGGGCCCCCTGTCCCACCGCAGTTGGGACAATACAGAATCTGCTACTTCTCTCATTCCAGTGTATTTCCGTTTCATTTCTCAGGTTCGGGACACAACCCTCGAAAATTTTTCATACGTATATTATTGTGTACCGCTCGTGTCTTCTTTCCATGGAGTAAAGTTTCATGGATTGTTGTCGAGACCAGTGGTCTTCATCTTTCGTTTTCTCTATCTTAGAGATAAGTCCTTTGTATGGTTTCTATGTTTGCAATGCCTCGTTTTCTGCATGGGCTTGTAGGTACTGAGCAGTACTCAATTACTGGTTGGTTTAGAGCAGGGCCGGCCAACCCCATACCCGCGGGCCAAAAGTTGTCCGTTTGACTTTTGGAGGTTGCCCGCCTCAGAAATAATAAATAAAAAAATATATTAATTCTATAAAAAAATTAAAATAAAAAAAATTAAATAAAAAATAAAATTTATTATTATATGCACAATCAGTGATATATACTGTTTGTTTTAGACGTCAATATTTCCCTACCCTTCAGAATCTTAGTGACTGCTACCACCACCTCGACGTTGTTTCTTGTCGATCGCTTTACCACACGGAACATTGTATTCAGAAGTAAGTTTTATTTGTAATTTTTAAATTTTTGTATTTGGCAAAAGTTTAGTATAAATTTACTTTGATAAACGGTTATTTGCAGTTATTAATTGTGATATTTTAATGATAATGATAAAATATTAAGGTAGCCCGCTTGACTTGATTTTTTATAAAGTGGCCCGCTGACAAAACAACTTGGCCGGCCCTGGTCTAGAGTCACTCTAGACTCCTCCATTATTTTAGCATCTAAATGGTGTAACATTCTGAGGTTGTTAAATATTGTGGTAACTATTTATTTTATAGTTTATCGTAAAAATGCCGTTCACAGAGTACAAATGTGCTGTGTTACTTCGTTTTTACCCGAGACATATACTATTTAGACGAACATATAGACGGGAACAGTGTTTGTGAATTTTGCAATTTGAAGGTTTGAGAAGTTTCAGATGTTAAAGAAGGAAATTTCTAGAAATCTTAATGAAAGAATTCAATTAAAAATTTAAAGATAATATAATTAAAAAAGTTTCAAGTGTTGAGGACAATTTAAAGTTCCTCGAATTCCGTGGGTAAATTAAACGAGCATATTAAACTAGTGCAGGATAACGTAAAAAAAAAATTTGACCAGAAAGTTGCTAAAATTAGTCGTGAATTTCAATCGAACAGACATAACTTAACTGGTGATAATTTTATTTTGGTTAGAAACGGTGCTAAGCCAAAGGCTTTGTTCAGTTTTAAGTTAGATTGCTTGCCAAAATCACTTTAGTCTATTAGAAACTATAGATAACGAAAATGAAATTCTTTTGGTCGGCTCATCCATTGTTAAGCACGTGGATAATGGATTTTGTTTAAGAAATCGAGTACAACGAAACAGAATATACATACCAGGCGCTAAAATAGAGTACAGGGTGTTCGAAAAGTCCCGTCACCCCCTACAAAATGTACATATTGTAATACCAATTTTTGTTTTTGTGTGATTAATTGAAATTATATGTGATTCATTGACTTTCTTTTTTCTTTTCTAGGTATTAGAGTTGTGTGAACAATGGCAGACTAGTCCACTTACACTCTGGAGGAAAGGATAGTGATGAGCACATTGGCTCATGAAAGGTCACATACTGGCAAAACGATGCATGATATCCAGAATGATTTCAACGCAAGATTCAATAAGGTTGCACCACCAAACAAGACTATTACGCTGGAAGAAAAAGCTGTTTGAAACTGGCTCCATCAAGGACAGACCACGGTCGGGAAGATCAACAACGCGAGCAGAACAGTGTGAAGGTGTGATTGCATCGGTGGCTCGTTCACCGGAAACGATCACAAGAACTTGCAGTCCCCATATCCACGATGAGAGATCACATGACAAAAGATCTCGGCATGAAACCATACCGCCCGTCATTTGTTAAATCACTCCAGCACTGCTGCGTCGATTCTCACACCGCACATGGAGGCGCATAATCCTTTACGAAAATGATGGTGCACGCACAGATATTCATGATTAGTAACTGTATTTACTGTAATTAAAGTAATTGTTGCTAGTGACGTGTTCCTTAAATTACACCTACCACATATAAATACAATTAATCACACAAAAATAAAATTGATATTACAATATGTATATTTTGTAGGGGGTGACGGGACTTTTCGAACACCCTGTAGAACAGGAGGGGGTAAAGAATTGAAAGTTTGCAAGTCTGTTTTTAATTTTTCACGTTGGAGAGAACGATTTGTACAATTTTAGTCGGAGAGCAGATTTGTAAGTTTAATACTGAAGTTTGATTAAATCTTTGAAAGATAAGTAGAATAACGTCCTTATTTCCGGGGTTCTACTCAGATTTTATGAAAGCATTAGATTATTAAGTAAAGCAATTTAGTTCAAGACTGAATTAGAAGCGATGTGCTTCTTTGAAGGGGTAGAATTCATAAACCTTTCGTCAGATTTTAATTCAAGATATGTTCATTCAAGATGGCATTAACTTGAATGAAGTAGGTAATTCGCGACTCGAGAGATTCATTGATAAAAAAGATAGTTTGATTTATGTAAAACGTCGGCAAGACGAAATAGTTATTTTTCGTTTGGGAAATGTAATTTGTCGGCCTCGGGGAAATTTAACGCGAATAGAGGAACGAATGGTAATGTAGAGAGTAGTTTAAAAGTAGTTTTTAATGCGAGAAGCGTAAGGAATAAGTTTAACGAATTTAAAACGTTAGTTCATGTTGAAAATTACGACGTTATGGCAATAACTGAATCGTAGATTAAAAGTGCAGGTTAGTATTTTATAGGTGAATATCATATTAACCCTTATTCAATAACCTGGGTATAATTTATCATGGTTATAAAATAGGGGTTTACCCTTATTTCAAAACTTCTGTATAATACACCTTTGATGTAATTTACTACGGTTATGAAATAAGGGTTAAAGGTTATAAACTTAAGGAAAGAATGGGTGAAATGGGTAGAGAAATTGTAGAGAAAATCTTCGTCCAATTCAAAAGACGGTTAATGCCAGTGACCAGCTAGATATAATTATTTCGGAAATTAACGCTAATAACTTAGTCTTTAATTAAACTTAGTCTTTAATAATAATAATTATACAGGCCTCCTTCGCAAGGAGTAGAATTAGACATCTTGGTGCTGACCGAGTTTGGTTGCGGAACACTGGTTGTCCTCAGATGATACCCCATCAGTAGAGAGGAGAAGCTTAATGGGAATTCTCGGGAGTCAAAACCTCCGAATAGCTAATTAAGTAAAAATATTGCTATTATTTAAGTACATAGTGTTTATGTATTGAGATAAAAGTGGTGATTTCCCTTCAGATGTAAATATAGTAGGAGGTGCTGGTTTGGTCTGGTTACAGAACACGGTGTTGTCATTGTGAAAACGCTCGGAAGTCTAAACCTCCGAATAAGCCACAAAGGGGTGGTTATAAGGGGAGTTAGTTGGAGTGGAGTTGGGGCTGATGATGATGATGATCTCTTTTGATTGTAAATGTAGTAGGAGGCGCTGGTTAGGTCTGGTATTAGGGCACTAGGATTTCTCAAATGATAGTTTTTTTTATTTTTATTTACGTTTTTATTGGATGAGGATTCTTGAAAGTCAAAACCTCCGAATAGCTTTATTAAGGTAGTTTGGGAAGCCACTACTCTCTCCCTTTCTTTCTCTCCTTTGCTCCTTCCTTTTTTCAATATTAAAAGGGAGCTGTTTTAGGGAAGGCTTGTGAGGATAGAGTAATAGTAGTAGTAATGTTCCCTTTGCCAATGAATGTAGTCGAAGGCGGGCCTAATTTCAGAGCATGGAGAGTTATCAGACGACACCCCATTATAGAGAAGAGAAGCTTGATTGGATCTCTCGGAAGTCAAAACTTCCGAATAGATGTTTTCAATTTTAGGGATGCTTCTTGGGTGTTAGGCAGATATGGCCAAGATACATTACGAAATGTGTATAAGATAAAAAATACAAGGTACTAGCTTAATGCGTATCAAAGATACAAGATTTTTAAGAAACGAGCAAGATACAGAGATATAAGATACATATCTTCGATACTTTCCTCGATACAAGATACTATCTAATCAGTTTAAATTTGGAGACTAGAAATAATAAGGAAATAGAGTTTTTGAGTCTTTTAAATCATTATATTTTAAACGACTTGCCTAAAATTAGTTTTGGCATATAAACAAAGGTTTTGATAATTTAATTCTTAATGATTTACTTTTGAAATCACCGAGAGCACTTTCGCAGATTTTGCGCTTATGATATAGTAAAATGTTCCATTTAATAAAACGATACTGTTTTATGATAGGAAGTTTTTCCATATTTTTAATTTCTTTAATTCAAATAAGCAAATGTGGTCCAGAACTTATAACGGGAAAAAATTTATTCAAAGTCGCGCGTTGTGCCATTTTCAGACGCTCATTCTTTATTTTTAATTGCAGGCGTGTTGCTGATTTCTAAATTTGGAGAGGCAAGAAAATTATCGGTGAAGGGGGGCGGGTAGCAATATTGACCTTGTAGTGTGAATATTGTAAATATAATAAATATAACGAACTTATAGTTCTGTATTATAATTTTTATTACATCTAGTTTTAAAACGATCTTATTTTTACAATTATTTTATTTTTAGTTTGACATCGTCAATTTTTCTGGGGGGGGGGGGGCAAGTGCCCTCTCTTGTGCCTCTTGGCTACATCACTAAATTAATTAATTATTAGTTCAAGATAACGGTCCAGGCAGTAGAAGAACCAGGTACCTTTCTCCTGTTATTTAGAGTAAAATACAGGGTGTACATAAAGTCAGGATCTATTTTTGTGAAGCACTTGGAAATTATATGGAATTCAATCATAAAATGATAAAGTGGTAACATTTATTAAATAATTAAGAGTAGGATTCGACGTGACGCCCATCAGTATCCCTGCACAGCTCAAATCGTTCCGCAGCATTTCTAAACACATTCTGGAGCATTTGCGGGGTTATGTTATCTGCAGCAGTTCGTATACGTGTACGTAAGTTTTCAAGACTCGTAATCTTCGTCTGATAAACGTGCGATTTGATAAAGCCCCATGCAAAGAAATCTAAAGGGGTTAAATCTGGTGATCTCGCTGGCCAAGGTCTGTTGCTTCCGCGTTCGATTCAGCGATTTGGAAAACGTCCATTTAGATAATCCTGAACAATTTTGGCATAGTGACAAGGAGCACCATCATGTTGATAGACGACGTGGATAGGATTGTTAGTACCGTCGTCTATCAACATGATGGTGCTCCTTGTCACTATGCCAAAATTGTTCAGGATTATCTAAATGGACGTTTTCCAAATCGCTGGATCGGACGCGGAAGCAACAGACCTTGGCCAGCGAGATCACCAGATTTAACCCCTTTAGATTTCTTTGCATGGTGCTTTATCAAATCGCATGTCTATCAGACGAAGATTACGAGTCTTGAAAACTTACGTACACGTATACGAACTGCTGCAGATAACATAACCCCGCAAATGCTCCAGAATGTGTTCAGAAATGCTGCGGAACGATTTGAGCTGTGCAGGGATACTGATGGGCGTCACGTCGAATCCTACTCTTAATTATTTAATAAATGTTACCACTTTATCATTTTATGATTGAATTCCATATAATTTCCAAGTGCTTCACAAAAATAGATCCTGACTTTATGTACACCCTGTATATACTCAGAAATCCGGAGAGTTTTGACCACACCGAGATTTTCGGTAATCCTACTGTATAGTCTGTACCTATGCCACTGCAGTTCACATATTAATAACGGTGCTTGCGCAGTAGTAGTTCACGCTTCTGGATTACCTATCATACGCGTCAAAGATGTGTAATTTTTATTCCAGAAGTCACGACTGCGGAGATTGAGATTCCTGAAATGTATCTTGTATCAAATATACCATTTTAAGATACAAAACACAGATAAATTTGTATCAAAGATACAAGATACTTTTATATTTTTGTTCGTGATATAGATACGATACAATTTTTGTATCTAAAATACGATATCATCGATACTGCCCAATGTCTGAGTGTAGGATTGTTTGTAATTTTAGGTAAATCGCGGTATATTTAACTTAGAGAATGTTTTGTATAGAAGTTGTGATGTTCCCTTTTGCAATAAATGTAGTGGGAGGTATTGGTCGGGTCTGATTTTAGAACACTGGGAATTCTTGGATGATAGGAAACTTAATGAAAACTCTCGGGAGTCAAAAGCTCCGAATACATTAACTAATTTTTTATTAATTTTTAACTAATTTTTAAAAGTGAGTGTCTCAGCACGATGACCTTGTCATTCATTGAAGAAATGATGATGATTCTTTTTCATAAATACTTTCCAATAAGTCTTCTTCCACAAAAATTTCCTGTCAGCAGTGGCTGGCTGCCGGAGAAAGAACTTTACCTGTTCTATTCTTTGCTACTACTACTATACTACTACTACTACTACTACTGTGTGAAAGCTTTAGGCGTCTATAAGTACAAATATGGTATAAATTTTCAGTATTTTTATTTTCATTTATTTTTTCAACTTTTCTTGTGCAAGCCTAGAGTGGATCTTAGGGTCTTTGTTAGCTCTCTCTCTCTCATGAAAGATATCGAGAGGCTGGAGCGAGTGCAGGAGATTGCCACAAAGTTAATCCCTTCCGTTAGGCATATGGGCTACAATCGACGCTTACGCGCCCTGAACTTGTTTTCGCTGGAAACTCGGAGGCTGCGCGATCAACTGATCGAGGCTTTCAAGCTCTTACGTGGGTTCAACGATGTCGATTTTAGAAGCATGTTTAGTTTAAATGATAACTCAACTCGCAACAATGGTTGGAAGTTGGATTTGAAACGGTTTAGGACTAGTGTGTGTGGGAATTACTTTACGTATAAGATCTGTGACACGTGGAACAGTTTACCTTCAGAAGTTGTGAACAGTTCCTCTGTGGATCATTTCAAAAAAAGGTTAGACCAAATCTTGCACACTATTTGAGTGTGTAGAAAATTTTCCCTGGCACCTGTTGCCATTGGTACCTCCTCGGTATGGGCCGCAAGGCCTTTTGAGGTACTTCTTTTCCTTGTAACTCTCTCTCTCTCTCTCTCTCTCTCTCTCTCAAACAGCTACATCGTGGCCAAAGTAGTAACACCATTTCCCGTCGATCAGCAAAGTTAAGCGACACTAGGGCTGGGCCGCTGGGTAATAGTTAGATGGGAAACCATCCATTGCGTCCAGGTTATGTAGGAACCCAGGGCCGGATCCAGATCGATGCAACCGACGCACTTGCATCGGTCAAAAAAATGTGTACATCATATGCATCGGTCAAATAAATGACCAGTTGGTAATCTGATCTCACGTAATTATCTTGCTATATACGTTTAATGTTTTTGTATGTGTGTTGGCGTTTCTTTTGTTGTTTATGGTTGCTCCCTACTTTCATCTTACTATCGCATTCAATTATATATATATATATATATATCCCCGCAAGGGGGTTCTAAGCTCGTGGTCTTTGTGCTCGTTTGTACGTGCTTGTTCCTGGAGGTTTCACGTGCGCCCTCCCGGCCCTAGCACCCAGGGTTGATGGGGCTCGACCCTGCAGTCCTTGTCATCCTTGGTCTTTTTCCACTTCGACTGTCCCCTCCACCCTTTCTTTTTCCTCTGTCTTTCCTCTCACTTTTTCTTTGTTTTTCCGCCGAGATATGCCCTTTTAAATAGAGGCGAATCGGTTCTTCCCGAACTTAAAATATATATATATATATATATATATATATATATATATGATGAATAAAACCACGAAGGAAAGGAAACACAAAATGGTGCTCAAGCGCTTTCGTCTAATGACATCCTCAGGAACACTGAAGTATATAAAAAGGTTAAGCCTATATATAGGTTACAGAAAGAAAAAAAGAAAAAATAAATAACATACATACACACAAACACACATATATATATATATATATATACATATCTATATATACAAATACATACATACATACATACATACATATATATACAATAAACAGAGAAGTAAAAATAATAAAAAATTATTAAAAATTAAAACCTTAAAGGATTACCAATGAGGCGTACAGATTGTAAGGAAAAATATCGATTTTTAGCACAAGATCAAATGGATTATAAAAATACAAATTTATACTGGAACTCTGCCGGGTTTTAGCACAATGCTGCCTATGGTCAGGTTTCGATATATAAAAAAAAAAAAAAAAAAAAAAAAAAAAAAAAAAATAAAATGCAAATTAAAAGTTAATCGATTTTTAGCACAAGATCAAATGGATTATAAAAATACAAATTTATGCTGGAACTCTGTCCGGGTTTTAACATATTGCTGCCTATGGTCAGGTTTCGATATATATAAATTAAAAGTTAATAAGTAGAAGACAAGTTTACCAAAGATTTAATGTTTTACACTTCTTATCTAAGTCTGCTTTAAAGGAATTCAACATAACAGGATCGAGTTGAAAAAGACCTTTGCTTATGTTGAAGTTATTTGAAAGTTGGATAATGGCAGACTCAAGAATATTTCTATTAACAATGTTGCTTGAATGGAATAAAACTGAAGCATTATTCCAATCAATACAGTGGGCTAACTCTGACAAATGGACAAAAAGGGCACTGGACAACTGTCCTGTTCTAACGGAATATTGATGCTGTTTTATACGTGTGTGCAAATCCTTTCCCGTCTGACCTATGTGCTAAAACCCGGCAGAGTTCCAGTATAAATTTGTATTTTTATAATCCATTTGATCTTGTGCTAAAAATCGATATTTTTCCTTACAATCTGTACGCCTCATTGGTAATCCTTTAAGGTTTTAATTTTTAATAATTTTTTATTATTTTTACTTCTCTGTTTATTGTATATATATGTATGTATGTATGTATGTATGTATTTGTATATATAGATATGTATATATATATATATATATGTGTGTTTGTGTGTATGTATGTTATTTATTTTTTCTTTTTTTCTTTCTGTAACCTATATATAGGCTTAACCTTTTTATATACTTCAGTGTTCCTGAGGATGTCATTAGACGAAAGCGCTTGAGCACCATTTTGTGTTTCCTTTCCTTCGTGGTTTTATTCATCATAAATATTTTTCACGTGTTACCTTCGTGAAATAATTTTCATATATATATATATATATATTATGAATTAATACGTAAGCAAAAAGTTAAATAAATAAATATATTATATAAATACTGTGTAAATCGATAAAAATATAGTTATATACAATCTGTTTGTAATATTTCATGAAAACATATGCATTTATTTTATATTTCTATAAAGATATGTACTAAAATGCTTAACCTGAAAAATTGCATCGGTCAAATTTGAGGTCTGGATCCGGCCCTGGAACCCATGGTTTGGATCCCACGTAAAGCTGCGGTTCCTCTTCGTCAGGTGACCTTAGATGTTGAAAAGGAGATTAAATAATCACCCCCCGGCCCCCCCCCACACATTTTTTTTTTACTTGGGAATAAATAATTGCCATTTTTAAGAGACGAAGAGGGTGACTGACTACGAATTTCATATTACGTACTGCAAAACTGTATCATCTTGAATACAGTCTATTACGGCACTGGTTTTAGTATGTGCTGTTGATGCTGTGGTTAGCATGAGTTGTATTCAAACGAGTGTAAGTTAGTAATCCCGAGACATTTATTGTACCTAAACGCAAACATTTTTATGATTTACATGAACCATTTTCATATATATACACACACACACACACACCCAGGTTTTCTTTTAACGGTGGATTTGAAGCGAAAAGGCTTTTGACTGTGTATTTATTTTAAAATTAATGCCGAACCAACAAACATTTCCAAAGCAGACGGTCATTAATCAGAATTGGCACTCATTTTCTTAGTTATTATTATTAGGGTACATTTCTAGAAAGTAAACTCTGATTGTAGAATACATAAAACCTGGCAGATGATTATTAAGATGCGATGTAATGTAACAGCGCATGCGTAAAGTTTGTAGTTAATGGCGTCATATTATGTTTAATGAAAGAAAAGTCGAAACGAAAAATGAATTTGCATTTTTTTTTTGCATATTGAGAAAGGTACTATTAAAATTTCTATTAAAATTTTTATTTATTATACTTTATATAAGACCATTTTCAGCGTGATGACCCACCATTCTTGGTTTGTCATAGGAAAATTTAATAGGAACGAATTAAAGTGATCATGAAGGCCCGGGAGAGAGGGATGCATAAGGTGTTAAAGCACCAGGGCAAGAGCCTCTCGGGTGCGTAAGGTGTCAAAACACCAGGGCAAGGACCTCAGGGGGTCCAGGCTGGAAGATAAAGGATGAGGTGATCGGGGTTAAGGGTCCCGGAGTCAAAAGCAGGACCCGTGATTCCTCTCCCTGGCCTTGGTGATCATCATAGGGCGTCTTAAAATCAATGCAGTTTCCGAGGAATCGGACAAATTCATTTGTGAACCTAATTGATGTCACTGAAGAACGCGCCAAAACATTTTGACATCCTATTTTTTTTTGTTGCACTCTTGAAGATAGATATTGCGTGTTTTAGCAAAAAATGTAGTTTACGTGGCGTTATAAATATAAGCAGAAATTGTATGATATATTGCTGAATCGGAAATGCCGTCTGCTCACATGGTCTGCGAACTTAATCGTGGCGGGGAGGGGGCTATTTTCAGTTACAGTTTACCTCTCCGATTTGTGCTGTGGGCTGGTTGCGCGTCATGCTAGCCTAAGTAGTTTGTTCCTTTCATCTTGTATGGGAAATGGATGTTTGCGTAATGTATAAACGGGTAAACCATAATAACCAAACCGGTATAGAGGGGCAGTCTTAGGTTCACCGCCTTGCCGTTTCTAGTTGGCCTTAAGATACGGACGTCACACGGAATATTGGGTGGTCCTTTCAGGATATCACGTGCGGGAGAGTCTTTAGCTCGTAGTGAAGCCAAAAGAGGTTTTTATTTGGCTGTTGATGGGCAGTTCCTCGTTTAAGATTTTATAGATAATTTAATTTTGTGAGAATAATGGAATAATGAAGTTTAAAACTCAAAACAAACACTTTTCACCTTTCGATAAAAATTGTATAATTTTGTTTTGAAAGATTAATTCATATTGATAAAAACATTCTTAGATTTTAAATTTTCCATAACTATACTGTTTAAAATTGTATATTTTTCTTCTATATTAAACAGTTAAACAACAACAACAATAATAACAATAATAATAAATTATAAATTTCTGTTTTAATGTTTTTCTTTTTAAATCTTGCAATTATATAAAATTTTAAAAAATAAATTATGTATTTATAGTATTCAACTAGAATTTGAAAGTTAGCAGCTGTTCTCTCGTTCCCATTTAAGAAAGAGAGACTTTAGTACTTTACAGTTTTACCGAAATGTGCCAACGACATAACAATTGTTAAAATTGGATTTTTTTTTGTATAAGAAAGCAATCACGCGGGAAAATTCCTTTTTACTCGTATCATATTTATGGTAGTTGATTCCCTGCGGGTGATTATTTGGATCTATTTGTTAAAGCAACTTGATTTTCACTTAAAAAGAGTATATATATATATATATATATATATATATATATATATATATATATATATAATAGTGTGTGTGTGTGTGTGTTAGAATACTCACTGCGCAAGAAAAAAAAGGTGCTTTCCTGTTAACGGGAATACCCAACCGCCCGCCACCAAACTGTTTGTTATGTATTTTTGATCTCGTCATTTTCGTTTAAACTAACGAAAATATCACAACTTAACCTAACCAATCATCAAGGGCGTACAGTTGACCTAACCGAGCATTCAATTAACCTAACAGGTTAATATAACGGAAAATGCCGTTAGGTTAATTGAATGCCCGGTTAGGTCAACTGTACGCCTTTGATAACACTAGGCAACAAAGATTTTGTTACAGAAGACCAAATAGGTGCTCCTAGCTAATTTCGGTATGCTGATTTCAAATCTATAATTAGATTTTTTCTATCACGTCTAGATTTTGTGTAAAATGCAAATCACTTTTAGTAAAATTTTCTACCACGTCCAGATTTTGGTTTTAATCGGCTTAATGCCAGTAATATGAAACTTGCTTTTCAAGGTTAAAGCAATTTTTTTGCCAACTATATACAAATTCGAACAATTTTGATAAATAAAATTTATCCCGAGTTGGCAACACTGAGTCAAGAGCATAGTAACGGGCAACGGCCCAACGGTCAGTCGCTACGTGACAGTCAAGCAGAACGGTTGTTGAAGCTCTCTGCTGATGAGCAAGTGACAGGTTGTGGTGACTTGTGTGTTTTTATAGCATTTGTTTTGTACTACGGTGTGTATTTCTTTTTATTTTGCACATCGTAATAATTACTTTCTACGTTTTTTCAGATATTGTATGGTAATTCAAAATGGCATCAAATAGACGTGCTTGTGTAAATCACCCAGACAACTTCTGCTTTGTCTGTGGACAATATACACCTAAGCCACAACATAGAAACATAACAACAAAGATTAAACTTGCCTACAAGTGTTATTTTGACTGTAAGTTAGGAGACCAACAGAGGGACTGGGCACCACATATTTGCTGTGCACAGTGCAATGCAATGTTAATAGCTTGGATGAATGGTAAAAGAAAAGCTATGCCGTTCTCAGTCCCCATGGTTTGGCGTGAGCCGAAAAATCACTTCAATGATTGTTATTTTTGTTTGACAAAGATTGCTGGTTTCACAAAGAAAAACAAATCAAAGATCACGTACCCAAACTGCGAATCAGCAATGAAACCAGTACCACATGATGAAACAAATCCACCACCAGTTCCACCAGCAACGATAACAGACAGCAGTTCATCTGAAGATTCTGCTAGTGATATAGAAACAGGGAAAGATGGCATATATGTTCCAGATGCAAATATTTCCCCACATTTGTTAAGTCAAGCGGAGTTAAATGACTTAGTGCGCGATTTGGAATTACCAAAAGAAAAGGCAGAGTTGCTTGGTTCAAGACTTCAAGAATTTAATCTTCTCCAACCAAACACCAAAGTTTCCCATTTCCGCCATCGCCATTTGCAGTTTTCATCATTTTACTTACAGGAAGAAAACGTTTGTTTCTGCCACGATATCAGTGGTCTGATGCAAGGGATTGGCTGTCGCTATGATCCAAAAGAATGGAGACTGTTCATTGACTCTAGTAAAGCTAGCCTTAAAGCTGTATTACTGCACAACGGCAATGAAAAACCTTCAATACCTGTAGCACATGCCACTGGCCTTAATGAGACTTATGAATCGATGAAACTGCTGCTAAGACTCATCAAATATAAGGACCACACATGGAATATTTGTGGCGACCTTAAAGTTGTATCATTACTTCTTGGGTTACAGTTGGGCTACACAAAGCATATGTGCTTTTTGTGTCTATGGAACAGCAGATATGACAAGAACCACTACAAAAAACATGATTGGCCATCTAGAACTGAACATGTTGTTGGTAAATACAATGTGAAACACCCAGCACTTATTGACCTTCAGAAAGTACATCTTCCACCACTTCACATTAAACTTGGCCTTATGAAAAATTTCGTGAAGGGTATGGATCATCAAGGTAGTGGTTTCCAATATTTAAAGGATAAATTCAAAGGAATATTGACAGATGCTAAGCTAGAAGCTGGAGTTTTCACTGGACCACAGATCCGCAGTGTCATCCACGACTCATCGTTTCCATCTAACCTAAATGAGAATGAACTAGGAGCATGGACATCTTTCGTTGAAGTTGTCAAAAATTTTCTTGGAAACCACAAAGCTGAAAACCACCGTAAACTCGTAGAAAACATGCTTAAATCTTATGAAATAATGGGATGCAGAATGTCTTTGAAAATTCATTTTTTACATTCTCATCTTCACTTCTTCCCGGCCAACCTTGGGGCTGTAAGTGACGAGCATGGTGAGCGCTTCCACCAACAGATCTCAGTTATGGAAAACAGATACCAAGGTAATTTCAACCCAAATATGATGGGAGATTATTGTTGGTTCCTGCAGAAGGAGAGCTCGTCATCCTACAAGCGACAAAGGAAGAGGACACACCAAAGTTTCACTTAAGAACAGGAATTTGCCTTTCAGTAGTAACAACAAAATACTAACGCGCTTTGGGTGGATGGTTGGGCGCAGAATTGGTAACTCCGCCAGCGGAATTCCGCTGTCTGTCTTAAGCCAGAATAAAGGAGGAAAGACATCCCTGTTCACTAATTATTTAAGTATGCTTAACATAAAACGTGGCACGGAAAAGTAGCTTAGACGGCTTTCGTAATAGAAGCGGGTGAGAAAAAAAAAAATGAAAAATAGGGGTTTTCGGTTACACAAAATCTGGACGTGATAGAGAAATTTTGATATCAGATCTGAAATCAGCATCAGCGCTTTAGTAGGAATCAGTAGTTCACGTGTCTGTAACAAAAGAAAAGTTGAAATTTGTTGCCTAGTGTAATTGGTTAGGTTAAGTTGTGATATTTTCGTTAGTTTAAACGAAAATGACGAGAGCAAAAATACATCATAAACAGTTTGGTAGTCCCGATAATACGTAAGTACCGAATTTATTAATCATTTAAATGAAATTAGCTAATATGTGAGCGACAAATAATTAATCAGTTAGTAGGGGACCAAAATGTCTTTGTCATCTAAAATCGCAGAAAAAACGTCGCTGCTTTCGGTACGTTGTCGCCACATGAATTCCGCAAGATACGAGTCCAGATGATGGCGGGCGGTTGGGTATTCCCGTTAACAGGAAAGCACTGAAAAAAAATCCCGAAACAACCTCGGAGAAGACTGGGAGGGGCGAGCGTGTGTTACTAAAACCTTGTCTGGTTTTCCTTTAATGTGTATACTAAATTTGGTGTAGATTACCCTAGACTTTAGGCGTGTATAAACGAACAGACCCAATCATCATCATTCCATATACTATATATATGTAATATATATATATAGTATTATATGTAATATATATATAGTATGTGGACTCTTAATTGGATGAGGACCATACTTAATTACGCATGGCTGACTGTTTATAATGAAACAATTTTAACCATCGTTGACACATGGGGAGTACTTTATTATATTTCCAGTACAATGCTCTTCCTTCAATGTAAAAACTCATCGAAATGAGTGAGCCATATTCTCTTTGTTGCGGTTAACCAGGGATTTAAAGGGATAGAATCCTTTTATCAGGTATCACAAATGAGGTGAAGTTAAATTATGAGATTAAAATAAATTTGGGGGATTCTGTCATTCAATTTATTTTCGCTTATCGCTTACGGGCTCCTGGTAATTCAGTAGTCTCAGTGTCTGACTGGGCGGTGAGGCTCCGGGTTCGCTCCCTGTTACTGGATTGGGTTGGGCCGGTCACTCTCCCCTATCAATACTTGGTCTCAAGGTGGCTCATGCGGCACTCTAACCCCCATGGAGTGGGGAAGTGAGTTTACGAGCTGTTAAGCTATTTTACTTGTAATTGTAAAGTGGTGGAAAGTCGCATCGCTGCTACTTTTCATACAGAGAGTTGACAAAAGTAGACACTACGACGATTGTCTTCAAGAACGAATGGCGATGCTGATCACTGGAATGCCAGAACGTGTCAGCTTTACATAAAAAAAAATTGGGAAACAACACGATTTTAAATATATTATTCAATAAATCTATTATTATTTATTGACTTTTATTATCAAATCAAAAACTATGGGAAAACAAAGGTGTCTATTTACTTTTGTCAATCCTCTGCATAGTTTGCTCATTTAATTTGTAAGGGAAAGCTTTACATGCTAATTTGAATATTTTAAAATAAACTATAAAAATAAACGAACAAAGCATAAAATTTGCTTGTTAATGGCAGTTCTTTGCTATGTAAATATATGAAGGCATTACCGTCCCATTTGTCCAAATGTACG
The DNA here is from genome assembly GCA_023014485.1 of Bathynomus jamesi. Lineage (NCBI taxonomy): Eukaryota > Metazoa > Arthropoda > Malacostraca > Isopoda > Cirolanidae > Bathynomus > Bathynomus jamesi. Next base: position 584,108 of record JAJOZX010002782.1, read on the forward strand.
AGTATAATGGGCATGTGTGTATACAGTATATGTATGCGGGTGGGTGCGTATCTATGGATATACATGATTTATCTGCGTGTGTGTATGTATGGACATACTGTATGTAATTTGTATATATATATATATATATATATATATATATGTATATATATGTGTGTGTGTGTGTATGTGTATGTATGTATGCTTCCTGTAGCAACTGATGTGCATCATCAACTCTAATTAAAACAATAATAAATTGTAATGATATTATTGTTGTTGCTGTTACTATTGTTTTATATTGTCTATTCTACTAGCTACATATGCTGAGAATGCATTAACTGTCCCACTATCATATATATATATATATATATATATATATATATATATATATATATATATATATATATATAGATGTGTGTTATTGTATGTTACTCTATGTACTTTTTGTATGCCTTATATATGTAGCAAAGAAGAATAAAATTATCATCATCATCATCATCATCATATCAAAAATAACTTCAAAATATTATTACTACTACTGCACTGTATTATTATTATTCATGTGTTGTAATATTGATTAAACTGTTTTTAAGACCCATAAGTCCCTTTACCCTCACCCTATTCTAGAGGAAATGATTCAGGGGTAAAGGGACTTTATAGTACACCATGTATATTCATAATAATTAAAGAAGGGAAATAAAATATAACTTTATTTCCCAAAATATTCACGCCCTAAATTTTAATATATTTTCCCCTCATTCCTTCCCTTAATTTGTAGTTTTTATCCATCTTAATTATTAATTAATTAATTATAATGTCTTTTTTTAATTAGTTAATATGGTCAAACCTAACTTAAACTATGAAACTCGACTCGTTTCAGTTTTTAATTCAAAACTAATATCTTGTCAAAGTTTTCATTAAGTAATGAATAACTTAATTAGTCATTCATTTACAAATCCTTCTCCTCCAACCTTTTATTAAATGTTGTATAGAAGTCTCCTCTCTTTTTTTTTTTATCTGGGATTATAGCTAAACCGTAAGCAGTTTTGGTAAGTAAAAATTTGTCCGGGTCTCTCTCATTGAACTGACACTGTTTTGTTCGCCTCAGTCTTTGCTAGGCTTTCAATCCGTTTGCGTCTGAGGCTGGGTTAGACGAACTTCAACTTGGCTCTGACTTTGGTCGAAGGGGAGTTGTTTATAGCGCAATATATATATATATTTTTTTTTATTTTTACATATTGCCCTACAAATATAAAAAAATATTTTCCGTTGTATCGCTACTCAAGTACGTTGATATTTATTTATTTATTTATTTATATATATATGCGATAAAATACGCAGTTTCAGAAGCAAATTTACATCAATTATTCAGTTGTCATAATTAATAAACATTTTACACAAAGTACATAATAAATTTTTGCGTAAAGTTTTTTAAAAAACACTTAATTAAACTTTAGGGCAATAATTTTTTTTTTCTATTTTTTTTTAAAGAAACCTCAAAAGACTAAAAACTCTCGTGTCCATTCATAAAATTAAACTTGTCAGTCAGGTATTCAGATTGATCTTCGAAATTAATTTATTCGAAATACAAACAAATTTTTATCTTTTGAAACGATAGAAAGGAGGAAACAAGTACAGAAGATATCTACTTTTGAATATACATAAGGAGTTTTTCGCTATTTAAGGTAAGATGGGCGTTTTTTAACATAGTGATTAAAGACTATTTTCAGCTTTTTCATATGTTGTATAAGTTTAATGGAATTATCGCGTTTGGACGTTCAACCCCTCATAAATTTTAAGATGCGTGAAATGTAAATTAGTTGTTAACAAGTGTCCTGATTTTATGAATAGAAGCTTACATAAAATAATAAATTCATTTAAAAATATCTATTCTCTGTATTTGTTTGTTATATATTGTTCAAATGTTGTTTGAGAACTGTGTAGAATTTCTGTATGTAATATAGGCCTAAATATATTCTAAACATTTAAACGAAATACACGCACAAAAACATTAGCACACCTCCTCATACGAGTATTTAGCTACTATAAAATTCAATTATGTATAATTAAAACATGAAATTTTAAATTTACACTGCGCAATATGCAATACATCGCATTGTTTAATCCGTGTTATCAGCCTATCAATAATTGTTTCCTATCTTTATGGAAATTAATAATTGTTTAATTGTTAAAAATGATGATCTGATTAGACATTATTGATAAACGAATTATGCCATGAAGCTATGACTGAATATTAAGGCCAAGGAAAGTTCTCGTTAAAAGTTATTATAGAAAACGGTGAAAAGATAAACAAAAACCGTTCTTCCCATTTTAAAAGAGAGACTATAAATGCGATGCAATGTGAAGGATTTTTTCTTTTGTGTAGACCGCATTCATGTCGACGTGCAGAGTGTGGTTCATGAGTGTCATGAATTCCATAATTTATAGGGACTGTAAGCTTTCTTTATAGATTGTTACGCAGTTCGAGTGCACGAGCCTTCATTATAGAAGTTTAATATAGTTTAAAATATAAGGTTTTTACGGAGGTGTAAAGGGAGTTTCACCATACTTTAAGGTTTAAGAGGAGTTAAGCTGTTAGTTATATATAGCGCATAAGTTAGGCTCGATTATATAGGATCAGTACGTTCGTTTTAGTTAAGATTGTATTTACATAGGCCTGTATTTTAGAAATATAGGTTCAGGGCCTATATGCAGAATTTGTCGATCATTAGGCTAATTAATAATACTGTGCATTGTTGTTTACCTTAATCAACGAGGAAGGCCTGAAGCTGGCACAATGCTTAGACCGGACGAACGCGACCCATTACGGTGACATTACCCCAACTCCTGGATTATTATTAACTAGCACCATTGAGAGTCGAACGCCCAACCTCAGTGTCTTCAGTTCGCTTACGAGGAAACTGTGTTACTTGATAATCTATGCATTAAATTTGATAAAATTCCAAATGCCAGACACATTTCAGAGTTCATAGGCCCTAATTACTAACCTAACCCAACCAAACTTAACCAGCCTAACCTAGCTTAACGTAACCTAATGAACTCTAACCTTACCAACCCTAACCTACCAAATTTAACATATTACCAAGGTGTTCTGAACTCTCCAAAGGCCCAAACTACGTCTGACACATGACAATGATGACATCTGAAATTTCGCCCAAAATTTTGTTGATTTTCATTTTAAATAAATAAATAATGACAATTAATTAATACAAAGAAAAGTATACAGAGAAAATAATTATAAATTTTCACGTATTACTATTTAAAAAAAATTAATGCTTTTTATTTTAAATTCATTCTAATTATAACACGCCTTTAGTACTGTTAAAAGAAAGATTTTCTTAGAGCTGAAATTTAAATAAAATTAAAAAATAAGTACATGGTAACTCATTTTAAAAAAATCAATTCATGTAATGGAAATATTAACAACAATTAATGTTATAATGGCATTTATTAATTTAATGTTTTATTTGTAGCAAATGAAATGGAAATTTTTATATTTTTCCGATAGGACCAATGGCAAAATGACGACTGTCGATAATGGGAATTTTAATTTCGGTTCCACTTTAACAGAGATTAAATTTCAAATGTGATTTCATGTCAACATTCAAACCCACAGCTTTGACTGGATGTCATTTATATAAAAATCAAGCCAGTTACATATATATGAATGGCCAATTATAAGCGTGTGGGGTCGGGGTCTCGTCTTCCTACGTAATCGTGACAATCTTTAGGATATACGCAACCCATCGCGACATGAACGTGCGTATCACGACACTAGCTATCTTTTATCGTGAAAAAGGGATACTATATAATTAAAGCCAGGCTAGTTTTGGTTAAATTTATTAGTTTTTAGATTGGGTAAAGGTCGCGATACACACACGAATATGTGAAAGTGTTGCAGTTTTGTAGGGTAGCCAAACGTGTGCATGTGTGTAATAAATACTCTTAAATAGGTTGTAAAATCGAGACTTAACTTCTTAGGAAGCAGTATACCTTGGCATTGCGGTGTATGCTGGAAGAAAGCTGTATTCCATCAGGGTGGGTTAAGATAACTGTAGTTGTTTGTCCGTAAGGATTCATTCCTCCAAATATAATAATGAACCTAAGCAACAATTCTCTCTCTCTCTCTATCTCTCTTTTTTGCACAGAGTAACTTGGGAAAGCTTTCTCATGCACCTTGCCAGGTGTACTTCTGCCTGAGTCACCCTTTTCGACATAGAAACATCTTCACTAGATTTATTGGAAGGTCAAACACGTTTAATGTATATATTTCCCTATATACATACATCTCATGGACGATATTCCTTATGTACAGAATGGATGATCTCTTGTTGGATGTCGTGATACTATTTACATGAAAAAAGGTTCAATAAGCCCAACCTTTTGAACTTCACCATTATCATAATTTGACAGAGGAATTTCTTTTTTAAGTCATCAATTGTTATATCGCGAACCCCATTCATAATATTTATAGAAGTTCATTTAATACAACCATCAACGGGGAATAAAATACTTGTATGTCTCGAATAATAGTGTTTAAAGGAACGTTTATTTTCTGTTTGTTTGGAACATATGGCGACACTTTCAATAAATACTTATGACGTAATCGTGTACATATACTGCATGCTCAATTGCTCATACATGTTATCGTTATCACTATTAATCGAAGTAGGTATTATTTAATATTAGTTTTATTATTATTCTATAATCTTTAATTTTTATTAACATTCTTTGCTTACTTTCTCTCTATACAAACAACCAATATAATTATTTTTCATTGGAATATGACGTCATTGTGTAACAATCTAAGTTAGGCTAACATAGCCTAGGGCCATTGAACTATACATGTATCTGAGCTTCCCCATTCTGTACTCTATAAATAGGTTCAGACGTACACCGTAATTTCTTTCAGAATTTATAATAAGGTCTTAAAAAACCAAATATTTTGTAGAATAATTATAATAAGAAAATTTATTGATGCCACACTTTCAGCATAATGAGTTAACGGTATAAGGTTCATAATTTTAAAATTAATTACATCCTCTGAATCACAACAAATACCTTGTGCCGTATTAATTATCAGATTTATATCTGTCGTATAATTATTATGGAAAATATTTAGTTTCATTGTATTCGAATGGTAAGGATGTAAATTTGCATAGATTGGAATCGTGATGTAATATTAAAAGGGTTGTAAATGCGCAGATACAGGTTCCGAGAATTTAAAGTGTGTGTGTGTGTGTGTGTGTGTGTGTGTGTGTGTATATATATATATATGGAAAAAAAAATAGTGGCTCGTTTTTAAGGTGTGTTAAAAACATTCCAATGAAAAATGGGTCGTTACTGAACGAAGCAACAAAATTACTTGAACGACATGCTTTTTTTCATACTTTTCAACATGGCTAAAAAAAAACATATATATATATATATAATTTAAAACGTTCCGTTGTAGACATTATTCCATGACCAATTTATTGGAACCATATAGATTGCATTCAGAGTACATGAACATATCCTGAGGAGTGGAGACGCCGTCCATAATAAGTATAGCAATAAGCTTTCTCAAATAAAATGAAACGTTCCCCTTACCTCGTGTCTACCCTGCAGTGAGCACACAATGAGATTGTGTCGCGATCAGCAGTTTTTTCAATGCGATTCTGCAGCTGAGTTCATCTCGTTGTTTTGTATGTCTCGTCTGGCGACAAAACTATATATATATATATATATACACACACGTTCTCGATACACTGGTTGGAGGTCGTGTTCGTGAGAATCGCGACAATCATCAGGATACACACAGCCAATCGCGACACGAACGTGCGTACCATGACACTAGCATATAAATGCTATCTTTTATCAGAAGAAGGGGGATATAATTAAGGTTAGGTTTTGGGTTAAATTAATTAGGTTGCGTCGCGGTTTTGTAAGGTAGCCAAGCGTGTGTGTGTGTGTGTGTGTGTTTTATATTCAATAGAGAGTTCCAACTTGCGTATCGTTCATCTATAAAATAGATGACAATTTATGAATTAATAAACTATCCCGTATAGAAATAGAAAATGGCCGCCACACCACATTTAAAAAGGCTTCTCGGATACAAATTTTAAATTTAAATTCGTCTTCAACTTTTTGTTTTGGGAATATATTTTTAAAAAATTAATACAAAAAAGTTCTTTTAAAACAAAGCTATAATAAATCTTTTTAAATTCAGTGGAATGGATTATTATTATTATTTATTTATTATTATTATTATTATTATTAATTTGAAAGATTTTATTGGGATTAATTGTAAATGTTTATTAAAATTTAAAAAACTTTAAATAAATTTAATTTCATGCGGTTTTTTTTTTTTTAATATACCTTAAAAAGTGGCTTTTCAGTATTAATTCTGCAAGACACGTTTATCATTCGGTCCATTTCTATAATGAGTTGTTGTGGAATTATGATGCGAATTCTAAATAATTCACCCAAACCATATAGCCAGGGGGGGCGGTTATGCAGGAAGGAGGGGCTAAGGAGCAATGCCCACAAAAGTTGCGTGGGGTTCGTTGGTTTTCCTTCATACTTTACTCGAAACCCTTGTATTAGATTGGTGGATTGGGTCGTGGCCATATCGCAACACCGTTTCGTGTAGATGAGCAAATTTAAGCTACATTCGATCTCGGATATGTATTGGATGGGGGACAGTCCGTTCAGGTGATTTAGCGACTCGTGGTTCGGGTCCCACGTAAAGATGTAGGTTTTCTGTCATACTTCGCGTTATGAAGAGGGTTAGACAACCCCCAAAAATAATCATCATCATCATCATCAGAAGATGGATAAAGGTAGATTATATAAGTAGATGCGCGTATAGTCAGGTTCAGAATCATCGATAAACGGGTGGATGAAACTTTACGTACGACCCTGCTCGTGTCATGAGTGTTTTTAGCACTTTCTTAATGGGGTTGTTTAACTTCATTCGCAACATCTAAGTTCATATAGCGGAGGGAACCAACAACCTTACGTGGGATCGAACCACAAACGAGTTGCTACGTAACCTGAACGCGGAGGATGGTCTCCCATCCAACTATTCTCCAAACCCAATACAGTATCCCTTAACTTCGCGAATCGCGGAAGAGGTGTTACGACATTGGCCACGACGTAGCCCCGTTTAGACACCCATTAACCGAAAGCATATATTAATAAGTTATTCAATATCAACTATGGAGATCAGTCATTTGCTTGTAGTCTCCCTAAACTGTTCAAAAATATCTAACTACTGAAAGTTGCCGTCATTGTGTCCACTTAAACTTTTTTTTAATTTTTTCTATAAGTAATGCTTATAAATGCTTATTGAAAATATATTTTCTTTATCTTAATGATATACTTATATTCGTATCAAACCCTTAGAATCCAATAAAGAAACTTGTTCTTTTTGAGTTTCAAGTTCTCAGTGGGTTATGCCAAGGGTCTTTGATATCATATTTGTACTGTTTAATGGGTTTATTCATGAGTTTTGGATTCACTCAGGTTCAAAGTATAGCCACTCAAGTGGGAAACTTAGGATAAATAGTTTATACTGACAATATGGTGTCGGTCAATCATTTTTAAATGTTTGGTTTTATTGAAGTTTAAATGTAGAAAATCATAGTTTATATTCAGTGTGGATAATACAAGATTTATGTGCAGGGTGTTTGAAAAGTCCCGTCACCCCCTACAAAATGTACATATTGTAATACTAATTTTATTTTTGTGTGATTAATTGTATTTATACTGTATGTGGTAGATGTAATTTAAGAAACAAGTCACTAGCAACAATTACTTTAATTAGAGTAAATACAGTTACTAATTACAGTTACTAATTACAGTTACTAATCAAGAATATCACTTAACAAATTACGGGTGGTAGGGTTTCATGCCGAGATCTTTTATCATGTGATCTCTCATTGTGGACATGGGGACTGCAGGTTCTTGTGATTTTTTCGGTGAACGAGCCACCGATGCAATTGCACCTTCACACTGTTCTGCTCGCGTTGTTGGTCTTCCCGACCGTGGTCTGTGCTTGATGGAACCAGTTTCAAACAGCTTTTCCTCCCAGCGTAATACCGTCTTGTTTGGTGGTGCAGCTTTATTGAATTTTGTGTTGAAATCATTCTGGATATCATGCATCGTTTTGCCAGTATGTGACATTTCATGAGCCCATGTGCTCATCACTATCCTTTCTTCCATAGTGTAAGTGGACTGGTCTGCCATTGTTCACACAACTCTAATACCTGGAAAAGAAAAATTGTCAATGAATCACACACAAATTCAATTAATCTCAAAAATAAAATTGGTATTACAATATGTACATTTTGTAGGGGGTGACGGAACTTTTCGAATACCCTGTACTTCCCTTTTTATATTAAGTATGTGTGGGTCCTTTTATGGTGTATTAAGTTTCTTATGAGATGATCCGGACATCAATACAGTATCATAATTTGCTTCATTAACTTAATATTAATTGAGAAGAAAGTTTAGATATTGTATACAAGCAAAATGAGGACGTTTATTTTAAATATTTTCTAGGAACTGTGGTTGAGCTGTCAAAAATACTGAGAAAACTTTCTATTATAGGGCGTTGAGGATGTTGTATTGGCTACCACTTAGATCAGAGATTCTTAACCTGGTGCTCGCGAGCACCAAAGTGCTCTTTAAATTGTGTACAGTACTCTCCACCATCACCTAAAACTTTGCTCGCGAGCACTATAGTGAAGCCCTTGACCCCTCTGCCTCATAAAAAGCAATTTATTTTATCAAACGTAGCAATGAATGTTTAATGTGCATGAAAAGTTAAGGTGCATGAAAAAGGTTAAGAAACCCTGACTTAGATGTTCGGTTTCCCAAATGTTTGCCATCCGTAATAACCTTAATTTTACCAAATCGAAGTAGGGTTCAGTGCAGCTTATTGTACTTATTGTATTCTTTTGCCAGTCAAGGTTATCGTACAAATTGTGAATAATTTTACATTTCCGCCAAAAACTGAAGTTAATTCGTTTAACCCGAGAGTTGGTGGCGCGGGGTGAAAAAATTACCCAAACTCGTTTAAGCCCATAAAACAGGAGCCACCACTCTCGCGTTAAGGTAGTTCAGGAATTAATTTTCCTACTCATCAATTAGATGCCATTTTTTTTCTTAAAAGAGTTGCCTTCAAAACAACTTCCATTATACCCATACCTCAGCAACTGCACAATCGTGAAAAGTCTTTTGAAACTGTTAAAGGACATTCGTCGTGTAAATAAAACCCCAAAATAACGAAAAACAGAAGATTAAAACGACTGAAAATGAAGAATAAACTTGAAAAGTGAGTTTTCTTCAAAAGCTCTTAAAGTAACTTCTCATTTTAAAAGATGTAAATATTTAAAAGGCAATTTTAAAACGTTTTTCGTTGCATTTTTTTTTACCGATTTGTCTGCATAGCTATTAACAGCCGTGGTCAGAGACGTTTGGCAGATTTGGTTCGTCTAATTACTGACGAGACTCGAACCAGGTAATTAGTATATTCATTCTAAATGTTAATGAGTTCCTTGCAATATTGCTTCCTTCAGATGTAATTCTAATGAGATGGGCTATAAATACTCAAGGGCAATTAAAATTGAAGGTGTAATGTTGTGGATACATACTACTTGCTGAATACTTTCAGTATATATATTTATATATATATATGGCTGCGTCGTAGCCGATGTCGTAACACCACTTCCCATTGATCAGCTAAGTTAAGCGACATGAGAGACCGTCCTCTGCGCCCAGACTGTGTACCGATCCGTGGTTCGGATCCCACGTAAAGCTGTTCGTCCCCTCCATTATTTGACCTTAGATGTTGCGAAGGTTAAACAATCCCATCATTATATATATATATATAAATATTGTGTGTGTGTGTACAGCTTCGGAAAAAGTTTGCCTAAAATATAAATTTTCTGATAAGCATAAAATTCAGTAATAAGTAAGGACTGAGTCTTGTTTTTGAATTTTACTGCTGTGACAAAAAAATACTAAAATATCCGAAAAACAAAATACTGCCAATTAGTAATTTATTTACTTTTTTATTTTGTTTTTAGGCGAACGGTATTTTGTTGTTGTTGTTGAAACTGTACTCGTTTAGTTTACAGTTTTTGGAAGTTAAAAAGTTATTTAAACACTTGATGAATATATGCTGTATATATTAAAGATGCACTAATACCAAAATTTCACCGATTTCCGATACCGATTCTTGTTGTTGATTCCATAGATACCGTAAATATACATTGTTAACCAGTTACATAGACCTTATCCCAGTAAATGCAACATGGCCTTCGTTACTATTTTAAGATGAATGTTTGAAATAAACTGAGAATACAGTAAAACACAAACTGGCCTACAGTTGCCTTTATTATTGAAATGACGTGCAAATTGATGTTCAAGTAAAACCTTTCTAAAAAACTAAAAACTTACTCTCTTTAATGAAAGGAAACCAATACTACATATTATTTGTAACAATTTTAACGGGAAACTCGTTAAACTAGTGTTTAGTATTTGTACTCAGTAGTCAAATATTCTGAGATTGTATTGAAGAAACATTAGCTTTACCCCATTATCGTGGCATAGCCTATTTCTCGTTGGCTCATAGATATTGCCTTCCGTACCAAATAGTCTCTCACTTTCTACAGAAGGAGGTGGTACAGATAAATATTTGAGAGCCAAAATATGTAGTTGCTTAAACGTTTGTTTATTGTTGTTCCACCAAACCAGTGGATTGGCAGATTTCTTTTGTACAGGGAGAGCAAGATAATTATCTATTTCAGCTCTTAAAGCTGAGGTTAGTTTGTTTTGTTTAGGTGTTCGTGTGACTACTACTGCCTGCGCTTCCACATTAGGAATTTTAATGGTTCTATAATAATTTTATTTAGTTTAATGAATATCGAGAGAGTGGTGTTTAGTTAAATTTGGCCCTTGTCGATGCATCGGTAAAATGGCCGATACCACCACCGATGCCAATGTGAATGCATCGGTGCATCTCATATATAAAATAATAATAATAATTTGGAGAAGAAATACCAGCGAAGTTGCAAAGATTTTTATTTATTTCAGACGTTTCGGAACAATCAGATTTCATCTTCAGTGACTAAATATTCAGACCAAATTATAATTACCATCGTAAACTATGACACCAAAAAAAAATTCTCAAATTAGTCTCTTCCCGTTTCATGGTATTCTCATTTTATCCACGGCCTTCCCACTTTGGTTCATGTTAGGTTAGATTAGGCTAATGTTAGTTTAGTTTGGCTAAAATTTATTAACCTAACCTATTCTCATTTGGCGCCTTTACCCTAATGCGAATGGGAATGAAATTCTTTTTCAAATAAAAAAAACTTCTCAAAAGTGGATTTCTCACTTGTGGACCACGAATGGGAATACCACTGAGTAGGCAGTTACCAATATTCCCACTCAGCGCCGTTTGCGAGTGGGAATGTAGTGACGTTGTTTCCCAAAGCAAGAAACTCTTTTCTCGAATGTGGGTTTTTACTTTCGTACATTTTAACTTGTGGACCGCGAATGGGAATACTATTGAGTGGAAAGTAATCAACAGAACGCCATTTGAAATCCTGCATTTTTTAACATCTGGGCAGATCGGTACGAACAAATTATCCTTTATTTAAAGCACCTCATTCGATAATTACTTTCCACCCAATGTCATTCGCATTCGTGGTAAAGTTTCTAAATGAGAGTGGCTAATACTTGTTAACCTAACCTAAACTAACATTAGCCTAACCTAATCTGACCTAACCAGGATCAAAGTGGGAAAGCCGTGGATGAGAATGAGAATGGCAGGAAACGGGAATAGATCGATTTGAGAATTGCCTTCGAGATTCTCATTCGCGGATTGGACACTTCTTGGTCGCCGAATGAAATGGGAATAACATTAAGTGGGAAGATACCCATTCACACCACTACTGCCACCCTTTGTCGGAGTCTAATTTCTGCGTTCTCGGCAATGGCCGATCGGATTCGGACCTTTACGAGGAGACTTAGTTTAAACAATTATAACTCGAACTGATTTACTCTATTTTAAGCAAGTCTGCCATGCTCTCTTTTCTTTAGTGTTTTCCTTTTGGGTGGTGGTGTGTGTGTGGGGGGGGGGGGCGGGGGATCATAGTTTACAATGGTAATTTTGTCTCGCGTGTGTTTTGTGAAAATAATTTTAATTTAAACATTTTAATTTTTAGTCACTGAAGATGAAACCTGATTGTTCCGAAACGTCTGAAATAAATCAAAATCTTTGTAACTCCACTGGTGTTCCTTCTCCTAATTAGATTACGTTTATCCAAGCATTTGTCAGTCCCCGATATATACTGAAAAAA